>RJWH01002806.1:54767-162486 GCA_004363575.1 Solenodon paradoxus
AAAAAAAAAGAGAGAGAGAGAAAAAAAGAGAGAGAGAGAGAGAGAGAGAGAGAGAGAGAGAGAGAGAGAGAGAGAGAGAGAGAGAGACACAGAGAGAGAGAGAGAGACAGAGAGAGAGAGAGAGAGACAGAGAGACAGAGAGAGACAGAGACAGAGACAGAGACAGAGACAGACAGAAAGAGACAGAGAGACAGAGACAGAGACAGAGACAGAGAGAGACGCTTAGGTGCAGAAGGGTGTCAGCTTGGAGAATATGACCTCACTTTGCATGGACCCTATGTCTGACTCTGGGTTTTTAGTAGATCAGCAGTTTTGATGAGCTGGTGGTCAGAGGAGGGTTATCCTATCTCCTCAGTGGGTCTAGGAAACACCTACAGGCTCACAATCCATGTGCTATACACGGTCCCTTTTCTTTTGCTTTCTGTCTGGAAGGCTTGTCTACTGCAGTTGTTCATAAATGTTCAGAGTCCTGGGTTGTGCAGTAATTCCTGGGGTCAGTATATTGAAGACTCAAGGTATGTAGTTTAATTATAATAAGATTATTGGGTGTGGGGGTCTTAGCTGCCAAATACTGGGGGCAAGAGGGGAAACCCACCATATTTTCCCTGATCTGTCTTATTATCAGTGTCAGCTCAGATTCTGTGTCCGACAGACCTAAGTCATCTGGGTTATTAACCGAATGAATGGCTGTAGGTCCCTGTAGCGGAAGCCAGGGGCATCACTACTGTATACACTCACTCTAGTGTTGCAAGGTTTATCCTCACTGTTCAGTCTTTGGTTGATGTATTCTGGGTGTGAGAACCCAACAACCAGACATAGGATCAAGTGTGTGCCCTCAGAGCTGCAAACAAAGGATTCCTGCTCATCCTGGCAATTTTCTCTGACTCTTAAACATTTTAGTGAGCTGAGAAGGCAAGTTCTCACCCATGTGGGAATGTAGCCCAGGTAAATGCATAGAATGACATTTGTTTTTTTATTAGGCAAGCATCTTTCCACCCCAGAAAGATTTAGAATCAAATGCAGAAATATTTAGAGTTGCATGCTGTAGTGTTATTTTTTAAGTCATCTTTGCTCATTAGCAATGAGCAGAAGAGTGACTTTGATCAGAGAGGTAACCAGATGGACTTTGTTGCAAACTCTTATACCTCCCACTCTTTCTTCTAAGGGCCTGTTCATCCTCCCTAAGAATCATTTACTTTCTCCTAAGAGGCCTGCAGCTGGCCCCCTTCCCTTTCCCTTTAAAAATAGTATTTAAGTATGAATTCTAAACCACCTCAGAGAATTTCTCATTTTCCCCCTGGCATCTTCCATGCATGCAGGAAATATGCATGCTAATAATATTTGTTTGCTTTTCTCTTGTTAATCTGTCTTTTATTGCAGGGGTCTCCAGTAAAGAAGTCAGTGGGTGGAGGAAAGATTATTTTTTCTCCCCTGCAATTTGTTATTTTAAGTTATAATCTTACCAAGTTCGTATCATTTGAACATAAAGTTTAGCATATTTATAATTTTAATTTATTAGATTTGTGGTTATTTAAGTACATTGAAAGATTTTACTTGTTAAGTCAAACAGTTGAAGTCTGAAAAGGAAATTGGATTTATTAAATTGAAATAAGCACCGTAACATGCTTAAAGGAATTTAAATCTGTAAATAGGACGAAACATTTTCAAAGATTTCATTGTTATAACTTACTAAACTTATAAACAGAATAAAATGATTAGAAATCTAAATTTGAAAGCTTAAAGATATAAAGATGTTAACTGTTTTTTAAATTTAGCAAATTGTGTATCAGTTGCCAAACCAACTTAATTATTTGAAGATTTTTTTTGCACATAAAAACTACCCTGAGGGGGGCGCAAAAAAAGCCTCTCATATTTAACATCAGTTTTCTTTTTAGAAAAGAAATTGTCCTCACCGGACAATGGCATTCCCAAATAAGAACTAAATGAACCCAAGGAGTTTTAGGATTAGGTGAAAAGACAGTACAAAACTTAAGTATGTAGTTTAAAATAACACAAAATATACTCCCATGTAACCAAAACCCACGCCAAGAAATGGAGTATCTTCTGCTGTAACACACAATCTCCCATCCTGCCCTCCTTCTGCATGCTTTCACTATTCCTGGATGTAAATGTTACCCTGAGGTCTTTTTAGAGCAAATTGTCTTCTTTCTTTTCTTTATTGGTTTCCTTATTAAAGTGTATACTCATAAACATTTTGGTTTGGTTTTGCTTGTTTTTAAGTTTATTTTCTTGTTGCCAGTCATAGAAATTCAACTGAATTTGCTATCCAGTAATCTTGTTAAAATTGAGTTATTCTAATAGATTTTTATGGATGCCTGTGCCTTTGTATTTATAGCCGTATGATCATTAAATCTTGGACAGTTTTATGTTTTTTTCTGTCCCATCGTATCCCTTTCCTTTTATTTTGCCTCCCTCCCTTATTGTACTAACTGTGATTTCCTCCTACCTTGGTTCCCTGGGAAGAAAAATCAGTTAGCTTCTCAGATTAAGAAAAATTTATTCCCATGTGCTAAAAGTTTTTAACCTTTAATAGACATAGAATTTTATCACATGCTTCTTCTTTCAGTGAGGTGACTTTTTTTCTTCCTTTCGGTTAGGTGGATGGATTATATTAATTTGATGTTTGACTATTAAGCCTAACGAGGTCTTTCTTGAACTAAATTGAATTTATAGTAATAAATATTTATGCATTGCTGGATTTATTTATTTATATATATCTGAATGATGCCAAACTTTTTATGTTTTCAAGGAAAGGTACAGGCAGAAAGAGAGAGGAGGAAGAAGCACTTTAGTTACTTTATTCAGTTATTCATCATCAGTCATTTCCCAGTGCAAGGTTTTGAATCAGGGATGTTGGGATGTAAGTAGTCTTATCTGATTTAAACCTCTAGGTCACCTGGGTATGCCTTCAAACTATTTTTCAGAGCCAATTGACAACTAAAACTCCAACATCTGAAATTTTCCGTTGATCTATATGTTAACATTTGTTGTTATGGGGTTTAAATTATTAAAAATAATGTGAAATATACAGAGCGAGGTTTTTGGGTTTTTTTGTTTTTTTGTTTTTTGTTTTTTTTAAGAAAAGGTGTAGGCAGAAATGAAGGCAGGCAGAAGCAGCAGTCAGGAAGAGAAAGAAGCACTTTATTTATTTTATCTCTTTATTTATCTTGGTTGTTCTCTGCAACCTTGGTGCTCCAGACAGGAGGGGTTGGGTGTGGATTGCACTCTACCGCATCCACCAGGGCGAGCCCCTGTTATGTTTTTAACATGCATTAAGAACTATAAATAAATTCCTTTACTAACAACACAGGAGAACTGGACGCACCTGTGTCTTTTATAAATTGGTTAGTATTCAAGAGGTGTCAGGATATGAAAGCACTAAGGAAAGAGAATTTCCAAACTAAAATTAATATTTCCTTCTATTTTCTTTGGGTTTATTTATTTCTTTTTCTGACTACTTGGGGCTCATGCTTCATTCATTAACTTTAAGTCTTTCTTCTTTTCTAAATGTACATCCAATGTTAGAAATTTCCCACCAAATGAACTCTTTTAAAAATGCATTCTTTAAAAAAAGTTCGATTTATAATCTTTTATTAATTTCCAATTCAAAATTTCTACCACTATCTTCATTGACCCATGAGTTATTTATAAATGTCTCCTGATTTTCTAACATATAAGATTTAATTTTTTCCTTTGTATCTAGACCTAGTTTGCTTTATATTAACAAAATATTCTGTATATGACATCAACATTTTGAAAAATTTTGAAACTTGTTTTGTAGCCCAGATATAATCAATTTTGAAGTTTGTATCAATGCCTAAACGTTTTCTTAAAAAAAACATGTGTAAGGCAGCAGCTCTTAAGCATAGTGTTTTAAATATATCAATTAGGTGAAGATTATTAATTATTTAATCCAATTCTTCTTTGATTGTTTTATTCAGTAACTTTTCATTAGTAACTTATTCTGCACATTAAAATAACCTCATATGTATAGGTTCCCCATTCCTCATATATATATATATATTTATATATATATCACACCCTGCCCTCCACCAAATCACCAACTGTTCGCCATCATTGTCCAGTGGGCTATGCCACCATTTGCCCCTATCCACTTCCCATTCCCTGTTGGTAACCTCATTTCTGTTGCAAGTGTTCAAGTGCTGGTTTTGTTTCATCTGTTCCTTTATTTTGTCTATTCATATTCTACCTATGAGTGAGGTTATCTGGTATCCTTTTTCTTTTGATTTATTTCACTTAGCATAATCCCCTCTAAATTCATCCATATTGATTCACGTGACAGGGTTTGATCTCTTCCAAGGGCTGAGTAGTATTCCATTGCATATATGTACCACTTCTTTAGCCATTCATCTGACGTTGGACACTTAGGTACTTCTCAGTTCTTAGCTATTGTGAATAGGGTTGCAATAAACATGGGGGGGTCATAAATTTCTGTGAATGAGTGTTTTTGTATCTTTTGGGTAAATACCTATGAGTGGGATGGCCGGATCATGTGGGATTTCCATGTTCAACTTTCTGAGGAATCTCCGCACCATTTTTCATAGGGGTTATAGCCATTTGCACTCCCACAAATGGTATGAAAGCGTTCCCTTTTCTCCACAAACTCACTAACATTTGTTGTTTCCAGACTTTTGGATAATAGCTAGTTTCTCAGGTATAAGGTGATATCTCATTGTTGTTTTAATTTGCATTTCCCTGATAACCAGGAAGAAGGAACATCTTTTTATGTGCTTGTTGGCCATCTATAGATCCTCTTTGGAAAAATGGCTCTCAATTCCTCCTCCCATTTTTTGATTGGATTGCCTGTTCTTCTGTTGTTGAGTTTTATGGGTTCTTTATATATTTTAGCTATTAAGCTCTTGTCATTAATATGAAATGCAAATGTCTTCTCCCAGTTAATAAATTGTCTTTTGATTTTAGTGATGTTTTCTTTTGCTGTGAAGAAGCTTTTTATTTTGATGCAGTCCCAGTTGTTTGTTTTTGTTTCCCTCGATGCTGGAGTTGAGTCCCCAAAGGCCTCCCCTAAGGCTGATGTCATGAAATGTCTTTCCTATGTTTTATTCTAACAATTTTATAGTTTCCGCTCATATGCCCAAATCTCTAGTTCATTTTTAGTTAATTTTTGTGAATGGTGTGAAATAGTGATCTAGCTTCATTCTTTTGCATGTGACTATCCAGTTTTCCTAACACCATTTATTGAAAGGAGTTTCTTTTCTCCAGCATATGCTTTTGGTTCCTTCGTCATAGATTAACTAACTGCATGTGAGTGGGTAAGTTTCTGGTGATTTAATTCTATTCCATTGGTCTGTGCTTCTGTTATTATTCCAGTACCATACCGTTTTGATTACTATTGTTTTGTATTATAGCTCAGTGACTGGGAGTATAATTCCTTCAGATTCATATTTTTTGTTAAAATTGCTTTGGCTGTTTTAGGCCTTTTGTTGTTCCATACAAATTCTAAGATTTTTTTGTTCTATTTCCTGGAAATAATTCAAAGGGATTTTGATGGGGACTGCATTAAATCTGTATATTGCTTTAGGTAAGATGACCATTTTGATGATGTTGTTTCTTCCCAACCATGAGCAGGTGACGTCTTTCCATCTGTTTGTATCCTCCTCTATTTCTTTCATGAAGGACTTATTGTTTTCATTGCATAGGTCTTTTACTTTCTTTGTTAAGTATATTCCAAGATATTTGATTCTTTTACTTCTATTTGAAATTGTGTGATTTTCTTGATTACATTTTCTTCTAGTGTGTTATTTGCATATAAGAATGTGACATATTTTTGTGCATTGAATTTGTAGCCTGCCTCTATACTGTAATTGTTGATTATCCCTAGTAATTTTGACAGTTTTTAGGGTTTTCAATACATATATTATCATGTCTGCAAATAATGAGAAATTAACTTCCTCCTTTCCAATTTTGATTCCTTTTATTTCTTTTTCTTGTCTACTTGCTGTGGCTAAGACCTCCAGTATGATGTTAAATAGCAGTGATGATAGTGGAAAGCCTTGTCTTATTCCTGACCTTAAAGGAAATGCTTTCAATTTTTCCCCATTAACTATGATGTTGGCTGTGGGTTTGTCATATATTGCCTTTAGTAAGTTGAGGTATGTACCTTCTATTCCCATTTTATGCAGGGGTTTTTTTTAATCATAAATGGGTGTTGAATCTTATCAAAAGTTTTCTCTGCATCTATTGATATGATCATGTGGTTTTTCTGCTTACTCTTGTTAGTATGGTGTATTGCATTAATAGATTCTATATGGTGAACCATCCTTGCATCTCTAGGATAAATCCCACTTGGTCATGATGGATAATCTTTACAATGCACTGTTGGATTCAGTTTCCTAATATTTTGTTGAGAATTTTTGCATCTATGTTCATTGGAAATATTGGTGTGTAATTTTCTTTCTTGGTGACATTTCTATCAGCTTTTAGTATTAGTGTGATGTTAGCCTCATAGTAAGTTTTTGGGAGTATTCTCTGTTCTTCAATATTTTGAAGGAGTTTGAGAAGAACAGGTGTTAATTCTTCCCTGAAGGTTTTGTAAAACTCATTAGAAAAGCCATCTGGACCAGGGCTTTTATTTCTAGGGAGACCTTTGATTACATCCTCAATATCTTTCCTTGTGATTGTTTTGTTTGGGTTTTCGAATTCTTCCTAGTTCAGTCTTAGTAGATTGTATTTTTCTGGAAATCTGTCCATGTCCTCAAGGTTGTTTACTTTGTTGTCATAGAGCTGTTCATAGAGTAATCCCTTATTATGTTTTTAATTTCTGTGGTGTCTGTTATAACTTCTCCCCTTTCATTTCTGATTCTAATATGAAGGTTTTCTCTCTCTTTTTCTTTTTGAGTCTAGGCAATGGTTTGCCAATTTTGTGTTTTTTTCTAAGAACCAGCTTTTGGTTTCATTAATCTTCTGGATTGTTTTGTTTTGTTTTCTATTACATTTATTTCTGCTTGAATTTTGATTATTTCCTTTCTTCTGTTGATTTTTGGCCTTAATTGCTCTTCTTTATCTAATTATTTTAATCATAGAGTTATATTATTTATTTGATTCTTTTCTTGTTTCTTGAGGTGGGCCTGGATTGCGATTAACTTCCTTCTTAGTACTGCTTTTGCTGCATCCCAGAGATTCTGGTTGCTCATGTCTTCATTCTCATTTGTCTCTAAGCATATTTTAAGTTCCTCTTTTATTTCCTCTTTTACCCAAGAGTAATTCAGGATCATATTGTTTTGTTTCCAATTAATTTAGAGTTGTCCAGTTTTTTGTGTCTTTTTTGTGGTTGATTTCTAGTTCTAAGTTGTTGTTGTCAGAGAGGATGCTTGTTATGAATTCAATCTTTGTAAATTTGTTGAGATATGTTTTTGTGTCCCAGCATATGATCTTTCCTTAAGAATGTTCTATGCATGCTTGTGGAGAAAGTAAAATATGTAGTCACTGGGTGAAATTTTTGGCATATGTCTTTTAGATCTATTTGGTCCAGATGGTAATTTCGAGCAGCTATTTCCCTATTTCTTTTTTGCCTGGTTGATCTGGCCATTGTTGTAAGTGGGGTGTTAAAATCTCCCACTATTATTGTGTTCCTGTCAATGTCTCTCATCAAATCTAATAATACTTGCTTAATATAGTTTGGTGCTCCTCCATTTGGTGCATATTTGTTAACAAGCATTATGTTTGTTGCTAAATTGACGCTTTGATCATTGTATAATTTCCATCTCTGTCTTTTGTTATGCTTTTTAGGTGGAAGTCTTCTTTATCCAATATGTGCATAGCTGTTCCTGCTCTTTTGCAGTTGCCAATAGATTATAGTATTATCTTCCAGCCACTGACTTTGAGCCTTTATTTATCTTTTGAAGGAACATGGGTTTCCTGAATGCAGTGGAAGTTTGGCTTATGCTTTTTATTCCATTCAGCCACTCTGCATCATTTGAATCATGAGTTTAGTCCATTAATGTTTAGTTTGATTGTAGATATGTAACTACTTACTGTCATTTTGCAATTTATTTTCTGTATGCTGCTCCAGACAATGGCTTTATTCTTCTCTTTCTCTTCTTAGGTTGGTTGGGTGTAGTTATGTTTTGAATGATTTTCATTTTTGTTTTCTTCTTTCCTTTTTCCCTGGGCATGTTTTTCGAGGTTACCCTGAAGTTAGCATTGACAATTCTGTTTATTTCCTATTTTTATTTGAAAGCATATTAGTCTTCCACTCATTCTAACTATCCACATTTTTGTTCTCTTCCTCCCCACTTTTTATATCTGTTCTCTTACTGTTCTTACGTGTTTTTTTTTTTTTTTTTTTACTTTATAGAGCATCCTTTAATATTTTTTGCAAAATTTTGCTTATAAGAAAAGCTTGTTACCATTCCTTCAGGTCTGAATGATAATATTGCAAGGTATAGTATCTTAGGCTGAAAATATTTTTCTTCAGGCACTTTGAATATATCATGCAATTCCCTCTGGCCTATAGAGTTTCAGTTGAGAAATCCACTGGAAACCTTATGGGTACTCCTTTGTATGTGGCTTGTATCTCTGACTGCTTTTAAGACTCTTTCGTTATCTTGCATTTTTGATATTTTGATGACAATGTGTCTAGGTGTAGTTCTGTTTGAGTTTTTCTTTTTAAGAACTCTTTGAGCTTCCTGGGTCTGGAGCCTTGCTTCAGTCTTCAGGTATGGGAAGTTCTTATCTATTATGTTTTCAAATACAGTTTCTTCCTCCCCTTTCTATTTCTTTTCCTTCTGGGACCCCTATTAATATTATGTGAATGTTGTTCCTTTTGATTTTATACCAAAGGTCTTCAATGCTGTCTTCATTTCTTTGAATTTTTAAAAATCTCTTTGGTGGTTTGCTTGACTGAGTTCCTCTGCCCTATCTTCCAGATCATTGATTCTGTTGGAAGCTTCATCCATCCTATTGTTAAGTTCCTCTATTAGTTCTTTAGTTCAGTGTTGGTTTCTTCATTTCTTTGATATCTTGCTTCATTTCCTCTCTTTCTTTTTTGACCCTTTTTGCTTCCTCATTTTTTTCTGGATTCCCATGAGTATGCTAATAACTGTTGCTCTAAATTTACCTTCAGGTAGTTTGCATAATCTGCTACATTCAGATTTTCCCCTGGTTTTTTTATTGTGGGTATCATTTCATGTATAGTTATCTGTGCTTTTGCTCTGTTTAAATTTTTGTTTATATTTCTGTGGGTTCAGTTTCCCTGTAGTGATGGCATTGAATAGGGTGATCACTGTGCTTCTGGTCACGGTTGACAATCAGGTTGCAGTTCCACCTCTACCCGTAAGGTGGTGCTAGTGGGTAGCATTGAGATTTTGTCCTTTCAGGGAGATTACCTTCTTCCTTTAATTTGGTGGGAGGGATATCTAGTTGATGAATGTTGAGACTCTGGCACAAAATGTTGGTGGGTGGCAGTGGGAGTGGGGGTGGGCAATTTCCCTAGCTGCCTTTCAGTCATGACAGTGGCCAGTGTAATTTCACCATGCAGTATCCAGCTCACTCCATGGAGCACCAACAATCTTTCTACCCTGCATCAAAACAGGTTCCCCTGCCTCTGCCTAGGGCCCCGCTGAGTGGGCTTTTTGCTGCTTCTACAGAGGCTCTCCAGGCCATTCTCATACTCCTGCTGTTCCAATCTCTCCTCTGATGCTCCTATCTTGAGTCCTGTATCTGCAGGACATTTTTGCCTACACTTTGCTGTTGCGAAAGCTACTCTGTCTATACAACTGTTCTGCCTGCCTTTCCTCGGTATTTGTTTCTAAAAATAGGTAAATTCCTAGTTGCTCTGTGGGGAGGATCTGAATCTCACCATCTTCTCACCTAACTGATTTTGCAAAAACTTTGTTCTGTCAGTTACAAATAATTAAAATGTCATATTGTACTTGTAAATTTGTCCTTTTTATTTTCTGTTTTGTAAATGTTTGCTTTATATTTTCTGAGGCTATGTTATTGCATGCTGTTTTAAATTGTAATGTCTAATGGGTGAAATTAACTTGTATCATTATGAAGTAACTTAAAATTTTTCTAAAGATAGTTTTGCCTTAGGATAATTTAATCTGATATTTAAAAGCTTTTGAAAATGTATTTTTGTGATAAATATTTTCCCATTATTTTTAGTTTTGATCCTTTTTGTATTTCTATGTTTCACATTGTCTTCTTAAAATAGCATATATTTGAGTGAATTGGTTTTTTTCTAACAACAATCTCTCACAGGCATTTAAGGAAATTGCTGATTTGTTTTATTTTATACCACTTTATTATATATGTTCTGTTTGTCCACTTAATTTTTTATTCCTATTTTTTTCTTGCCTTTTCTTGAGAATTGACTGATAATTTTTGTTTGCTTTAAAAATATTTTATATTTATTAGATAGTTGTGATGATAGTAAAGAATTTCTGTATATTCTGTCTCCATTTGTGCCTTCCTGTTAAAAAAATATACACAAAAAAGAAACCACGGTTTCTGTAGATAAGAAGCTTGACTCTTTTATTTATTTTTTAAAGGAAAGGTGCAGGCAGTAAAGAAGGCAGGCAGAGATAGGCATCCAGGAAGAGAGAGGAGGAAGAAGAATTTTTACTTATTTGTTCATCTTAGTTCCCCACTCCACACCCCAATCCATTATCCCCCACTCCTGGTCAGGAAGGCAGATTTAACTATTAAGACTTAGTTTGATTCTTTGCTTCAATGTCTTTTCAGGTTGTATTTCAGTTTCTGGTAAGAACATCAGAGGTTCAATTGTGGAAAGATCTGTTTTAAAGTCCTCTCAGATTGCTGTGAGAATGCATCTCCTGCAGCTGCAGAACTGAGTGTGTCAGAATCTGTTAGAGGCCTCCCTCAGCTTCCAGAGGACACCTGCACATCCTTGCCATACAATCTTCTCCATATGTTCACTTACTTCCCCTAAGCATGCTCTTTCAGAGCTTGTAATAGAATTTGCTAGCAAGATTGGAGTTGTATTTAAAAAAACCTAATGGTGAGGGTAGAATTCCATCACCATTGCCATATTCTATTGGATAGAAGCAAGTCTTCGTTTTTGCCCACACTCAATAGGAGGGGATTATAAAATGATATGGACACCAGCAGGTGGGTTTCATGGGGATAATACTAAGGCTCTCTGCCACACTGGTTTTTCCACCTCTTTTTCCTATTTCAATATTCCAACCAGAATACTACATTTCCTTTCATCACCAGTTAGGGGTCTCCTTAGACTGTGACAATTTATCTTTTGTGATCTTGACTTTCTTGAAAAGGGCTGTTCATGTATTTTTTCCCTCTATTTGCATTTGCCTAATGTTTTCTTATTATTAGACTTGTGTTATACTCTGTGTGTGTGTGTGTGTGTGTGTGTGTGTGTGTGTGTGTGTGTGTGTTAAAGACAATGGCAGAGGCAAAGCACTTTTCTCATTGAAATATTGGATGATATTAGGGGAGTCACAATGTTAGCATAACTTTCTATTGGTAATGTGAACCTTGTTGATCTGGTGAAATAGGTGTCTGCCAGGTTTTCTACTGAAAAGTGAAATTTCTTTCCTTTCCATTCTCTGCACACAAGAAGCCCACACTGAAATTGAGGGGATATGGTACCAACCCTTAGGGAAAAGAGTGTTAAAGAATTTGTGCTATGTATTAAAGCCGTCACAGTAATTAGTAGATAATTTGGGAGAGATAATACAACTTTCCAAATAGTTTAGTGATTAGTATTACAAGCAAAAGAAATAGTAATGAAAACTCATTACAGTTTCTTCTAGTAACTTTAGCATTCATGACTGAGAATTTTTAATTATTTACTTTTCCCCTTCCCTACTGCTATGGAAGCTATATTCTGTTTCTGTTCTTTAGTTCCTAGAATTTATAACTTGTATAATTAACTAGTTAAGTCTATATTTTATCAAAACCTTTATGCCATCTCCAAATAATATGAGGAGCTCAGCATACTTTAAATCCTTCTATCCCACTTTTGGCTTAAATGCTATTTTTGTATGATATTGATTTGTCTGCTATTTTTGTGTGACAATTGTGTGATTTTTTTATGTATTTATTTTTATCTCAGTGAATCATATCATTGCTGTTCTTGTTTCATCACCATGCAGTTACTTTTGCCTTCTTTTTATTGTTTTATTCCTCCTGGCATCTCAGGCCTCCTAACTGGGATGACTCTTACTCTGAATTATATTCTTTAGAATGACCTTTGGAAGTTTGCTTGTAATGCACTCTCAGTTTTTGTTTATCTGAACTTGAATTTTTGTTGTCCTAATGTTTTAGAGAAGTTTATCCCAGATGTAGAGGTCTTGGTTGGTAGATGTTTCCCTCAGGGCATTGAAAGGCTTTCTCCAGTGTCTGCTCGCCTCCACTGCTGCTATAAAGCAGTCAGTTGTAAATCTAACTGAACTTCCTTTAAAGGATGCTTCAGGCTATAACTTCTCAGGGTTTTCGCCCTTCTTTCTTCTCTGTTCCTCCAATTCTGCTCAGTGGTCAAACAGTTATCTTCCCCCCAGCTGGGAATCTGGGGGAGGTTGGGCTTGTGTGCAGTCCCTTCATCCTAACCCTAAAGGCGAAGTCCTTTGGGGTCCCAATTTCACAAGGGCAGGATCTTCTACCCGATTCCTCTCTTAGGACCTGAGACCTGACCACTTTCTTTCACTTTATGTAGCTGCTGAGGTGTGAGCAAATGTTCTCAGGGTACAGGAGAGGTTCGAAGCTCTAATAATGTGCCTGGCCCCCTCTCTCTAGGTACTGACTTTCTGTCAAACCACTTGCCATGAGTTTCTCACTGTTTTTTCACCTCAGCAATGCCCAAGGAGCTTAAGGTTGTTATTTAAATTCAGTAATTTCCATTATTTTTAGAAGGAAGGTTGATCTGCAAGGCCTCAGCAATCATTGACCAGGAACTAGAACTTAGCAATGGTTCCTTAATCATGAAGGTTTGTAGATTAGTAGTGACTTGCTCAGTTGAGTCATTTGTCAGACACAAATTTGAAGGAAAGTTACATTTGGCTGCTTGTGGCTACTAGTCCTTTCATTTCTTGGTACCTGCCCCAGTGATAATAATAGCATGTCTACAATGGCAAAATGCTGGAATTACCCTAAATGTCCAATGGCAGAATAATGGATAAGAAGAATGAATAAGGATATATATATATATATATGAACATATTTACATGTAATATATTAAATACATATAAATGTTAAAAGGGATGGAATTCTAATACATGCTATAACATGAATAAATGCTAGAACATATACATGCTAGAAAATTTAACACACTACGCTAAATGAATTAATTCAGACACAAAGGGAGAGATATAGTGATTGCAGTATACTAACAACCTAGAATAAGTAAATCTATAGTCAGAATGATAATTACTAGAAACTAGGGAAGGGACAGTGAGAAATGATTGCTTAATGAATACAGTTTTTGTTTGTGGTGATAAAAATTTTCTGGAGATGGATAGTAGTGATGGTTGCATGACATTGTGAATATTTATAATGTCACTGAATTGTACCTGTAAAATTGCTAAGGTCGCACACTTTATGAGTATTTTAACACGATAAAAGTCACCAAAAATAGATATAAAGGTAAATCATTCATTTTTTAAACATATAAATGTATCTTGTTGCTATATCACATTTAATTCCCCATCTCCTACCCTATCGTGACTTTTCCAAAGCAACATCAGTTGGGGCTATGAAAGGACACTGTGGTGTGACCATTGATTGAAAAATGGTCTATGTAGATCTTTGAAGTTTCTGTCCAACTCAATCTAATATCAATTCTCAATGAATCTGAAATGACACCTTTTTTAAAAAAAAAACTATTCGAAAAGAAAAATAAATTTAATAAGACTAAAGGAAATTAATAAGACTAAAGGAAAATCATATTAAAAGAATAATAAATGTCAGGGATACATTTATCGCATAGGATACATTATCACATGTTCCTGAGGAGAAGTTAAAAAAAGGCTACCACTTTGGCATTCAGCTGCCAAGGGATTGACATGGTAAGAGAAGAATGAGCAAACACAGAATTCAGTATCCATGAGCAAGACCAAAGTCCTCATTTTTTTCCTGATCTCTAAGTGAAACTTGATTGGCATTTGTCATGGGTCTACAAGAAGAGAACATTTGACACAATGGATGGCCACCATTCTTGAGAGAGAAACAGGGGATTTTGCATGATACTGCAACTTTTGTCTGTATAGACTAACCCACTGCACCATTCAAGAAAAACATCTTTGTAGGCTAAAAGGCTACTCAATTAGATAACTCAACACATATTCCTTGACTTGAGTCACTAAGTTATTTCCATAAGGGGGACAGATTCTCAAATCTCCTCAAAGACACAGGACAATTTTAGTGACAGGCTTCCAGCAACTAAGAAGGAGCCAGTGCTATTTACAGGGTTATAATCTGACTTTTCCAGCAGCATAGTGTTGTTTTTCTTTCTGCTTCTTTCTTTCTTTTTTATGATTGAAAGTGCATGTTGTTAGCATGTGTATATTTTTCAGTTTAGGGTAGGCCCTGCAAGCCTCATTTATTTTGCTTGCCTGACCTGCACAGACATTTATTTGCAACTTCTGAATGCCTTCTGACCTACTAGTCATCTCTGTGTGGAAAACTCCACCACTTTCATCTTTTGTTATTATTTAGCTTGTGAAAGTGCACCATCACCTGGTATTTCAGGCAAGTTTTATGGGACTCGGGCAGCTCTGAGATGCTGACATGGAGACCATGTGGAGCCCCAGGACCCGGGTTCAAGACCTGGGCTGGAGTGAAAAACAAAAAATGAAACAAACAAACAAAAAAACCCTGTAACCAAATAACGATGCTTCTTCCTCCTCTCCCTTCCTTCTTCTTAAAAAATAAAGTCAATTCCTGAATCAAATGTTCTTTCATATAAAATTTGTTTGAGATTTTTATTTGTGCTATACATACATATATAGATATATGCACACATATATTGTCTTATATTGTGTATATATCTTAGGATCCTCTCATATGAGGCATACCTTTTTCTCCAGACCTGCTTGATCGTTACTCTAAGGTTTGCTATACCTTTCTTCCTACTGTCGGAGTTTGTCCTCACTAACTATGCATTTAAAATGTTGCTGACAATCAAATCTCACATTTACTGATTCATTTAATTGATATGGCATCATTCTCCAGTGCCTCTAAGAAACACTAAACAAAGAGCAATACACTTTTACTTTTAGTCTCTGGGATTTGTAACATAATCCAGAAGCACCACAGAGCTATTTTAGGCAGATGTCTTGGAGAGAGAACAAAAAGAATAACAAAGGTTCTCAGCATGTAGTTCATGTTTAGTAAACTATGTAAAATATTGCAGGACCTTTTCAAATAAAAGGTGCGGCTGAGACTCTTGCTGATAACTTTCAGCTGAGTTTCAGGGAGTCTGGATGACCCCACGGCTCAGTCTTCTTCAGTTCTATGTCCCATGAGTTACCAGGTCTCTCCTCATTTTAAAGCATTATTTAGTGTTCCTGAGAGCTCTGATGTAAGGGAACCACAGCTCTCTGGTTTTTCACATCTGCTGTTAGGATACTGGGACTGCCCAACTCTTGCCATCACTGAAAGGCGGCCTGGGACACACGTTGGAAGTCACGCTTTTCATATGGCTGTGATGAAGCATATAGCTAATTTGATTTTTATTCCTTTGAGGTTATAAAATTTGGGAATAAAAAGAGAGAGACAGAAAGAGAACACTTTCAAGGGAAAGGACTTCAGCAGTCTGTCTCCCTTCCCCCTCGCCTCCCTGGCTTTTGATTTATTATAATTTTTGAAGAGAAGATGTTTTCTTATGAAAGCAGAGCACAGCAAGAAACCAAACACTGAACTGTCTTAGGCATCCCAAGCGGCAAATTATTTTTTCTTCCAGTACTAGAAGGGGGCAGATGCAAATCAAATCTGGTCTCCTGGCTCTTCGCATAACCCTCTGGGTTTCTAAATAATTAGCTTGACTAGATTTTCCAAACCAAAATCTTCCTTTCTCCCCTGTGTTCTCCTCATTGTCTTTGCTGGGGTACAATTGTCAGATAAGTTTGCAAGAAAAACAGCCCAAAACACAGATAAAAAGCAGCTTATATTTATACAACACTGTAGGCTTCTGCAGACTTTTCATGAGACCATGTTAATGAATGAAGACTGCAACTCTCAACTCTCATGGACATTTCACTAATTTACCTTTGCCTCTGCTGAGCCATAAAATCTTTTCCCCCTACCTATTACTCTGCCAAAACTCAGAATTTTCCACTTGTTAAGAATCACTAACATCTGTACATCAAGGGATCTAAATCTCTTCTTTTGGACATTCTGAATGGTTTATCTAAGTGTGTGTGCTTATTGCTAACATGATACTGGATACAAAGGTAAGCATGAGAAAGTCCTAGTAGTGCTAACTCAAGTTTCTCCTTCTTCATTTGAGCAATGAAGTGTCAGGTGTCACACAGAGATGAGTAAGAGCAGGCGGAAAAATAAGTGAGTTAACTTGCTTTGTTGTACCTCACATTCCTTGGCCACTTCTCATAAGCTTAAGAGGGAACAGAAATAGGATCCAGAAGTTTCTAGGGTTACTGTTGATATTTTCTTGACAACTCATGACTTTGAAGAGTGTGGAAATAGGAAGATTTTTAAAAAAGTATTTTCATCATAGATTTATCCACAGTTCAGTGGTTCTCAAATAGGAGCAATTTTGCTTTCCCTGAGAATATTTGACAATGTTGAAAGATTATGTGGTTGTTACAATTGGGAAAGCAGATGCTACTGGAATCTACAGATACACCCAAGGATACGGCTCCAATGCACAGGACAGCCCCCACCACAAACAGTGGTCTGACCCAACATGTCGATAGTGTGGGGTTTAGAAACCCTCCCCAATTACATAGGAAGTATAATCTTTGATATTTTTCAAGTATTTCTCTGGAATTTAATAGAATGATTTATTCTTCTGAATATTTTAAATTGATATCCAGAACTTCTCCTATTTTTGTGAAAGCAATTGGTATACATTAGCATATGTTTAAGGTATACAACATAATGATGCTATTTATATATTTTTTAAATTATTAACATAGATTCAATATATAACCTTTATGATGATAAGTTTAGCTGCAAAAGATGTAGTTCTTAGCTTATTGCAAGTAAAACTTGTATCATTAAAAAACATAGCAAATGAAAAACATCATGACTACTTGGTATATATCATTCGCTTGAAAAGTTAATGAAAAAGTCTACTTAGAGAGTTGAAATTTCATAATGTTCCTTTTTGTCCTTGAATTTTTATTTTCATTTAATATCCCCAACAGGGGTTTATCCCAGTGTAATACATTTCAAGCTTTATGAAATAAATTGTTCCAGGATAAAAAGACTTTTTGCTCACCTCATCACTTCTCTGCCAAAAAAATCATATAAATCGGAATTAATATTTTATTCATTCCTGTGGTCATACTGATTTAATCATTACATTTTTCTTTGGGGTTGAATTATATGTAATACTTTTATTAGATACAATTTGTCAAAACAAATAAATTATTAAGCACCAACAGTAAAATTTCATTAATCAGCACTATTCTGGAGACCCTATCAGTCTGGATGGGCCAGCTTATACGCAAGAGCTCAATGCAGCACAAGTACATTTCTAGCTCATATTGCTGCTCCATGAGCCAAGAGGCTTTGTTCTTGGTGGTTAGTCTGGGGACCAGGCTTTTTGGAGGCTTCATTCCAAACATGCGTTTCCATGATCAATGAGGAAGGAATAAAGAAACATGGCCTCTAGTGCAGTAGCTCTGACATCTCTGTGTGGAAGTAATACATGCCATTTCCATTATCACCTCTATAGACAATGCAAGGTATGTGACCACATCTAATTGCAAAGGGTTGGGAAAGTGCAAACCTTTCATGTTGCCAAAAGGAAAGAACTGGAATTTATGTGAAGTCTTACATAGATAAATGTAGGACACTCCCCTGTTAATTTGTCTGTCTGTGCATGAGTACTGTTTCCTGCTAGAATGAGACAGAGTCCAGTTTCAATTCCATCCCTATCATTGTGTTTGTCTTTATAGGTAGAAGTTAGAAGAAACTTCTGTCATTTAAGTAGGTGGGAATAAATACATTTTGTTATAACATTGTCACTCACTTCTTTGTTTTCCTCCTGAGTTATATGCTAAAGTTCTAACAGTGACGTATCACAAAATGTACTTATAATAATGGGCTGTCAATTGACACTTTGATTTTTGTACCTTGTTTCAAGATCATCTTTCCCAACTGTACTTTCAAAAAGTACCCAGAGGTTTTATGTCCGAGGACAATGCAACGCTATGAAGATCAGGTTGAGCCTTTCTTTTGGGAAGTAGAAAATCACTCTGTTCAAGGCAGGAAGAGAACCCAGTTCTCCGTCGCTGGTGTTCTCAGGCAGATCCATTTTAGGAAAGAGAGTGGATGCTAGTTGAACATAAAGATGAGAATGATTCCCTCTTTAAACCACCCATCCTCCAAACCCCTTGGGATGTCTTCGCATAGCCCATGGGTACCTGTACCCCAGTGGGAAGCAGTGTATTCAGGTCATTACCTGACGCCATGGGCATAAATTTCCTCCCACTGTTTCATATACTATCTTATTTTATAGCTAAAGTTCTTATTTTTTCTTTCATTTATTTAATACATATGATCAGAAGGCTAGAAATTTAGTAGTGATGTGTGGTTTAGGAGAAGTGGATTCTTGTGTGTTCGTTCTTCTAAGAAACTACGTAACCATAAGAAAAACACTTTCATTTATTTAATACATATGATCAGAAGGGCTAGAAATTTAGTAGTGATGTGTGGTTTAGGAGAACTGGATTCTTGTGTGTTCTTTCTTCTAAGAAACCACGTAACCGTAAGAAAAACACTTGATCACATGACATCTTTGGGCCTCAATTTTGCCACCTCTAGATTGAGAGCTGTGTTGCATATCCTTTAAAATCCCTTCTTGCTTTAATACTGACACCTTCATTTTTTTCCCTTTGCTCAATTTTTATTTTTAATTAATTTTATTGAAGGAACATAGCATTATAACAGTAAATCATTTTAAGCTGTATATCACAGTAAATCAGCATCTGTGTATAATTTTGTAAGCTCACCACTATTTCAATTTTCCCTCACTATACAATTTTTTTTTAAAGGAAACGTGCAGGCAGGCATGAAGAGAGAGGAGAAAGAAGCATTTTATTTAATTAGTTGTTTATCTTCTTTGTTCCCTGCAAAACGTGAATCTGGGTCTTTGGGATGAATGTGGACTGTGCCAGCCAGAGGTGGCAGACCTAACTGCTACTCCAACCCCCTTCAGTATGCACTTATTCCCCCCTGCCAATAAAAAAGGCTTCTGTCATAAGTGGCACATGTAGGGCAGCTTTTTTGCTCTATATGGCATGTCAACAGCTGTATTGTATGTTTCTTACCCTTGTCTTAGTCAGTCTGGCTGCTATAACAAAATACCATGACAAAATAACAAAAGACCACTGACTGTGTGACTTAAACGAAAGGCATCTATTTCTCACAGCAGGAGGATGAAATTCCAAGATCAAGGTGCAGGCAGGTTTGATTATTGAGAAGGACTCTCTCCCGAGTTTGCAAGCGCCTGTCTTCTAATTACATCCTCACACGGTGGAAGGGAAATCACTGGTCTCTTCTTATACAGGCGCTTACTTCATCATGTGACTTCAAAACTTATGACTTCGTCTCACCCAAAATTTCCTCCCAAAGACCTCCAAAATGATCACATTGTGGGGTAGGTTCCAAATATGAGTTTTGGGGCAACACAAGCTTCCTGTTCATAATGTAGACTAATAAAGAAATGAAGGCTTGATGCGCCTGGTGGCTCAGGGCATAAAGTCCAAGGACACAGCTTTGTAACTGGGGGTGGGGGTGGCATGGGTGAGGGAGATAATCCAAAAATGAACAAATAAAAAATAAAAATATTCTTCCTCTCTCTTCCTGCCTGCCTGCTTGGCTGCTTTCATTTCTGCCTGCTTTCCTTCCTCTTAAAAGAAAATTAGCTAAGGCAAAATGAGGCTAAACCAGAGTTTATTAATGATCACATCTGAGAATTACAACTTGGATACACAACTTTCAGTAACCTTTGAATAAATACACCATCAGGTGAGCTTATGCAGGTATTTTTAGAGAAAGAAAAAGTCATGGAGGAGGGCACAGGGCTGTTTTATCAAAATGTCATTGGTTTACTAACATAACCACCTCTATGGTAGGATGTTCCCTAACAGTGGGGAATTACCATAGAACATTACAGAATTTAGGCGTAACTGTATGTTCAGTATAAAATACAGTATGAGATACATAAGATACAGTTTAAGAAACAGACTGGCTCTGCCATTTTTGTGGCCCAATTCTGTTTCAAAAACTAATCATTCACTGTTTCACTCATCTCCACAAGATCACTGGCACCTGGTAAGGAAAACCTCAGGACAATGGCAGAGCTGCTTACAAGAGCAGAGTCTGGAAGTCTTAAGTGCAAAAGGACTTCCCTAAGTCAGATAATTAGCTTCCAGGAAATCAAAAGTTAAAAGTAACTATGTGAAGCCCCTTAGCATCAGGCCAGTGAGTTTTGCACCTCATGCCGCTGCACTTTGGGTATTTTGCTGTCACTTCTTTGCACAGTAATCTCTCTCTTTTTTTTTTTTTTTTTTTTTTTTTTTTTGATGGGGTCTATGGTAACATGTTGTTGATGCTGGCAAGTGCTCGTTTTCATAGTTATTATAATAGACACAGCACAGCTTTCCTGAGAGTGATGGCTAATTCCCAGTACTTCAGAATGTGGCCTTATTTGGGAATCAGTTCACTATGGATGTAATTAAGGTGAAAAACGGGAGTTGGGTGAATCCCTAATTCAATAGGACTGGAGTCTTAGAAGGTGACATGTGAGATAGAGACATGAGGAGAATGCCAGGTGAAGATGGAGGATTGTAGGGATGTTTCTTCAAGCTAGGCTGGCAATAATACTCAAATGGAGATCTGAAGTCCAAGGGTTTTTTTGTGGTTTTTTTTTGGTAAGGAAGGAAGGGAAGAGGAGGAAGAAGCATTTTGAGCAAAGAAGGAAGAAAGTGAAAGAAGGAAGAAGCATCTTTATTCCTTTAGACTTTTATTCACCCCAGTCCCAAGACACAAACCTGTGTCTCCTTGGCCTTTACATAGTCCTCACACCACAAGGACGGCCCTGAAATCCAAGGTTTTAAGCAGCACTACACATTGTCACTTAGTCAGCATTTTCTCCACATTACATGAAAGGACATTCCCACTTATATACATTCTTCATAGTTACTTTTTTTTTCCCCAAAGCTCATATTTAGTGAGTGACTGTTATTTTGCGGTTAATGACCCAGAGGGAGTCATACAGATTAAATATGCACATAAAATTTGGGGTACCTCTGAAAATTTTTTGTGCATGGAGGAGACAATTCAGGGATTAACTCTTACAGTGAATGTTTAATGCATTAAATGGCATACTGAAAATGGAATATGATGCACCCATGTGGTTCAGGTGGTTGAGGCAGTTAGGGTGCAGACCATGTAAAGCCCAAGGATCCCAGTTCAGGACCTAGGGCCGGATGTGTGGGTGGGGAGGTGGGGGAGAAAATCATTGAATCTCTTTTTAAGTTTCAAAATTTGGTTTAGTAATCTTATCATTCTATTTATAAGTCTATCAAATACAAATTTTTATAGCAGCCTCTCGAGGAAAAAAATGCCTCGGATTTAGAATTTTAAAAGTTTGCCATTTCTACAGCTGTAATAGAGAAATGAGGAGCTGCTCATTGGCCAGGAACTGCCTTGTGTCTTTAATCATCCCAATGACAGGGTTTCTCCTAGACCTGGGAGTGCCCATGAGCTCTTTCAGGCTTGACTGTAGTCAGCAGCGGGGATGACCAGGGAAGAGGAGACATGATGTCACTTTAACAGTTGGGGGCAAAGTATAACTTCTAACTATAAGGAAAAATTTCAAAAAGGCTGCTTGAAAGGAATGCTAATAAGACATGTTTGAAAAATATTATTATAGATACCTAGCAGGGCACTTTTGAGCTATAAAAGGGTCACAGTATTTTCCTGGGGGAGGAAAGCATTGAGAATCTCTCTGATGGCATGAGCTGGTGGCCTAGTGGACAAGCCCGCTGCCTGTAGCCAAGTATAGTTCACATACATCCCAAGGACCTGGGGTCACATCATGGGGCTGGGAGTAGGCAGCCAGTATAAGAAATAAAATAAAACAAAATGCTCTTCCCTCCTCTTCCTGCCTCCTTGTCTGCTTGTCTTCCTTATTGCCTACGTCTTTTCTTTTTTAAATAATCTATTAACTGAACTTTCAGTTTTTAGACACATAAAATAGAATTCACTGATTAAGAGGGAGGGGGCTAATCTCCTCACCATATATCTCCCTTCTGTGGACGTGCAAGTGCATGCATTTAAGCCCTTATTTTGTTACTATGACAGACTTTCTTACTGGTGGCCTCAAGTAACTAACTCCCTCTTCTTGTTAGTCATGCTCTTGTGTTTCCCTTTCCCCTTTAATCAGGCTGATCCTGGAAATAGTTTTAACCTACAGGATGAGAATGTTACAGAAACAATGCTGTGCCTAATTCTAGATCAAAGTCTAAGGTGGGCTGGCAACTTCTGTTTTGTCCCTTTGGCAACCCTGAGCCATCATTAAGAAGTCTGCTTCCCCTGCTGGAGAGACCACATGGATAGGTCAATGAAGAGAGAAAATCCATGAGCTTAAATGGAAAGACAGGAACCCAGCCTTCCCAGCTGACCCTCACACCCAGCTGAATGTGACCATATTAGTGATAGCAAGATGGCAGGGTACCGACCAACTGAGCCTACCCTAGGTAGTTGAATCATGAGCAAATAAAATGGTTATTGTGTTAAGTCACTAAGTTTTGGGTTGGCTTACTGTTCAGTGATAGATAATTGAAACTGGCTATACACAGGTGTTTCAAAGGATTGGAACTATTCATTCTTACTGTAAAAGACTATAATTGAATTGTGTCTCCCCTGCAAAGATGTGTTGAAGTCCCGAACTCTCAGGGCCTGTGAATGTGATCTTTTTTGGGGAAATAAGTTTATTGTAGATATAATCATGTTACTATGAGTTCATTAGGATGGATCCTAGTTCAATATGGCTCGTAAACTTTTAATAAGAAGACACAGAAGGAGAAGACCAGGTGAAGACGGAGGCAGAAGTTGTAATGATGCATCTACACTAGGATTGCCAAGCATGCTGACTGCCATCAGAAGTTAGAAGAGAACCGTGAACAGATTCTCCCTGGCAGCCCTCAGAAAGAACCAGCCCTGACAGTACTATGAATGGAGATGTCTACCCTCCAGAACTGCTGGAGACTAAACTTCTGCTGTGTAAAGCCACCCAACTTGTGATGTTGTGTGGCTGCATCCCTAGTGACGTAACTATGGGCACCCTTGAAGGCAACAGACATGGAACAAGGTGGGGGAGGAGATTCGTGGTGGTCAGCATGTGGGTCTGATTTTCACCCCAGTCACCTTGCTTACCTCACCCTAGCCCCAAGCAGCAGGTTAGGAGGTAAAGCGATGATGCCTCACCAACGTTACCTCAGAGGTTGTCCAGTTTTATGCCGGCCACTGGGACACTGCCTGTTCTTCGGCTGGGTGTGAGGGCTCTTGGAGTGTTCACCTGAGCTGCCCTCAGTCAAGGCTGCAGCAGGATTTTCTTTACCTTCTAGGGTAAAACTGCCCCAGGGGGCCACCAACTGCTCTAAGTGGTTTGGTGACACCCAGTGTCCTTTATTTTAGTGGCAGTTATGATGTCAATGGGATTTATTGTCTCTAGAACTCCATTTTGCTTCATATTGCAGACTTACAATGAGGTGCCCCTGTCCCTGGGGAGAGTGAGGCGAGCATATAGCCGTGAAAGGTAATCAAGAAAATGTATAGACCTCAGATTACCTGGGCGAGTGGCAGCTGGCCTCCTCCTCCCCTTTAAAATTCCTTTACATAGAGTCAGCGTCCTGGTAAGAAGAAACATATTGGGGCACCCAAATCCATACTTCAAAGGAGTTCTTAGAGAAGCGAACTGTGACAACGGTAACAATGTGACCTCCAGGTGCTAGAGGCTCCTCTCCTGACAATGACAATTGCATGCTTTCACTTGAGTTGCGGCTCCATGTTTGTCATGATTTTTGGAAGGTTCTCAAGTCAATTAAAACAAATTTACTTAATCTTTGCTTTGAGGTCTTAATTTTTCTCTTCCTAGCTTGCCAGAACTCTGAGGGTGGCACAAGTTACATGGTTGATATTTACATACATGTTAGGAAATCTGTCTCTTAAAATGAGACCCTTGAGCTGAGCCTATGTTAAGAAAATATCCAAACAAGGAAACTCCTTAGTGAGACTATTTTTGAAGTAATTTTTGCTATAGTAATAAATTGCCTTTCTGTAGGGGAAAGCCTTGGGGTATTCAGAAACTAGAAGTATGACACAAAGACACAGAAATATCCTATTGATAAAGAAAGGAGGAAATTTACTAGCTGGAGGGCAGATAACACATCTCCACATTGGGTGCTATGTGGTGATTGGGTTGTTTTTCCCAAATAACAGTGAATATAAACAGGGCAGACCAAGCAATGAGAAGCTGCTCTCTCAGAAGAGCCAGACACAAGCAAGCATTTTAGATCTGTTCTCTTATCTCCCCTTTGCCCAAACGCAGTGAAGAGAGTTTTGTACTGTCCGACACAGCAAGTGAGACATAGGGACCACTGAAAACCCATCTGACTGTAGCCTGAATTTGAGAATAGTTAAGAGGAAGCAGACTGCCAAAACTCAGGTCTCATTTTGTCAACTGGAGTTAGGAACTGGATGAGGAAATAGCAAAGGTTCCAAGATTTGAGGCTGATATTTTGTGAGGGGAAGAATCTTTAGCAGATTCATCAACTCAATTTTTCCCAGCATTGCTTTATATTATTGAATACTATGTAATTGTTATAAATTCAATAAGCTAAAGTAAACCTAAAATCTTTTAGATGTTTTAAGACTGAGAAGGACTTAGGAAGATTTTACCTTAAAACCATAAGTCTAAATCGATTGTACAAATACACATTTCAGATTGTAGTGAAAAGACAACTACATAGACAAAGCATGAAGTAAGTAGGCTCCCTCTTAACACAAATATTTTGACACCATTGTTCTCATTCTCTTAAGTATTTTATGCTTATCTATAGAACTCTTCAGTTCAAAAAACACTCATTTAAGCAAAATGATTACCCTACCTGACGCTGTCTATGAAGGAAGGTTTACACATGACAGTGGCCTGGATTCTCATCTGTGAGCCTGATGGAGCAGTGGTTCTTGTTAATAGGATTCCATAATGATAAGAGGATAATAGTAGTCACTTACCCATACGCCATTTCTGGATTTACATGACCCAATTATTTTTTATTTTATTGAAGGAATATTGCATCATAACATTTAATAGGTTTGAGGTATATGAGTCATAATAAGTCAGGATAATGGATACAGTACCATAAGTTCACCACTATTTCATTTTTTCTTCATTATCATTATCTAGCTTCTTTTATCTATTATCTTCTATTATCTTTTATCTATCTATTATCTTCTTTACCTTGTTTGCCACCCCTCCTTATTCCTTTAACCACTAATGTGCTTTTTTTTTTTTTTTGGCTGAAAGTCCATTGTTCCTTTATTTAATTCAGTTTTTATATCCATTTTTGTTTTAGTTCATTAGTTTGCTTGATATATCTATGCACCATATTATGAATAATATCATATGATGTCTGGATTATCTTGCTGAGCATAACTTCCTCAAGTCCTCTCAATGCTGCTGCAAGTGGCAGACTTCCATCTTTTTGGATAGGTGAGTAGCGTTTCATCATGTATATACCATATCTTCTTACCTACTCATCTGTCAATGACACTTAGGTTGTTTCCTGATTTTGGCAAAAAGTTGAAATCAGATCACTAGTTAAAGCCATACCCAAAATTTAATTAAAAGTGGATTAAAAACTTAGATGTAAAGCTGGAAGCCATAAAAATACATGGAAGAAAGAATAGGCAAAACATTACTAGATACTGACCTAAGAGATGTCTCTGGGAACTCGACTCCAATAGCAAGGGAAATAAAATGTCAAATATAATGTACCTTAGATGATACAGTCATCATTCTTTTTTTAAGCTTAAGTTGCCTCAACTTTGGCAAGTTAGACCATTTCATATGACCCCCTTTGTCTTTGAAAATCTCCTTGTTTTCTGGCACAAGATGTTCTAGGACAATTCGTACATTTCTGTCCCAGAAATGGAATCAGCCATTTCTCTGGTAAGAAACACAAATTTAACTGAGTAAATTTCAAGAGCTAATTTTGGCATTATTAAACAATTCATGGACCAGGCAACATCTCATCCGAAGGACAGAGAGACACTCAGACAGGAAGATAGAAAGGAGGTAGGACAAGAAAGTCATCACAAAGAGAGAAATGAAAGTTTAGTGGAGGAAAGTATGATTCAGGTGACCACAGCTTCTCCTTGCTGAAGGTTTGCATTGGCAGGACTTGTAGTGAAGCAGTTATTTTTGAGTACCAGGTAGGTCTCTCCTGGTTGGGTTCTGTGAGTTTGTTGTTTGGGATAATTGACTACCAGTGGTACAGAAGGCTTGATACTCCCTCTGCAAGCTTTCCCGACTCCAAGCTGAGGTTTTCTCTATTAATTTTCATATCTCCAAAGAGTCCTCTTAGTAGAACCGAAATTTTACAGTCAGGAATCTAAGTACACTGACACCAGGGGGGTGAGAAATCGCCATTCGCCTCTTGCTGGTGGATTCTTGCGGAAATTGTCACTCTTCTGTAAGTAAACTCATGTCTCTGTTAAAAAAATTTTTGCATTGAGGAGTGACTTTTACATGGACTATTTTGGTCCATAAAAAAATCTAGATATCTAGAAAAAATTACATAAATAATATATTGATTTGCATAGTAGGTAAAATTATATTGTTAATAATATGTGTATACACACATATGGTCATATTTTCATATTGATTCTACTTAATTTTTTTAAAGGAAAGGTGCATGCAGGAATGAAGGTCAGTAGACAGGCAGGAAGAGAGTGGAGGAGGAAGCAGTTATTTTTATTTAGTTGTTCATACTGCTTGTTTCATCCCTGAACTGGGGCTTGAACCCTCGGGTATGTGGCCTGTGTTCTTTCGGAGGCAATTGATTTAACCACTGCTCCACCAGGGCATACTTCTACTTAAATTCTTGATTTTAAAATTATTTATCTCATCTTTTATGGGTTAATCTTTATTCATAAAAGAGTAAAGATAATTTCTTATTTGTTTTACAAATAATATGAGAAAATAGTTTCAAATAATAGTGCTGTACAATAAAATTACTGACTAAAATTCAATAATTTGTATGCAGCTTTTTTGTCCTTAGACTCCATCCCACAAAATATGTTCAAGCAAATTATTTTGTTCTGTAGTCATACATAATCAATCACTTTAGAAGTCTCTATAATTATTTATCTGGCAGACAGTTCAGTTTAGTTGTTTTAGTTTTCTCTTCATATGAGGACATTGGCATTGAACAGCAGGTAGTTTATCTCTTAGGAGGTGGAATCTTGGGCTGCTCATCTTTTCTTGCTGGAGGTAATCAACTACTGGGTGAGAGAAGAGGCCACCAGTCAACACAGAGAAGTAAAGCAGAGTTGCATTTCCAGTACCATTTGTTCCTTCTGTAATTATTTAATACATAATTACAAACAAAATATTTGTATCATATATACAAGATTGTTTCAAGAAATCAAAGCGACAGTTATTTTTTCTATTCATTTTAGAACATAGTCTTCTTAAATATTTGATATCATTTTATAAATTCTAATAAACATAATTATTTAAAATTAATCCTAATTTCTTTTCTGAACTATAGGGACTTTTCTATTTTTATAAAATACATTTCCCTACTAAATTAATATATTTATGACCCTTAAATGAGTAGCAGTCTGCAGTCTTCTAAGGTCTATCCTTTTGATGAGCACTGGGGGAAGGGCCTTGTGGCATTTAGATAGAGAAAATTAAGCACTGGTGTCCAGTAGGTGAGCTTTTAGACACAAGTTGGCAAATTTCAGAAACACTATTTGAAAGGAGTGCTTTCAACATGCATCTGCTATATGGTATTGACCATATACAAAATAGGATATACAAAAATGTTTTAGTAGTTGTTTAGAAGAGCGCTATTGAGTATTTATAAAGGGGTTTTGTTTTGTACAGGGGCATAAAAGATGAATAATTTCTTGATTGGTACACCCTGGTGAAGCAGCAGTTTGGTCAGCCGCCTTCAGTGGGCACAGTTCACATACATCTCAAAGATCCTGGTTCGCATTCTGAGCCAGTAGAAACAACCAAGATGAACAACTGAATAAAATAAATAAAAAGCTCCTTCCTCTCTCTTCCGGCCTGCCTACCTGTCTTCATTCCTACCTGTACATTTCCTTTTAAAAAAGTAATTTATTGGTTGACTGAGACTTTTAATATCTAAGATGGTGACTGGAACTTTTGTTGATTATAAAGACATTTCCTCATCAGGTCTTTGAGTTATATTTGGCCCCATTTGAAAACGTCAACTTCTTCAGCAGTGAATGTTTCACTATTTAACATGTTTGATTTTCTTTTTAAGTATTTTAGTTTTCTACTGTGAATTACTTAATGAGAACCCCACTTAAATGAGGTTGGGAGAGAATGCTCATGCATGTGCAAATCAGCAAACTCCAGTACCCAGCATACCTTGTATCTTTCACTGTTTCCTCTTCCAGGGTTGTCCTGCAGAGGCTGTGAGGCTTGTTAGTCTTGGATTCTGGGAAGTGTATGTGGTTCTCTGCATAAATGCACTCTCCAATCCACTCTATTCTGCCCTCTTTTCTGTTTTGTTTTTTTCTGAGTAAACCCTGTCTGTGGTTGCTTTAAAAAATTATTTATATGCTTTCTTAAAATTTACATATATTTCAAAACAGGTAAAAACTGAAAAATACGGTGGATATGTGGATGTTCATTATATTACAGTCATACGCATGTTTACAATTATATGCTATATATATTTGTTTTATTATTGTACATTGCTATATTCTTTTTAGGATATTGAATTCAGTCTCAGTTGGTGTGCAATTCACACCAAGCCCACCACCAGAGTTCTAGCTTCCTTTACCACTCCTTATTTTTTTTGTTTTGATTTTTTCCAGGCCAAAAAAAGAACAAAATGTATCACTTATTTCAAAAGAATATAAAAAGAGTACAATATATTGGATATTTTAAAAATTATTACTTTAAAATGAATATAGTAGAGAATATAAAAATTCAAAATGTAAGCTTGAGTCACAATTCCTTAATTTAGAAAAGTTAAAAATTGGAATTGTCAAGAAGAATAAGATAACTAAAAAGAAAAAAACTCAGCATGATGAAAGTAAAATTCAAAGATTTTTAGATAGTGTTATCTTTTCAGACAAAACAATATCAACAACAAGAAAACTAAACAGGATAAAATATTAAGCACACAGGATTTAGGCATAAAAGATAAATTTGAATCTTTGCTCTGATGCTTGTATACTATATAAACTTAGGGAGATTTCTTAGCTTCCTTTTTCTCATCCATAAAATGGGGATAATACAATCTATATCATGGACTTGACTTAAATAAGATAATACATGTCAAGTTCATGAATTGACCCCAAAGAAAATTACAGACCAATATCTCTAATAAACATAGATGAATAGGTCTAATAGACCTGTTTTTGTAAGTGGGGTTTCTTTATACTTTATATAACATCCTGTAGTATTTTTTTAGAACTGGTTTTGTAGTGATAAATTCCTTTAACTTTTGCTTATTGGAAAAGCTTTTTATCATTCCTTCATTTCTGAATGATAATCTAGCAGGGTTTTGTATCCTAGGTTGAAAATCCTTTTCTTTCAGTCTTTTGAATGTATCATGTCATTCCCTCCTGGTCTGTAGAGCTTCAGTTGAGAAATCTACCGACAGTCTTATGGCAACTCATCTGTATGTGACACATTTTTCTCTGGATGTTTTTAAGATTCTTTCTTTATCTTGTTATTTTTGACATTTAAATGACAATGTTTCTAGTCATATGTCTGCTTGGGTTTCTCTTTGAGCTTCCTGAATCTGGAGGCTTGCTTCCTTCTCTAGGTTAGGGAAGTTCTCAGCTATTATTTCTTCAAATACAGTTGCTTCCCCATTTTCCCTCTCTTCTCCTTCTGGGACCTGTATAATGTTAATGTTTTTCTTTTGATGTTATCCCATAGATCTCAAATGCTGTCTTCATTTCTTTGCATTCTCCTATCTCTTTGTTGGTTTACTTGAGTGCATTCCTCTGCCCTATCTTCTAGCTCACTGATTCTATTGGAGACTTCATCCATTCTATTCTTGAGTCCCTCTATTGAATTCTTTAGGTCAGCTATTGTGTTTTTTATTTCTCTGACATCTGTTCTGCGCAGCTTCATTTCTTCTCTCTTTTTTGTTGCTCTTTTTCTTCCCATTGTTTTCCTGATTTCTATGAGTATGTTTATCACTGTTGTCCCAAATACATCCTCAGGCAGTTTGTATATGTCTGTTGTATTCAGATTTTCTCCTGGGGTTTTGATTGGTTCCATTATTTCACATATATTTCTCTGTGTTTAGCTATTTTGCATTTTGTTCATTTTTCTGTGGATTAAGTTTTCCTGCAGTGATGGCCTGTGTAGGGTATTGACTTGCACTGGATCTTGGTTTGTGCACTGGGATTTTTGAGTTTTGTGGCATCACCACTGGTTGGATTTGTTGAAATTCTTATGTAGGCCTTCTGCTGCTGCCCAAAAGTTGAGTCTATGGGGTTGGAGTTTGTGTGGGGGATGCAGGGCTTTCCTCCAGTGTCCCAGCTCCCAACCACAATGACCACCTTGCTTTTGGCCCACAATCGGCAATCAGGCTGCAGTTTATCATACAGTTTTTCATTTTGTGGGTAGCAGTGACTCTCCCTTTGAGGGACTTACCTTCTTTTAAGTCTGAGGGTGGTATTTCCAGTGGGCAGGGCCTGCAGCTCTGGGACAATATGGTGGGAGAGAGTTTGGGGTGGGCTGCCTTCCGGTTATGGCGGTGCCCAGCAAAATATTCTCACCAGGCCTCATGTTCAGACTGCTGGGGCACTGCTGCCTCTTCTGCTCTGTGCCTACACCCTCTCCCCCAGCTCCGTGTTCCCATCCCACTGGCCTGACTCTCTGCTGCTTTTGAGATTCCTGAGAGGGCTGGTTCTTCCCAAAGTCCCGCCCCCACCAACGAGGCCAGAATCCCAAGTGTGAGTCTGTGGCATAGCTCTGAACGCAGACGTTTTCACCTACCCTTTGTTGTGTGATTGCTGCTGTGTCTCTCAGCCTCACTGGCTGCTTTTTCTCCGTGTTTATTTCTGGAAAATAGATGAATTTCTAGTTGCTCTGTGGAGACGAGTCTTGCTCCTACCAGTCTGCCATCTTTGCCGGAAGTCCTGTGGTTGCTTTTTGAAGTTAACACTGCTTTAGCAAATATAACCTTTCCAAGTACTAAATTTCTCCATAAAGGGCTCCCTCACTTTTGAAAAGTTCTTGTCACACCACTTGGCTTTTATGAAAGACCTATATTAGTATTAGCTTTTGATAGAAATGAGAGGAAGATGTTCTCTTTGATGGCAAAAGAGTGAAAATGGTGTCCAACATTTGCTTTGCAGCAGTTTTTATAGAGGAAGGTTGCAACCCAAGTACTGGAAGTGGCCCTGCCCGGCTGAGTGTCAGTATGATATCATTTATCACACAGCTTTATTATGTGCTAGTATGACTTCAGAATTTATGTATTATGAAGTATGATTTGGTAGATTACATTTGGGAGCTGGGAATGTTCACAATATTTTTAATATAAATTAATGGTAGTTGACTTTACCCAATTTCAATGTATGAATGTTCTATTTTCAGATACTGAGGCAACTCATACAGATATATAGCAAAACTTATGAATATATTGAAAGCTAAGTTCAATTAAGTTCACTTAAATGTTTCAACATTGTATATAAACATAGAAAATGTTCAACTTAAGTATAACAGAGACTGCTACTTGTCCCTCAACTTATCATTTCCTTTTCTGCTAACCAATAGAATTCTTGATATTTATCTGGGCACATCAATGGCCCCACCACTGACAACCGGCATGCCCCGGTGGCCTTGAGGTTAAGTCTGTAGCCTCAAGTCAAACCATCTCCATCCTCAGGACCTGGGTTCTTGTCCTGGGGCTGGGATCTTGATGGGGGAAACAACCAAGATGAACAATAAAATAAAGTTTCTTCCTCCTTGTCTTCCTGCCTGCCTACTTGCCTTCATTCCTGCCTGTACCTTTCCTTAAGGAGGGTGGGGAAATTACATTTTTCAATTTCTCTTGTGCCTAGGTATGACCATATGACAGAGTTTTTCTACGGGTAGTGTTATGTGCTGAATTGCATCCCTGCCTCCAAATTCATGTGCTGAATTTCTAGCTCTGAAGTACCTCAGAAATCTACTGAGGGTTTTCAAAGAAGGGATTAATGTAAGGTAAGGCCATTAGGGTGGGCTCCAATACAATATGCTGGTGGCCTTCTAAGAGGAGAAGATTTGAGGACACAGGTAGAAGATATCACTTAAAGTCAAGGAGACGGTCCTCAGAAAAAATATCTTTCTGATGCCATGATTTGGACTTCAGCCTCCAGATTTGTAAGGAAATATATTTCTGTTGTTTAGCTCACACAGTCTGTGTAAACTGTGATGGCAGCCCTATAATATCAATGAAGGTAGGTAAATAGAAGTCATGTTTAAAAGTCCCAGGAAGTTTCCTTAAAGGGGCCTATCTTCTCCTTCCTTCCTGGTTCCTGCTGGCTGTAACCATAACATAATGGTGACTGTCTTCTTGTCTGTGTGACTTTAGGAATAAAGAATAAAGCAATGTGATAGAAGGAGCCAGAATCCCTCTCACCATGGAACCTATTCCAACCCTAGGAGGATAATTTTTGGACTTTTGATTGCAAGAGAGAACAAAATTATTTCTTGTCTAAATCAGTGTTATATTTTGAATTTTCTATTTTTCACAAGTTCGCCCCAACAAATACTTTCCAATATCTATTTCAAGGTACAGTTAACAAAGTAAAATTTTCTTTAAAAGTAAAAATACCTAAATATTAAATACACACAGGTTCCTGTTCAAAACACTAATACTGTGTTTTTTATTCTCTTAAACCTTTTAAATATCATAATTTAACACATTTTAATATATTTAAACATCAGAATCAATTCCAAATTACATTGTTTCCTCAGTATGTTTATTCACTGTGAATTCTATGAAAACTATGTGATCCTACCAATGCAGTTTTTTGAATATTTTCTCCTCTTGCTTGAGATTGCGTTAATTAAGTGCCTATCAGCATTCATGCTGCGACGATGATGGATCATATATTGAGTCTATTTATAGGGTATAAGAGGGAAAAGGAAGTTTGAGGTGTTTAACATGCAGCCCACATGCCTCCATGTCATGGAAATATTAGTATAGCCATGAAAGTCTGTGGTTCTTACCCAGATTGAGTCCTTGATTTGTTTATTTTTCTCTTAAGACCTATAAAGTCCTTTTACGGCCAACTTTAAAGATCTTTCATCTTGATGGAATTTTGAAACATTTTCATAGACGTCCTGCCTCTTAAAAGCAGGCTAATCTCACAATACTAAAATGGCAGCTAACTGAATTTGGGCTTGCTCTCATGGTTCCTTCTGATTAACGACTCCCAGTTTCCAAAGTCATCCTGTTAGCAAGACATACCTGGATTTGAAGCCCAACTTTACCAATTTTTAGTTGTGGAATCCGAGGCAAGTTTTGAATCTGTTCTAAACCTCTGTTTTCTCATATAAAAATGTAGGTAATACCAACACCTCTTTCAAGGAGTTTTCTGAGAGGATGAATGACACAATATTAATATAGTCTTTATCACTGCACATAGCATTAAAAATGGTAGCTGAGAGGTTAATCTCCAAAATATATAAAGCATTCATACACCTCAATAATAAAAAAGCAAACAGTCCATTCAAGAAATAGACAGACAAGCTGAATAGAGACCTACCTAAAGAAGATGGTGTACAGACACATGAGAAATGCTCTCATCACTCACTGTTAGGGAAATGAAAATCCAGCCCATAGTGACACATCACTAGTCTACATCAAAAAGATGAGAAACAAGTGTTGGAGAGTGTGTAGGGAAATAGGAACTATCTTATACTGTTTGTGGGAATGTAAATCAGTGCAGTCTCTCTGGAAAACAAATGGAGATTTCTCAAAAAAATTAAATAAACAAAGGAACTACCATTTGATCCAGCAATCCCACTTTTAGGCATATACCCAAAGAATACTAAAACACATCAGAAAAAATACCTGCACCCCTATGTTCATAGTAGTACAATTCACAATAATCACACATGGAAAGAACCTAAAACCCCATTCAGCAGATGACTGGATAAAGAAACTATGGTCTATATGCTCATGGGAGTTTTATGCAGCTGTTAAAAAAGATGCAATTATATCCTTTGTAGGAACCTGAGTGGAACTTGAGGTTATTATGCTTAGTAAAATAAGCCAGTATTGGTGGTTTCACGCATATGTGGACTAGAAAGAAACAAAATAAACAAACTGACAAATGGCAACACAATTCAAAGAATGAAAGACTATGGTTGCCAGAGGGAAGGGAGCGGGGAGGAAGTCAGGAAAGGGAGAGTAAATAGGACAGAGGGGCTGGGCACAAGTTCACTGGTGGTCGGTATGGTGTAATAAGCACAGAGGTTGTGGTACAAATTCAGTATCCTAAAAATTATAAAGCAACTCAAACAAAAGAAAAAATAAAAATATTATCTAAGAAGATTGCTATATAAGATATTATAATCATGTTACTTTATATGAAAATGAGCTTGAATTAACAAGTAGTGTTGATACAATAGATGTGAAGAAAATGTCCATGAGACATAAAAATACTGTGAGAATGTGTGTACATGACTCTAACTTCCTTATGCATTTCACACTTCCCCTGTCATGGGTTCCTGGGGCACAGATCCTTGTGGAGAAGTGTCTGTCACCCTTGGTGCTAGCATGAGACTTTTCTCCTCGTGTCAGAGTGCCATAGCTTCTGTAAGAAGTAAAGATTTTCAGTGCATCCCTGGTCTCTTTTGAGTTAAAATTTCGTTACAGGGAGAAGAGTCTGGGAGGGGTGTGGGTGCTGGGAGTTGGGGGAAGGCAGTTTGCAGCTTTACAAAACAAAGCTGCAAGGACTCACTTACACGATTTGCATTTTCAATTCAACCAGGTATCTGTTTGCCATCTCTGTTTTTCCTCACCTCTTCACTGCATTAGTCAAACACCATCTCCTTCAAATCTATAGCACTATTTCCTCTCTCTCGTTTCCCTGGAAACAGCTCCTATTATCCAGCCAGGAGGGCTATATTAATTTTTCTCCCTTCTTTCAACTGCTCTTTAAAAATAAAAGACAACACATCAGATGAAAATCCTGCCTTCTAAGAAGCCTTCCTTGAAAAACTTAAACATTTACAAATATGCATATTTATTTACTTTTTTGAGTAGTGAACTACAGCTAACAAATCTATGCATTGCTTCCTCTACATGAATCAAGTTCAGGAATACCTGTTTTTTTGTTTGTTTGTTTTGGTGTGTGTGTAATCTAGTACATTTGATCAAATGTATTCTTTTATAACATCTGTATTGATGTTAAAATTAATTTGTGGCATCTGTCCCATCTTTGACTGATAGCTTTATAAAGAAACTTAAAGCAGAAATCCTGACTAAACACGCCCATGACATACAAAGAAGAAATTCTACATTCTAAGTGGTGAGCTGCCCATCTTAAGTAATATTCCACATAGTACAATTCTAACATAATTAAGCTTAATTTAAGACCCAACATCTAATAACCTAATCTTTGAAAAGTCTTAGAATAATTATCTTGCACATTTTAAAAGAGTACTCAGAGATAACCAAAGCCTTAGATTCTTAGGAAATAATTAATCAACAGGGGGACTTAATTTTATCACCAAATTTCTTCCCATTTTTTAAAGGAGGTTAAAAAAAGTTTCCTCTAAGCCACAAAGAAACACACACACACACACACACACACACACACACACACACACACACTTCTTCTGAAGCATGACTGAGTGATCAGAATTGATAGCTCTGTCTCCAGCCAGTACTCTGTGAGCACCCCTGCCACAAGTGCGCTCTAGAGGACCAGGAGTAGTAAATTCCTGTCCTTCTCACGAAAAGTGTGCCCAGCTCGTTCTCCTAGCACTTCTGCGCTTACTGGGCTCTCGTCATGCCCCCGCCTCTGTTCTGAAAAGACCACTGTGCCCAGGAACGGGCTGTTTGTGAGTAGTGAATCTGTGGAGATCGTCATGCAAGGAGGCTTCTCCTTTTGAGTTCCTCTCTTTTTGGGTCATGACACCTAAGATGGAAGGTTCTTGCTCCTCTTTTCCATCTTGTAGTGCCATCCATCTGGCTTTATTTTTTATATGAGTAACTATTCGTTTTATCTTTTTTTTCTCTCTAGCCCTTATACTATCTTTCTTTTCAAAAAATTTTCAAATATTAATCTGTTTTCTATTTTTTATTAAATATCTGCATATGTAACCCCTCATTAGTAGCAACTATGATATCCTCATAAAAGGGGCAATATTTGTAAGATGTCACTTAAAATATTCTTTTTTGTAAAGTATTAAAACTCCAAATACATTTTGTTTACACTAAACAATGTTGAAAAATAAGGAAATAAAAGTTGAATTTTACTGTACCTAGGCAATATACCTGAAGTCCAAAGTGAAATCTGAGTCTTACAATAATGGCTTTCTGTAAGACCAAATACAACCTAAAAACATACAGATTGATTCACAGTCTTCTGAATGCACAGCACAATAGTTTAATATTTTGTGACTGTGCCATATAATATGTCACAATTGTTTTTCACAGTAGCAAATATCATCATATATACACAAATACAGCATCTGTAGAAAGCAATGGAAAAATATCTCTGGGGAAAGCAATAAGGAAGTTATTTGCTAATTCACAAATTTTGTGAATACTCTTTACAAATAAAAACATTGCCTAAGAGTGTCTGTTGTTTCAGTTATACACCATATGGGACTCTGAGTTCTGTATCCAGACTTGAGTTCCATTAGCTGAGTTCTAACAAGCATGTCAGTAAAAATGGCACATGAACAAAAAGCATTTCTGCAAACATCAAAGAATATCCCAACCTTCTATTAATAATGCCAGCATGATAACTGTTAAGTTGGTTGTATATATGTTTTTAAAAAAGGAACAATCTTCTGTACTGTAAAATTCCTGATTAAAGATGCTATGTTGATTTTTTAACGTTCGCTGGTGGAACCATAGAAACTTTGCAGTAAACAGTATTTTAGCTTTTATCACACTCCAGCACAATTTAAGGTAAACCTTGCCTGGAGGTTAACACCATAAACAAGGCAAAAAAGGATGACATGACACCCATGGCTGACCAACCTGTACGGCAGTGAGATTGCCCTGTGCCTACTAGTTCTCTCTTCTGAGAAAGAAAAGCAGACTCTCCAGGCTAGCATCCAAATCTTTGTCTCACTCTTAGTTTATCTGACTCTTAGTTTAGTTGACTCTGAATCGTGGTTTCTGCTAAGGAATGTGGGTCAGGAGGGTACCTGGCATCCAAGAAGGATACACATAGAAAATAAGGATATTACTTTCAAATAAACTCTGCCAAGCAATTTTTAGAAAGTAGATTGAGAGTTGAAAAAATAATACATTGTTAATCTTGTTCATTCACTTATTAATGCGAAGCTGAGGCCCAGAGATGTTAAAGTACTCATTCAAAGTCAACCAGTTGGTGGCAGATCAATGCCCAGGTCCAATGCCCATGCTCTCAGGCTAATATTATTTCCATAGCAGTATGCTGTTCCTTAAGGAAGAACTCTACATATATAGATATATAGATATAGATATAGATTTTTTTTAAGGAAAGATGCAGGCGGGAATGAAGGTGAGCAGACCTAGGGGCAGGCAGGAAGAGAGAGAAAGAAGCACTTTTACTTCTTTTATTCAGTTGTATAACTTGCTTGTTCCCCCAGCTCCCAGACACAAACCAGGAACCCTGGGATGTATGTGGACAGAGTCAGCCCAAGGCACTGACCAAATTTCTACTCCACCAGGGCATGCCCTCAATTACTATACCAAAATTTCATAATCAGCTGTGGATAATTTATACTAGCTTTTAGGACACTAAAAATAGGGGTGCCATATTATTACCTGTCCTGAAAGACCTTGAATGCTCAAAATTAAGCCCCATGTTTCTCCAAGAACTCAGGAAGGGATGTTTCTTGGTCATTCCAAAGAGTTGATTATTTGTCACCAAACTGAAGAAATGTCTTAGCAGAGATGCTCCCTCTAGGTCAGTGTGTAATAAAGCAATGAATCATTAACCAATCAACTTGTGTCACTCCTGGCTGAAAAACAGCTACTAGAACTCAATTTTTCTGAGAAGACTGGTAAAAAGAAAATGCCAAGGATGCTTATCCTTAAGATAGAAGAGAAGCTATTTCATTTTTCACAGCCTTTGGGTTTCATTATTTCTTCCTGGTCTTGAATGCCAGAAGCCTCTTTTAATTAACTTAAATCTTCAAATGTCACATCCTGCCTGGATCTCAGGGTTTCTGGAAGAGACTGAAAATAGGATTCAATTAGCCAGGCTTCCAACAGGCCAGTATCTTTGCAACTTGGGTCTCCCCTGCGCTGGAGCTGGAACACTGTGGTTACTATGCCGTACGCACCACTAGAGGGCACTTTGACTCCTGCTTTGGAGCCTCGTTTTTCAGCTTGCTCAAATTGCAATTAGCTAAATGTGTTGTTGTCTCCACATATTAGTAATATTATGGGCATAAGTATGAAATAAGTCTCACTGTAAAACGATAGCACTCTGAGATCCTTAACAAACACCAGTTGATGATGGGGGTAATTACAATGCATTCTAGTCAATTAGGAGAAAATTGCTGAAGGTGTGGTGGGCAGTGGCGGAGAGAAGACAAAAGGACTCAGAAGAGCTTTAGCCCCATGCTTTGGTAGCCTGCCTTAGGAAGAGGGCACTCAGAATAATAGTGTGATATACTACACCAATAAGGCAGCATATAAGATAAGCATCATCCCACATAGGTGTGTGGCTGGCAATCATCAGATAAATTCAGATTCTACTGAGGAGGAAGGACTGATAAACACTGGGCTTAAAAACTAATTTTTAACTATAAAAACCCACAGTAAGTTCTCGCTTCATGTCGGTAAATTCTTGGAAATTGCAACCTGAAGCAAAACAACTTGCAATGTGAAGCAAATTTGATCAAAGGTTAATTGATATAAACAAGACTGAAATTCCTACGCCATATTTCTGCTCACAAAAACATCACCAAAACTCCTAAATAAAGACCTGAAGTTCTTTGAATATTAAGCAATGATTTCACTCATTCATTCATTCATTTTCCAACCCATTTACGGGTTCAGGGTCTTGGGTAGCTGGAGCCTAACTTGGCAGCTCAGGAATAAGGTGGGACCATCCCTGGACAGGATACCCTTCCAGTGCAGGGCATAGCACACACGCAGACCGAGACAACTGACCTGCACATGTTTGATCTGTGGGAGGAAACCAAAGTACCCAGAGACAGTCCACACAGACAGACATGAGGAGAACATGCCAACTCCACAGACAGTGTCCAGGCTAGGAACCCATTGCTTTTTATTTCTCATCAATACCATAAATAAACAACAGTGAATGAAACAATATTATTCGAGGACCATGTGTGTGCATGTGTGTGTCCGTGTGTGTGTGTGTGTGCGTGTGTGTGTGTGTGTGTGTGTGTGTGCGTGTGTAATCCCTTCTATCAGAGAGTTAATGTTGAATGACTTCTTAGTGATTATCAGGAACCAATCAACCTTTTAAATTTGCTTCATGCAGCACAATCCATATACATCCCAATGACCCAGGTTCTCATGCCAGGTCTGGCGAGGCAGACTGGGGACGACCATCACTAAAGAAACATAAAACAGGAGGTTTTTTCCTCTGCTCCCCCTGCCTACCTGCCTATTCGCCTTGATTCCTGCCTGTACCTTTCCTTAAAAAGAAAGAAAAAACTTCCTTCGTGAGCTGTTTAAAACTATTAAAAAGGTGCACATAGGTTTGTTTGTTTTTTCTCATGAATGCTTCTCATTTTGGGGAGATAAATATCCAGAAGTGTAATTGCGAAGCGATATGAGAGCTGCTTGCTTTATTTTTTATGAAACTGCCAAACCCCTTTCCAGGGTGGTGGTATCATTTGCAGTCTAACCACTGAGGAATGAGTGATCAGTTTCTTTGTATTCTCAGCAGCATTTTCTCTTGTCATGTCTCTTTTATTTCAGTTATTTGGATGGGTGTGTGCAGTCATCTCACTGTGGTTTTAGTTTGCATCATCCTAATGGTTAGTGATGTTGAGCATATTTTCATGTGCTTATTTGCCATTTGTATAGCTTCTTCAGTAAAATGTCTGTCATGTCTTTCCCCATCAATAAGTTTGATTTTTTAAGCCACTGAAGTTGTAGAGTTCTTTATACATGAAGATATAAATTCTTTGTCAAATATTTTTCCTGGTCTCTTGCTTGTCATTTCTTCTCTTAACAAGGGCTTTCACTGAGCAAGCATTTTTTTTTTTTGATGAAGTCTAATTTATCAGTTTTTCGTTTCATGAATCATGCTTTTGGTGTCAAGTCGAAGAACATTTTGCCTAAGCTTAGATCTCACAGATATTTTCTGATTTTTTTATCTAAAATTTTATACCTTTATGTCTTACATTTAAAGCTGATTTTTGTATAAGATGTGAGACTTAAGCAGAGAGTCAGTTTGGTTGCCTGTGGATGGCCAGTTGCTCCAAAGCCATTTGTTGATGGTCATCTTTCTTACATTGACTTGTGAATGCACCATTGTCATAAGTCACTTGGATTTATTTATGTGATTCAGTTTTTGGGTTCTTCATTCTGTGTCTTTGATCTTTGTGTTTCTAATTCAGCAATAACACAGTTGTTTGTTTGTTTTTTAAGAGAGATGGCAATCTATGTAACATCTCTCTTACTGCTGACTATTTGTGTGGTTTGCTTTTCTCTAGCTTTATTGAGACAATGGACACGTGTTTAGTGTAAGATGTGTTTAAGGTGTACAATGTGATGATTTGATATACCTGTATCATGAAATGATTATAATAAAGGTTGGTTAACACGTCCATCACCTCATGTAGTTACCTATTTGTTGTCGTGGTGGTGACAATTCTTCAGATCTGCTCTCTTAGCAACTTTCAGGTACACACAACAGCTGTGAACCACTGGCATCCACAGACCATGCCATCTTGATCACTGTAGTTACATAACAATGTCTTGACATCAGTTACTAGTTTCTCTTGCTTTACTTTTTTCTTCAAAATATTTTACCTATTCTAATTCCTTTACCTTGCCATATAAAATTTTATACTTATAAAATTCATGTCTATAAAAATTCATATTTATATTTTGATACAAATTGTATTACTTCTGGATATGAATTTTGGAGCATTGGTATTGTTAGTCTATAGGTCTTCCGATCCATGAACATGATATGTTTCTCCACTTATTTAGGTTTTTCTTATTTTTTTTTAAATCAGCATTTTGTAATTTTCAGCATACAAGTTCTATGTTTTGTTAGATTTACATCTAAGTGTCAATCTATTTTTTTTCTTGCCTTATACCATTGGCTAGGACAACATTGAATAAAATTAATGAAAGCAGTTATCCTTCATTTCTTTCCCATATTAGGGGGAAAGCAGTCCTTCATAATTAAGCATAATGCTAGCTATAGTTTTTTGTAGATTATGAAAAAACAGGTTGAGGAAGTTTCTCTATATTCCTACTTTTCAGAGTATTTTTTATCATTAATGCTTAAGAATTTGTTAGCTTTGCTAAAAATTTCTGCATTGATTGACATAACCATGAGGGTTTTATGCTTTGGGTAAATTTTGCTGTTCTATATTTCAGTTTAGTTTCTTTCCTCTGTACCCTCCATTTTCATGTTAAGCCCATTCATTGATTTTTAAATTTTGGTGACTGTGTATTTTAGTTCAGAGTTTTCTATTTAGTTTATTTCTATATCTTCTTTTATTTTTCTTCCTTTTTTGTAGAGGGTATTTGTCATCTGACAATTTCTGTTTTGTTTTGTTTTGTTTTCTTCATGTTTGAAGCATATTTAGACTTACTTATTAAAATATTTCTATGATGACTGCTTTTAACCCTGTCAGATAGTTCTACCATTTTTGTCACCTAGGTATTGATATCTATAAATTACCTTTTTTGTTCAGTTTGAGTTCTTCCTGATCTAGATACAATGAGCTATTTCTTATTGAAACCTGGTAGTATGGGGCATTATGAGACTCTGGATCTTATTTAAACTTTCTGCTTTAGTTTTTTTTTAAGTGTGTTTGTGTGTGTTTTTGTTGTTATTTTGTTTTCTGATACTGCTCTGACAGGGAAGGGTGAGGTTTCACCTTGTGACTGCCAGAACGGGGAAGAAGGTCCAGTTCCACACTCACCTCGTGTTGTCACTGGTGGTGAGGAGGGGCTCCTATCACAGCTGTCTGGGGTAGGAGTTCTCTCTCCCCATTTGGCTCCACTGCTACCATCCTGGAGGGAAGGGCAGAGTTTCTTATTATTGCTCCCCAAATGGCATCTGTTGACTTAATGGGGTGGCGATGGCAGTCAGAGTGTGGTGGCTTCGTTGCCTCTGGGTGGTAGTGGAAATGCTGAGTCTCCACTAAGTCTCCTCTGGCATCATCCCAGTGGGAAGAGGCGGGGCACCTCATTACTGCTGGGTAAGGTACAAGCACAGGCTTTCCACATGATCTCCTTGGACAAAACGGGAGTGGGGAAAGGATTCCTCATTACTATCTGGGGCTAAAAGTAGGGGTGAAAGTCCTGGACCAGATTCCTTTGTGCCCATCCGAGTGTGGTGGTGGCGGGGTGCCTCATTAAGAGTCTGGTGACAGTAGAAGTCTCAGGTATACTCTTGGCCTTTGTTGACATGAGTGAGAGGAGAACAGCTTGGATGGAGAGCAGAAATGATTGAGAATCCCTGATGGGAGTAAAATCCAGAAAGGCTTCATCCAGTCCAAAGAAATTACTCATGACATTAAAATGTGAATTCAAATACTGCCAGTAAAATCTGACATTAGCATATGTTTTCAGAATTCTTTATCAACCCATTTTAAATTCATATCCCAAACATGGTTTGTCCTTTAGAATTGGCTACACTGGCATGCACAGCAGGGTAAAGATTTGTTCAAATGTTAATGCAAGCAATTGCTGTTAATTTCCTGTTTACTCTAATACAAAATCGGAAACTTTATTCATTCAGTCAGCATTTATCCAGATAGAGGTCTCTCCTAGATCCTCAGTCCCTCCTTCAGGTGCACTACACCTCTGCCCTTTATACTCTGCCCATTCCTACAGAAGTGCCTTTCTTTACCTTCTTTTCTCTCACACTGCCACATTTGCATCCCATCTTTATCTACCAAATATCTACCAACATTTTAACACACAGATACAATAAAACTTCCCTCATTTATTATTTACAATTGACATTTGGGACAAACAATAATTTTTCTGTAATCTATTTCTTACTTGTACTTAGCACAGGGATTTTTTTCAATATAGTAAACACTTTATATTGAGATATAATTCATATACTGTAAAATGCACCATTTTACAGTACAATTCAGCAGCTTTTAGAATGTCCACAGGTTGTGTGGAGATGGGGCTGAGGCAGTTGGTGAATGAAGGGCTTTAGGGTGGAATTTAAGGGGTGGGCAGTCATTTCTGATGTCCTAAAGAACATGGAAATAAAGGAGAACATGCGAGGTGATAAGTCAAGTGATGGGAGGGTTGTGTTCTTCTCAACCCCAAGATAGAAATGAAGAGAACAGAAGATTCCAGCAGGTAGAAGAGAGAGTCAGTCCTGATAAAGTTTAGATTGGTGAGTCAGTATGTTTATGCACAAAGCCACTGGGAACCGTTTCATGTAATTGCACTGGTCAAATTCAGGTTTCGGGACGGAGCCCATCCCACTCTTCAGCTGGTAAAGCTTGTCCTAGACCAGCAGGTCTAAATACAGTCAGTCCCTCCTCTTCTGGGTCATTGCTCATACCATCTTTCATCCCAAATGCCTTCCCTAAAGCTCTCTCACCTTCCATCACCCATGTCTTATCCTCTCTGAAACAATCTCTAGTGATCCTGCCTGCAGTGAGCTCTCTGGGTGCCCGCTGCATCTTAATGGAAGTCTTACATATGATGGGGGGGTCCTCATTGTTTACCAGCAGTCTAATCACCAGCTTCTGGGTAATCTGGGTGATCTTGACACCTAGTTAATAAGCCTGACTAAGATGTAGTTGTTAGCAGCTTGTATTATCAATACTTCCTTCCAATGATCATTTTAAGGTGCCTTATCAGGTATATTAGCCTGATAGGGATACTATAAGAAAACACTAGATTGAGTAGTTTAAACAGCAGACATTTATTCGCTCATGATTCTGGAGACTGAAAGTTCCAGATGGGAGGTGCTGTCAAGGTTAGTTTCTGGTGAGACTTCTTGTCATATCCTTGCATGGTCTTTACTCTGTGTGCACTTGGAGTGGGGGAAGGAAGGAAGGGGCAGGGGAGAGATCTTTGATGTCTCATAAAAATTCAGTGCTATCATCTTAGAACCCATCCATGACCTCTTTTAAGCCAGTTCGCTTCCCTAAAGTTTCTGTCTCCAAATACAATCGCATCAGGGATTAGAATGTCAGCATATGACTAGTGGAGGAGCACAATTATAGTTTGTAACATCAGGAAAACTGTTTGTCCATACATAAAGAAAAAGATCCAGAAAATAAAAAAATAAGACGACCTGCTTTACATTTCCATGGACTTATTGAAGGTAAGAAGTTAACTCAATGGAATAATTACACCCCCACACATGCAGAATATAGAATAGATCACTCATCTTCAAACAATTTTGCACACACATTATTAGTAATATTGACATACCGTCTTATTCCCTGCATTTTGTAGATTGACGTAAAAGTTTCCATGGTAAGTTGTTTTTTGTTTTAAAGGAAAGGTGCTGGCAGAAAAGAAGACAAGCAGAAGCCAGCAGGCAGGCAGAGGAGGGAAAAACACTCCATTTTATTTTATTTAGTTTTTCAATTTGGTTGCTATGCTGGTCCTGGGATCACGCAAACCTGGGACGTTGGGATGTATGTGGGCTGTGCCCAACCCCTATGCCACCAAGGCATACCTCACTGCAAGTTTTAAGTTTTTGGAAAAGATGAAATATCTGGTCTGGTGTATAATGGATATTAAAATTTTAAGATAAAACTGTATCATCAGTCACTTTATCGTCATCATTTTAATAATACAAGTTATTTTTAATGGCTATAAATTTTATATTGCTCCTTTTTCTCCTTGACATTATATTTCAATTGTACTTCCCCACAGAATTACATCCTATTGCAATAATACACTTTATACTTTAACATTTTTCTGATCACCCTATTACATTTTTCTTTAACCAAAAAATGAAATTTCCTTTTTTTGTAAAAAAAAAATGTTCCTGTAACTAAAGGTTAAAGTGTTAAAAATCTAGATTGGATTACCATTAATTTACACAACTTATCAAAACAACCTACATATTTTCTATATGTTAAAACTTACTTATAAAAAGCAGAAGTATATTGAAAGCTCATCTATTAACGACACAAGTGTTTTTCCCCAAAATTGACTTGTATATCTATGAGTGACTATTGCTTGTTTTCAGAGATCTGGATCCAGGTTAAACATTAATTCTATTTCTTCATTTTCTAAGAGTAAACACTGAACAATCAAGTTCATACGAGAGTTAGATGAGAACTTATATATTTATAGTATAGCAAATTACTCAGCTTCTTGAACTCTGAATTATAGGCTATTATGAGATGATCTCTCATCAAAAAGTCCTCTTAGAGATTCATTAGCTAATATGTCCATTAGGACTTTCACTTTTGTTGAAAGCAAATTGGAACTTTCACAAGATTTTTCATCCAGTTATTCAATCTTTCAAACTGTTTCTTTCATTGTGGTCACCCTGAGAAGTTTTTACACTCCAGCACAATGTCCTTTTGTAGGATTTGCCTTGTGGGAGAGAGAGACAAGAGCCAGGGTGTGAAGGGAGGCCTTGACCGCAGGCATGTCCTCCTGAGAGAGGGAGGCCTGGAAAGGGGTTCCCTTAAATAATCCTGGCCCATGTATTTCTTCACCAGAGGAAACAGAAGGCCACTTAGAAGAGTGAGGGATAAACAACGTCGCCTAGAGCTGGGAGTTGAGAGTCAAACAAGTGGATGTCTGAATCTTGACTCTGTCTGCCACCATGCAAGTGTGACCTTGGGGAAATGAGATAACCTTGCTGAAGCTCAATTTCCTTTTCCATACCATAAGGAGACTCATGAATGTACTGTCAGTGTTGTGAGGGTTAAATAAAACTAGGAAGATAACAGTGCAAAGGAAAGTGTATGGAACATAAAAATATATAAAAACTCAACAAAAGTTTTCTTGTTCTTTCTCCCTGCTCCTTCCCTCCCTTCCTAGGTGCCAGGTGTTAGGCTGGCGCAGAAGGACAAAATGGCGGCCGTACCCAGGAAAAAGGCAGCTGAGGAAACCACACCTGGAATCACAGGACCAATCCCCAATCGCGACGTAGGAAGCCCGCGAAATTCTTTTGCTTAAAGAGCGCGCTTCCCTTTGTTCGGGCGCGACTTCCTCGCCCCCGTTCTGCGGACCGGAGAACCTCGCCGGGTGCGCAAAGCCCAATAAAGCCCTGGCTATTCCACTTTTTGTTTGATTGACTTTCCTTCCTCGCGGAGCCCAGAGAAAAAACCTTTCACCAGGTTCTCTTCAAAGTCCTGGAAATGATTATTTTAGGGAATCTCCCAGTAACTCTACGAAGTATGGGTTCTTGTTATTCCCGTTTTTACAAATAGAGAAATGGAGGCATCTAGGGGATTAAGTCTCAAAGACATACGTTTGATAGGTGGTAAAACATGAATTCAAAGTCAGGCAGCTTGGATTCGGAAGCCTTACTCATAGCCATGACCCATGCATTGGTGCTATAAGAAAGTTCCGTTCCGTCCCATTGCTAACTGGGAGCACATATTCATTGTCCAGATATCTAAAGAGACCTCAGAAATGAGAAAGTTCCCTAAATTTGATTCAAAGTTCACTAACCCACTCTTTGGTCCTCTGAAGATTTGCTACCTAGCTGTTCCTAAACCAAAGATGCAGTTGCCTAGCCCATGACCTTTAGAGAGCTAACGGGAAACTGCCATGATGTAAGGCCCTTTCACAGTATTTTCAGGGGTGGTCCAACAGTATTTCTCCGCTTTTCCATTCCAATACAGACTGGTCCTGACTTACCGTCTTGGAAGTCTCTTATATCCAGGGCTTCAATTGCCCAAAGAAATGGTCTAATTCTGCCTCATGGCCTCTTGCCGAGGGTCCCGTTTTAGTGCCGGGCACTACTGGAATACTGTTGGGCTAAATCAGCGCTGTGCTGGGATCTGGAGGCACCGGGCAAGGTTCAGCAGCAAGTTACTGTGTTTGTTTTCATTAGTTCTGTGTTAAGGATTGGGTGGTGTTTGCTGCTGCTCGAGAAATTTGGAGTTAGAGCTGTTTACAGAGGCACAGAGGGCATTAGGGAGGGGTCAGGGTGAAGGTCATGTTAAAAAGGGCCAATGAGAAATCTTGGTCCTTTACTGTGTCAGACTAGCCAATGAAATGGCCCTAGTTTGGTGACTGGCTGCCCAGGCTGGAGTCTGGCTAGCAACAGACCTGGACATCTGGCAACACTGTGGCTTGTCTCTGCGGCAGCTTATTCGGGCTTCATGGCTATTACCCGGAGTCAGGAGTAATGTCTTTCATTCTGAGACATCTAAACCCCCAACCACAGGCATGTTTTCCTCCAGGGCAGAGGGCAAATGCAATTACATCTGTGACCAATTTGCACAGCTGGGAGCTCAGGCTCCTGACAGGAACATTTATTTGAGATTCAAGTCTCCACAGAACTGGGGAGTCATACAGGAAGTAAGGTCTAGCAAGCATTTGCTGCCCATGCTCACTCATCTGAGCCTTGAGAACAAAATCAAACAACAAATAAACGTCAACTCGGGCTTTTATAAGCGAACATGGAGACGACAGACATTGAGACTACAAACCTGGAGGTTTTTCAAGGCACGGAGAATAAGAATATTCAAATAAAACACGACTGTCATTGACCTTGTACAAACAGCATGCACGTCGTGTGTAGAACTTGTGGAAGGAGCAGCTACTTGGAAATTAAAGCTCCAAGTCCCAGTTCTGGTTTCCCATCTTGGGTAAGTCACTCATTCATGGACTTTCTCTATTCTGCAATAGAGAAGCACGGTACCTGAGCCCATGAGATTTTTAAGGAGCTAAAAAAATTAAGATTGGGAAAAAAAATAATGCATCCAAATTCAAAAGAGAATGTTACCAAACTAAAACACATTGCCTATAAAAAAGATATTATTGTGTCCAGTTCATTAATTTTTACATATGCATTTTTAAAAATCCATACTTTAGAAGGTTTATTAGGTTGTATTTACTTACTTTACCAGGATATATTTTTTAAAATCTATAATTTAAAGAGTTTGTTGGTTAAATTTTCTCACTTTATAAGAGTGAGAAATCCCAAGGAGGCTTGATGATGGCTGAGAAATCATTGCTAAATATAAATGATGTGTTATTTGTAGGCAAATAATTTTTAAAGCAAATAATGAAAAGCTTGTCAACTTTATAGAGTGAAACATAAACATTTAAAAGAAGAGCCTTTTTATATGCTTGGTATATGACATGGGATGAAGCCTAAAGAGGTTTTACACTGTATTTGAACTTAATTCCTTAGTTGCTTTTTTGATAACAAGACTATATACAGTGGGTGATTGGTGAAGTCCCTTTAAAAAAAATCCATCACCCTACATAGGACATTGGCAGAAGAACAGTAATTGAATATATTCTCCAGAAGGTCAAACTAATCCTTTGCAGGGTCAAGCTATGCCAGAAAGCACTGTTAGTGCAAATGCTGCAAATGCTCTGGCAATAAGCAGAAGTATGCATGCAGGTATGTTAACCTGCGGCCAGCTTTCTGCAACCCCAAGATGGTATCAGAATCCTGCACAAATCACAAACAATGAGCTAGAAACATCAAATGACAGGCCCCAGGACTACGAGACTCATGACACCTCTGTCCTCATCAACACAGTGTTTCAGGCTGAATCATATGAGATTGCTGTCATGTGATCGCTTTTAATCTACATTTTGGCAGCTTTATATGGTTCAAACTAACACTTGTAGGTCAGAAGGTCAGTGTCTTCACCCTCATAGCACTTGCTGGGAGAGGCTGGATTTAGAAGATGAATTTGTAGTGTTTCTCGCTGGAAATTTTATTTCTATTTTAAGACATGGGCTCATTCATTTTCCCAGTTACTTTGTGAGAAACCTAGACTTAAAAATGATTGTCCTCAAACGTGGTCCCTGCCTCTTGAGCTCCAGGGAATCCAGTCCTTTAGGTTTCTGATCTGACTTTGGTTCCTTTGTCACTGCCCTGGTCTACCCCTTTGGTTTCCAGGTGCCATTTCTAGAGCTCAGAGACAAAGGAAAACAATAAGGCACCAGAGAAAGTCTACTGGGAACAGCCTTTTGACTTTAATTTGATCTAGTATTTAGCCATAAGGGACAAAGACTTTGGCATTTATTTGTGGTTTTTTTAAAAACAGCTTTATTGAGATATAACTCACATATCATATAATTCATCTTTTAAAGTGCACAGTTATATGCCTTTTAGTATATCCACAGAGAGATGCATCCAACATCACAGTTTTAAAATATTATTATCATCTCAAACAAAAACATTCTACATGCTCCTAGTCATCAGTTATCCCCTCCTGACCCTCATCCCTTGCAGCCCTAGACAACCGATAATCTGCTTCTGTCCCTATAGATTTACTTATTCTGGACATTTCATGTAAGTGGTCTTTTGTGGTTGGCTTCTTTATCTTAACATTATTTTCAAGGATCATTCATGCTATAACATATGTTAGTATTTCTTTTCTTTTTATGGCTAAAAATTTCCATTATAAGGAGATATTATTTATGTTTATTCATTTGTCCATTGTTACGATTAATTATTTTTTCAGATCAACAAATACTGATTTATTAAGTGGAGACATAGGCCTGTGGATATAAGGAGTTATCCTGCTCTTCATAGCACATTTCAGGGGTGGATGCTTTCCTCCACTACATCGATGCTTTGTGCCCCTCCTTTTCCCTATGTGTGATGTGGCATTATCCCCGTTCTGCAGGTGAAACTAAGCTTTAGCTTGGCCAAGTGATTTACTAAGACCAGATAGCTGGTATCAGGCTGGTTGGTGTTTCATTTTATGTATCAATTTGGCTAGGTTAAGGGATGCCAAGATAGATGGTAGGAGACTAGTTCTGGATGATGGGGCACCCTGGTGTAGTAGTTGGTGGGAGCAGTCCACATTTACTCCCAGGTCCTGGGCTTGTGTCTTGACCCAGCAGGAGCAACCAAGGTGAACACTAAATAAAATAAAGTGCTTCTTCCTCCTCTCTCTCTGTCCATCAGCCTACTTCTGCTTGCCTTCATTCCTACCTGTACCTCTCTTAAAAAAAAACAAAGAAAAAGATAAGTCCCTTATCTGATTTGCCAACATTTTCTCTGATCTGTGGACTTGTCTTTTCACCTTTTTTATGATATCTTTTAGAACACAAAAGTTTTCAAATAAAATTATGCCCACTTTATTTATTATTTTGCTTATGCTTTTTATTTCATATTCTAGAAACCATTGCTCAACACAAGAGCGCTATATATATATATATATATATATATATACACACACACACATACATGCATATGTATATATGTCTTCTAAAAGTTTTATAGGTGTAGGTATCACATTTAGGTCTTTGCTCCATTCTGATCTGTGTGAAGTAGGGATTCAAATACTTTTCAAATTTCTTTAAATTTTTGCATGTATACAGATAGCTATTGTTCTAGCATCATAGGTTAGAAAGACTATGCTTTCCGTATTGACCAATCTTGGAATCCTTGTTGAAAGCCAAATGACTATAAATGTGAGGTGTTCCTTTTTTTCCCCCTGGTCTCTCAGTTTTATTCTGTTAATCTTTCTGTTCTCACACCAGTACCACACTGTCTTAATTACTACAGCTTTGTAATAAGTATTGAAGTTGGGAAGTATAACTCATTTAACCTTGTCCTTTAAAAATAAAAATATTATTATGGCTATTTGGGTCCTTTGAACTTCAATGTGAATTTTAAGATTAACTTGCCAATTTCTGCAACGAAGTCAACTGGGATTTTGGTAGGGATTGTGTTGAACCTGTCTATCAATTTGGGATATATAAGGACTTTAATAATATTAAATCTTTTGACCCATCAACATGACTGCCTTTATTTCTTTCAACAATACTTTATAGCTTTCAGAATATAGGTTTTATCCTTGCTTTGGTTAAATTTAGTTTTTAACTATTTTATTTTTAATGTTATTATAAATGAAATTATTTATTTATTTCAGGTTTGGTTTGCTCATCGCTACTGCATAGAAATATCATTAATTTTTGTATATTGATTTTTTATCCTGCAACTTTGCTAAATATATTTATTAATTATAATTCTTTTTCATGAACTTTTTAGGATTTTCTATATCCAAGATTATATAATCTGAAAACAGAGCTAGTTTAACTTCTTCATCTCTAATATGGATATTTTACTTTCATTCTTGTACACTTGGTCCAGATAATGTATAAGTTTTGCATCTTAATTGTTTCAGTTTTTCTATTAACAACCATCACAGAAAAATGAATTGGGTGCTCCCACTCCTTTAGCCAGCAATTAATTCTCCATATTCAGCTGAACACCCAAATCAAGAGAAATATACTTCTCAGGGTATATTTCAGCAGAGCAAATGTGAGTCTCTGACACTAACCAGGACTGTGTGTGTGACCAGACTGCTGCACTGCTCTCCGATGGTGTTTAAACACCAGGAAAGAAAGCCTGTGGAAGCAGCACTGGACATGGAAGCTGCTCTGCCAGGGATAATGCCCTTAGAACTTCAGCCAGAGGGGCATATGGAATAGCTCACAGAGGAAAAGGTTGGGGCTCAGGAACAGATGGAGCTACAGCCATGACCAGGACAAACCTCCCAGTTCCATACCACCAACCACCCTGCCCACTGCAGGTTAAAACAGAAAAGAAAATCACTGTTTTTCACAGTCTCTCAAACAAATAACTTGTTTTCAGACTTGGCGTCAACAAAATCTGTAAGCCATCCTAATTAATGAGTGAAGCTGCTAGTCGGGCATGTTTTTCTGCTGCCTCTAGCATTTCTCTGATTGTCCAGGGTAGGGAAGACATCTAAAGAAATCTCTGAGTTTGTACATATTCGTGGCAGCTTGGAGATTGAAACAGACCCTCCAGAAACGAGATGAAATAAACTTCTTGGCTCATGGGCAAACTGTGAGAGCGAGCTTTGGTGGGAGCCTGCAAAGGTGGAGGGCCTATTCAGAGAGTGCCAGAGCCCGAGAATAAGCTGGCTTTGATGAGGTTTATGGACATGATCCAATTCTTAGCAAAGTCCATGCCCAACCTCCCTAAAGTGCACCATTGAGAAAACGGCTTGAAAATAGGTTGAATGGCATGGGTAGCAACATTGGTAGAATGGCTTCAATGAGCCAAAAAATGTGGTTTCAAATGCCCCTGTCTCCGAGTGCCTCTGCCTGGCTAGGCCAGCAGATGTAATGCTGTGCGCTGGGGCGGACGCGGAGAGACACGGAGCAGTGCTTCTGCAAACTCTAAGCCAGGGAGTCACATTCACATTCCAGTCCAGAAAATTCGCTCAATGTGATGAAAGATTTGTCTGAGCTGAAGGGAAACTGTTTATAGTTCTGAATGCACAGTTGGGCTGGTGGGGGCTGGGTGTGTGCAGAAGGAAATCTCTCAGATTGCTAGCAGGGACAGTTTTTGGCTTGGCCTTGCTGTTGGCTCCCGGGGTGAGGGAGTTGTTTACTGTACAGTCTGATCCTCATTATTCAGGGGCTGATTATCCATTTCATGGATTCACTGACCTTATGCCACTCCTCTTTTAAAGGCTTTGCTGACTTTTGGTGATGTTGCCATTCAAGGGATACCAAATAATAGAAAGAAAGAAAAGAATAAAAATAATCAATTCTTATAAAAGAGCTGATCAGGAACAGCAGAGTGTGTGGTTAAAAGAGAATCTCGGGCTTGTTGGGGATGGGGCGGGATTTCATTCTTTGCTCTCTGGAAGTGGTGTCTGGGGACCCCAGCCGGTGTACTGAGGAAAGCTGCTCTGTAAGGCAATGCGCTTTAATGCGCTTGAAGAGAAGACAGGGAGAGAGAGCAGCCAGCTGGGCTCACAGTGAGCAGCGCTGACAGAAGGAGTCACACAAAGCAACGGATCCCAAAGAGACATCTGGACTCTACAAGCCTTGGCCTCCAACTGCTGTGCGTTATCAGTAGCATGCAAGCTCCACCCAGCTACTAGAAAGAGCCACCAAAAATGATCAAGCACTTTAATGATGCCTCGAGGGGGTTAGTAATAAATTTCTAGAGGGAAGGCGTTAAAATACAGAGCCGTGAGGACCTTTGGTGAAGTCAACCTCCAAGAAAGTCACGGAAATGGAAACCAACTGAGAATGCCATAGGAGAAATTGAATCAACTATTGGGGAAGGAAGTGGGGTGATCGTTCATGAAGCACAAAGCCCATGATTTAAAGAAAAGTCTTCTTTAGTAGAAGTTCCTTAAAACAAACTAATTCTTCTGTATTAATACACTGAGACTTAGGACGGATGAATTTCACTACTTTGAATTATAATTTCTTCATTAACTTCTTCTCTCACTGTCCTTTTTTAGTGACCATTTAAATTTGTAGTTTATATAATGTGTGCAATAAAAGGACTGCAATTATACTTTAAATTTGTAATTAGGATTTTTACATAATTCAAACTGAGATTGTCAAAGGTAGTTCTCTTCCATTGTGTTTGTCCTTTTCTCTAATCCCACTATTTAATTCAAAATTAAAGAGTTTTTATAACAATTGAAACAGCAGGAATTATATTTCAGTCGGGCATATTTAACATTGATTTGATTTTTTCCCTTGTTATCAAATTTAAGAAATTTCAAGGTTTTTACTCAAATATGTAGCATTTTTGCCAACAGAAACACTCCAATGACAGGGCTCAGTCCAAGCTAGAATAGCTGATCCTAAGAGACGTCTCCATCCCCACACTTTCAGAATAATGTAGGAAATAACTTGCTTGACAGAGATAATAGTTCTTAAACTTCGTTGGTCTTAGTAGATTTTGAGATTCTAGTAAAAGTTATTGACCTTCTCAGAAAAATCATTGAATACCAAAACACAGATTTCCTAAATCTCTTTTATCCTGGTTACAGTCCCCTGAAGCAAAGCAAAGCAAAACAAAACAAAACAAAACAAAACAAAAACCCCCAGCTGTGTTCTGCAGCCATATCCTTGGGAGATGAGCTTTAAGATGGATTTTTAAATTCCTTTATAATTGACACTTCAAAAAAAACCCCTAAGAAATGCCAAAAATTAGGAGAAAAAAGGATTGGGAGAACACAAAGGAAACAGAAATGCAAAAAGTAAAAATAGATGAAACTCATTGAGAAAAAGCAAAGAGAAGATCGTGGGAAACCTTTCCTGATAGAAGATTGTGTGGGAATTTATCCTGTTTTAACCTTACAGCACCCTTGTAAGGGAGGACCCAGACTGAAATGGTCTGCAGAATCACTCTCAGGAAGCAATGCAATGATGCCAATAGCAATTTGAAGCAAACATGTGAGAACGGCTGGGAGGAGAAAGTCTGAATTCAAAAGATCCCAGCAGGAGATGATCTGTGACAGAATCGGACTTGACAGGCAAAGGCTTTTACTTCTGCTGTCATCTCTAAAGAAAAATCCTGGGTGACATATTTAATATGCTCTTGAGATGCCACTGTGTCTCAGAGGAAGACTAGGCATATGTTCAAGCCACAAGAGAAATGACCCTGAGTGTGGTCAAGTTGACTCAGACTTCTGCTATATTCTTAATAAAACAAGGGTCAGCTCTCTCTTACCATGGAATGGTTTGGTTAAATACAAGTTGATAAAATATTCATTGTAAGTGTCTAGTGTATTTAGACACAGACTGTATTGCAGAGACTTGCCACAGAACAAGACACTAGCCTAGCAATGCTATATATTAAAGTGGTTTGACCAAAAAGCATGTCTTTGGTAAAGTATTTTCAAATTGATACATTAGATTTATATTGAAGAGTCTGTTCCTTGATGCTTCCTAAAATAGCAGCAAATGAATCAAGAGCTACTAACAGTTGCGCTTTGTTCCGAGTGCAGTGTTGCTGTGATGATAGAGAGAAAATTCACAGAAACATTACTATGAATTTTCAATGATGACACTATTTCAAATTTTCTTTTTTTGTTGATACAGGATATTTTAATTGGCATAATTAAGACCAAAAAAACAAAGTGGATATTGCCAGCATATCTTCAGCCCTTACCTTTAACGGGCTGATGAGCACAACTTGAAGTTTTGTTCTTTGAAAGAGTGAAAGAACTACCTCAGTATTAAGCATATTACTACGACCAGTTCTATAAATCTTAATACAAAACCAGCTTCCCACTAGTTTTGAGATGGCATTCACCAATGCCGTGAAAAGTTGAACATTACAATGAAGTGCAGTCATAGGTTTAGATGGGGAAAATAATGATTGCACTTGTTGAACCAGAATTATTATAAAAACTCAAAAAGAGAATCATATTTATGTAACCACAAACAAATCTTAGTTAAATCAGGACTGTCCAAAAAAATATTCTACCAGCCATTCATGATCTGAATCTTAGTGTATCAGATCAATTTACATATGATACACATAAAAAAGCTAGTCATGAGACACTTGTGTGGTAATAAATAAGGATATTACTATTACTCATTGGAAGCTTTTTTGAGATAACCTATCACCTCTGCCCATTCTGACACCTGAAAGCCAGCAAAGATCGTTTTGCCCCAGGAATGTATTTCTTAGAGTTCTCCAAAGACTGTCAGTGTCTCCTCTACCCAGGTGATGTCTTTGTTCTTGGTGGTATCTGTGTAAGAGAATCTGACAGCCTGACCTGTCTGTCACCCACACAGACCCTGGAGATCTGGCTCAGTCTTGTGCTTGCCTCCCTTTCCCACGGTATGGCACTGGGCACACTTCTGAACAAAAGTCTTCTTGCCCTTCTCAACCTCACCTATTTTTAAATCACTCTTTCATCATGCGAGACACAAAGGCTTTCACTTGCAAGTCAGACATTCCAGACTTTAAATCACACTTTTCTGAATGATTGATATTTGTCTCAACTGGGAATAGAAAATGTTATAGAGATATTATCAAAACGTATGATCAGAAATCTGGCAAAATGCTCTCACAAATGTATTCCCTGAGTTATTGTTTCTCCTCCAAACATGCAGCAGTTGTGTATAAAATGGGAAGGCATAAAATTAAAAATATGTAAATATAAAAATGAAATTAGAAGATTATGTATTGTTAGGGTATTGCTAACAACTGTAACAAACTGTGAAATCTCAGTGCTTTAATACAATGAGTTTCTTATTAAGTTTCTACCAGGTGTCCAGGGGGCTTTGTTCTATACAGTGATTCAAGGATTCAGGCTGCTTTTATTTTGCAGTCCCCCCATCTCTAACGAATCCTTCACTTCCCGTCAATGACCATGAGAAAGAACAAGAGAACGTGGAGCATGACATGGGACATTTTTTGACACAGCCCTAGAAATGTCATGTATTCTGTCCACTGCTTTCAGCCACACCTGTCAGATGATCATACCTAATGAAGAAGGAGGCTAAAAATTCGTTAACTTTTTTTGTCCTGGAAATAGATGAAACTGATTTTAGTAAATACAAAAATGTTTGCCTGTGTAGTTGGGCAGCTTTATGGTTCAAACATCTCTATGGAGATACACGTCTCCATGGACCAAGAGCAGAACAAAAACACATGTACATAGGAATAAAGTAATTGGTTTCTGCACTGAAGGGGTGCAAGCATAAAGGGTGGCAGAAAGATTCAGTTCCTTGAGAGCAGATAGGACTAGCAGTGCCTCACATAAATTTAGGAGTTAGGAATAGTCACACTGGTGCTTTCTGATTTAAGAAAAAAAATAATGAAAAATGATGCTTAGTGGAAATGTGTATGAAATACTTTACATCTAAGAAGATAGATGGGCATAGGAATAGCCTATTAATCAGAAATGGAGGCAAACTTCCACCTATGTCTGTGATTTCACAAGTATTGTCACAGGGCAGGAGTGATGCTTTCAGATTTTGCAATCAAGAAGGATGGGGGCATATGGAAACCCTTTGACAGTGAGGGGTCAGCATAGAAAGACCAATAACAGGGAAAAAAGTCACACATAAGATTAGCTTACAAAGCAAAATTCTAAAGCATATTGAGAACTATAACACTTAAAAAAACAACATAGCAATAACAACAATAAAACTGCTTTCAAAATTAACAATCAGAAAGTAGATTGATTCCAGATAAACTTGTAAAGGACTTTCTGGGAAAGATCTTAAAATAGTTATGTTTGGAATGCTTAGGGAGATAAATAAATGATATCCATGGAGTAAAATAAGAACTTATATTTCTAAAAATCAGGCTAATATAAAGAAAATAGGAAGCTAGAATAAAGAACCAATTAAAAAATCCTAGGAATGGGATATACTAAATAAAAATCATTGCTGAAGATTTTTTAAATATTGTGTGTTTAAAGAACACACTCTGAAGTTACTGCATATTAAGAACTGGGGTACAATTTAATTGGTAGATATTTATCTACTAGTTGAAAATTAGGGAAGACTGAAAATAAGTAAGACTTAACTCTTAAGGCTAGAAAATCTATAACAGAGTAAACTTAAAGTCCGCAGAAGAAAGGAAAAACTAAGAAGAGGATGTTGGGGAAACGATGTTCTCTACCTCCAGGAATGCCCTTCTTCTAGTTGGGAGATGGAGATGGTGATGAAGAACATCTGAGAACACAGTGGGGTCATTAATTGAGGATGGTCGGAAATGAGATGGACTTTTGTTTTGTTACCCAACACCAGGGTTAGCTGTTATAGGTGCGTCTGCCAAAAGACAGACCCATGTCAATTGCTGGAAATAAAGACTTAAGTATTTGCAGCAAGTGAAGAGGCGGAGATAACTCTCCAAGCACTGTCTCTCCAAGCATTCTGATTTTGGAAGTTTTAGGTGTCATGGTTGAAGTGAGTGGTGATTGGTCACTGGGTTCCTAGTTGGTTGCTAAGGAGTCCTTGAGGTCCACTGCGCAGGTGCCACGCTCTCCTGCCAGGTTATGCTTGCTCACACATTGTGTATTCACAAAAGGACTGTGAAACTCCGCCCCTGGGAGATAATTTTAGTACCGAAATGGAGAAAAGCCTTTAGGTCAGTCATGCCCAGGCCATGGGGTAGGTCAGGGTCATCTTTGGGTTTCTGGTTGTGCTGAAATAACAGAAAAGAGGAAGAGCATTTCTCCACGGGGGGCGTAAAGCGTTTTCCATTATACTGTTAGGACAGATCTAATAACTGTTCTTGATGCCATAAAGCCACCAGATCCACCTGGACTTCTGAAACTTTTAAGAGAAAGAGAACAACATTTCTTTCATGGTTAAGACACCACTCTTTTGATCTTTGTACAACTAAAATGTAAAAAATTACATCCCAAGTAATAAAATCATAAAGATTCTGTCCAGCACTATAAAAACCTAAGGAACAACAGGTACAATGCTGCTTATTTTCTTCTTCTTTAAACTACAGCATTGCTGTCAATTTTGTGTCCTCATGGGTGACTTCTGAATACAGAAATGGCTCTTTGGGTTTATTCTTTAAGAATTAATATTTGGTGTGCCCTGGTGACCTAGTGGATAAGGTCATCAAATGCAGTCCACATACGTTTCAAAGACCCAGCTTTGAGACCCAGGGCAGGGGAAACAAGTAAGATGAACAACTCACTAAATAAAGTGCTTCTTTCTCCTCTCCCTGCCTGCCTACCTGCCTTTATTCCTGCATGCACATTTCCTTTAAAAATAATGAATATTGCATTAACAGTTTTAAAATACTAGGATACCTTAGACATTTTATCATTTATTTATGTCTAACTCATTTTTTTTCTGTAACTTTTAGGAGAATTTTGGGTAATATTTTTTTCTAGAAATGTGAAATAGTTTTCCAATAGAATGCATCACTCTAATTGTCTCTTCTTTCTAAATACTTTGATGACTAGAGATAAGCAAAATGGTCTCAAATAAATAGTTCCTAACAAAGAAACATATTAAACTTTAAAATATTGCAAGACTTAAGATTTTAAAATGTCTCCAATATATAAGATACCACACTGTGTAAATAATTTCTCTTCCTTTCCTCTTTTTTTTCTTTTCCTTTTTCTTTTTTAGGGTAAATTTTCAAACATATGACAGAAAGAAAGAATAGAAGAAATTGCAGATTCAAGAGTAATTACATTTTCCCCACTTTGCTCTACTTTTCTTCTTTATTTAATTTTCAAAAATATTCTCAAAACAAATCCCAGACATCCTAATACCCTGCACACTTCAACATGTCCTTCTAAAACTATGACTATTTCCTAAAGAACTGCAACATTATTGTAACTCACAAAATTTACAATAGCTTTTTCATATTATCCATTACAAGTTGTAATTATAGCTGCCAAATCTCAAAAAAGTTTTTGCAGTTACTTTGATTTAATTAGGATTTAAGAAATCATCGCATTTGACGCTGTGCTTCCTAAGTACCCTCTAAACTGGAATCATTTATGCTCCTTTCGCTTTCCTGTAAGAACCAGGTCAGCTGTTCTGCAGAATGTGTTATAGTTTCCTGCTTACTTTTTGATGTCATTAAACATGCTTCTCTATTTCTTCATATAATTTCCGTAAATGGAAATCATCTCCAGAATCTTCAGATTAAACTTTTAAAAATAGCTTTATTGAAATATAATGCACACACTATACAATTTGCCTGCTTCAATGGATAAGTCTATCACTTTTCATAAGTTGTGTGCCCACCACAACAATCAATGTAAAATGTTTTCTCACCCCATTGGCAATCATTCTACATTCCCATCCCTCATCTCAGTCCTTTCTGTTTCGATGGATTTCCCTATTCTGGATTTTTCACACAAGTGGAATCAAACAAAATGTCATTGGTGTGACTGGCTTTAACTTAACTGTGTTTTCAAGATTCATTATGTTGTGACCTTGATTCCATTTTTAGTTTAGTTTTGTGTTTTTTGAATGCTGCTGCTGTGATCATTCTTGTAAAAGCTTTTGTGTGGACATTGTTTTCATTTTACATGTGTATATACCTAAGAGTAGACTTGCTGGATCATATGTAACCATATTTAACATTTTGGAACTTCCAGACTATTTTCCAAAGTGTCTTCACTACTTTATACTCCCACAAGCAAGGTTAACAGGTTCAGCTGTTTTTCCAGGAAAACTTATATAGATATACACACATATAATAAATGATAAAGTTCACTGATTATAGAATGACTTTATTTGCAATTTTGTTGAATAGAAAATTAACATACACATTGAATAATGTTTCCTTACTTCAGCAATATCTCATTTAGAAATATATTACAAATAAGTATTCTTTCATAATAGCAACAGAAACCAAAGAAAAACTCCAAAGATGAGAAATACTGTTTTGGCTAAATATTGCAAAACATTGTTGAAGGAACTGAGGGAGGAAATAACTATAAACCCAAGTTTTAAAACATGGGGTTGTTTCTAACCAAAGATCTGCACACAGGAAGGAATGAGGCCAGAGTGGGGGAATAGCATACCCCTATCTTAGAGCTACCACATTTGAAAGGAGATTTTTAAAATACATTGCCAAAAAAGAGGTAGTGAAAGTATTTAACATAAAAGGGGCATTAAATATGGATGACCTCTTCAAGAGAAAGCTCTTCATTAAAGTATTTTTTACTTGGATATTTTATGTTTTATGATAAATGATAAAGCTTACTGATTATAGAAGGACTTTATTTTTTCATCAAAGGACACAACATAAGACTTCAATAATGGAGAAATAACTATAACATGTTTATGGATGGGAAAACAATATCTTAAAATTAGTCTTTATATCCATCAAAATCCCAGTAGGATAGTTTTGACAAGCTGATACAAAAATTTGTGTAGAAAAGTAAAACACCAAGATATAAAGGATAAGTTATCTTAATTATTACTGTGTAATAATTATGTATGTATTTCAATAAAACAGAATAGAAACAATGGCAATACTATACGGAAACTTGGTATTTGTCAGAGTTGGTATTGCAAATCAGTGGGGACAGGATAAACTACTCAATAAATGGTACTGCTTAAATGGGCAAGTCATACAAAATGCCTTAGGGTCAAATGTAAAATAAGTTCCAGGAACCCTGTACCCATTCTAAATCTGAATATGGGGTATGAGCTTGCTGGAATTAGCTTAGATATCTAGAGCTGGGTTAGTTTCTAACCACATTGCGGTGGATGAGCAGTGGATTGGGTACTAAAAAGGTGTTTGAAATGTGCATGGCACCTTCCATGGAAAATGTTGGGGAGGAAGCTAATCTTTCTCTATCGTTCTGGGTCCTTGGATTAGAAAATAATTAAATTGACACAAGATAAAAGAAAATCTTTAAAAAATATAGGGGGATGGGAACATTGCATCATAACATTATATAGATTTAAAGTGTGCATCATTATGAATCAATATCTGTCTATAATGCATTAAAGTCAACACCACCATTCCAGTTCCTCCTTTACCATACAATTGATTCCCTCTATCCAATTTGCCTGCCTTCCCTCTCCTTTTCCTTCTGTAACCACTAATTTGTTTTATTAACTAAAAGTTTATTTTATTTGATTTCTCTGTGTACCACATGTGAGTGAAATCATGCAATACCTGCTTTTCTCCTTCATGCTTACCTCACTAAGCATAATTCCATCCAGGTGCATCCGTGTTGTTGCAAGTGGCAGGATTTCATCCTTTTGATAGTTGAGTAGTATTCCTTTTATAAATTAAATTAACTTAAAAAAGAAAATACAATACTAGACAGCACTAACAGTTAAGTATTTTTTTTACTTCATATATATATATGTTCATTCTAATAGCAAACCATAACTTAATAAAGGATTCAACAAAGTTTGTCTGAACACTAAAACAAACAAAATAAATGAATAAATCCAGAGAGATGGATTCACAGATTATGAACCCTTATGGTCATTCTTGTGAAGCTATCTAGTTTCTAGAAATGTGGCAAAACTGAGAAAAATAGGGAAAAACAGCAAAGAACCATTACAATTTAAAGAAAAAAGAATTTTACAGGTTCCTCCTGGACCTCAAACATACCTTGCAAGAGCTAGCCTGGGATAACAAGACTGTCAAAACTCTCTTCACCTTCCTGGACCACCAGAGATCTCTGGTTTGGGGGGAGATGGATGATTAGACAAAGCACTATTCTTGGATCTCCTAACTCCTCTTAGGGTCTCATAACTTCTCCTAGTTCACAAGTATCAGAGCGCCACTTTAGCACATCCTGGGCCAGCTTTGGTCCCAACGGAACATCAATTCCCAAACGCTGGAGACACTGACCTCCAAAACTGAAAAAATGCCAAAGTTAAAATCACTTTATATACAACTCAGTGACAGTTCATAGGCGTCATTAAGCTGTTGTAGTCATTCCTGAATGAGGGACAGTGAGGTATCTCTGAGGAGAGCGAGAAGTCAAACTCAGCATGCATCTTAGCTAGACCCAAACAGCACTCAGGTGGCCTTTTTTCCTTTAGAGGACAAGTTGACAGGAGAAACACACATGTTGTACTGCAAGCTTTTTTCACTTTTACGCATTGTCATAATTTGAGATCCTTAAACAGCCTGGAGGGGGCAATGTCCACAGTTGGCAGTATGAATATTATTGTTGGCACTGTTTTCTTTTTCCGATTCGAAACTTGACACTTGTCTGGAGTGTCTGTTCCAGAACTTGGTGATTTTCCCTCACCCCTAACCTGTAAGACACATTAGACATCAGTTAGAATTTCCAACTATTCTCCATGAAGATGCCTTAGAGATTTTGCTGGAAGGATGGACGGGAGGGGAAAATATGTTGAATATAAGGGGTAAAACAAAAGTTCGAAGATTTGAATCCTCTTGCAACTGCCTTCTACTCTACCTTGACCTTGAAAAACAAGTTTTCTGCACAAAGGCACAATGGCTAAAAGCATTGAAACAATCTACTGATCTTCTCAAATTCTCTTTTCCTGGATGGCAAGGAAGGTTAGGAAGATGACACGAAGATTAACCCATTTAGGATTAATAGAACCAAGACAAGGATTAATTTCTCTGGACTTCACAGCTGGGTTCAGTTCATTACACCAGTGTTTACTAAAGTACGTTCTGTGGAACACTGCTTCCATACAAAGATGTGTAGAAAAGGAGTCTGTGGAACAAATAAGTTGGGAAACCTTGCATATTATGTCCATTGGAGCAATACATTAGCATCTTTAAAAATTTGACAAGTGAGGAAATCTGTTTACTTTGGTGCTTTCTAGTCTAATCTTAGGAACTGTTATAAGAAGGACATCTATAAACATCCTTAGAACTAATGTTCCCAAGAATATACTTTAAGAAAGATTACATTTTATCATGTAGTCACAAATGCATTTTCATTTTTAAATGTATGAGTCAACTTAAAAACACTCTTTCGACGTGATATATTTCCACCATATGCAAAAGTAGAGAGAAGAATATAATGAATTCCATGTTCTTATTGCTCAGATTAACAATTGTCATTGTCTTTTCTTTTTATCACTAATCACTTCCCAACCACTCATAATTATTTTGATATCAATTCTAATATTATATGAAATCACCTGAAAATATTTTAGCATGTATCTCTAAAGACAAGGGTTTTCCTTTTAAAAGATAATTATGGCATTGTAAGATCCTAAAAACTTCAATTATGATGCCTTAATATCATTGGTGCTCCTATTTTTCTGTTTTCCTATGAATCACCTAACTTAGTTTGTTTTGTTGTGCTTGGTTTTACAGTTTGCATAAACTAGAACCCAAAAGGCATAGATATTACTAGGTTAATGATAATTTCTTAAATTTCTTTAATCCTAACAGTTGCCATTGCCATCAGTCTTAAAAACTCCTAGATATGCCATCTATCACAAGACTGCAAGATAAAAAGTTCTTGGAAATTCCGGATTTATCAAATGAGACCCTACAATCAGAGCAATGGCATTTCTTCTTATACCTATAAGATAAGTTGTCTCTAAACAAGTCAATTCATGACTTTCCTAATGTCCTTCTTGCCTAGAAAAATAATTATTGAAAATTTTTACAAGACTCACAATAATGATGTATTTGAACATAACTATCTTTGATTTCTTTTAATGTAAAATTTCCCCCTTCTTATACTTCTGCTCTTGCTTATTGTTTGTCTGTTTGTATTAAGTATATTGTGTCCAAGTTTTAAGTAACTTGTGTCCAAGGTTTTCCCTGGTCCAGACTGCATCCCCATTGTGTCACTTAGCATGCTCTTTTGTCCTTTGTATTTTCTATAAGATATAAGAATTTGAACAGATTCTGGTTTTGTTTTGTTTTTGTTTTGGTAAGAATGTTGTAAAGATAGTATATTTCCACCAAGAAACCTATCATGTCCTTTTTGATGTTATCAGTCATTGCCGATCATTGCTAGAAACACTAGTTCATGAGGAGTTTCGAATTGTGCTATGCCTATTATTTCTTATTCATTTATCAGATTACTTCATAAAAAGCAGCTTCCTCTTGCTAAATATTTGATACATCAAGACACAGTTCCGATAGAAAAGTCAAGAGAAAAAAACTGATTCTTTCTCTCCACTCACCAGTTTTCAACACAGTACATTGATTTCTTGGAGTCTTTAAGAAAATGGAATGTTACTGTTTGGGTATCATTGGCAACTGATGGATTTATATATATTTTGTGTGTTTAAATAAATATATTATGTTTTAAAACCCATATTATTATTATTTTTTGATTGATATTCAAATTTGCTCTTCTTTGCTCAGTAAGAGGTCTTGAGCCTTATGACATAATTCCAATAGTAGCATCGCAAGATGTTCTAGGCTCATCTTGTACATTTCCAGCATCAGATTCGGAGTGAGTCATTTTCTCAAGGTGCCCTGCTTGTTTTGTTTGTTTGTTTTAGTGAAGTAATATTTCAGAAAACTATGATCTATATGTGACCTTTCTGAGTTTAATATAGATAAAATTTCTTGGGATTTAAATGAAATCTTTCAAATGATAGATGAGAAAAACATTCATTTTGAAGTTGACCAATTTACTCTCTGAATCTCAGTTTTCTCATTTTAAAAATGCAGACTATATTAACCTTTATTCATGCGTCTATGGTGTGTATTAAACAAGTTAATACATGTTCTGTATCCTGAATAGTACTTAATAAATGTTCATTATGATTTAACACCTAGCATTAGCATTCTATTCAGAGCCCAACATATGTTGATTTATTTTATTTAAAGATTAAAACACTATTTGACTGTTCCCAACTCCCTTCGATTATCTATCCTGACACCCCAAAGCTCCTCCATCTGATTTGCACATTCACACCATCATGCAGCAGGGTTCAATTAAAGAAACCAGGAGAAAGAGCAACCACTCCAAAGTTATTTTTTGCTTTTTGGAAGGCCACCTGCTACCATGACCCACTTCACAACATGCAAATATATTAGTCGAGTGTAATTTCCCTTCAGTCAGTGACCCAGTAAATATAATTACATTGCTAATTTTAAATTCCAAATGGTCAGCTCAGGTTAAAGAATGTCCATTCATCAGTCAAGATTCTACAATTAATTGAGAAAATAGATTGTCCAATTGCCAAAAATTTGACAGAGAATTGGAAAGAGAGTTTGTTTTCCCTCACCCCTTAGGCTACCTGGGACACAACAAACAGACAGTTTTAAATCTTTCCCTCTATATTTTCCTCCTTGGAAAAAAATCTACTCAACCCCGCAGTGACTGGGCAAGGAAATTAATCCTCATCAACTTGGTTCTTTCAAAGCTGGACTGATCTCTTTAGCTGAGCCTTGAATAAACTTTATGGAGAGTTCACATTAAAAATGGACTAAAGTGTGAAACTAAATGTTTTGAAAATATTGGTTTCCAAAATCCTCTGAAGAATATCATTGTATTGTTGGGCTGGATAATGTACCAAAATTTACTTTATATAATACTACCCAGAAAATTGATAAGATTGGCAAAAGGTCATAGATGAAAGTATTATATCAATATTAAGCTTCCTGAATTTCAGAACTGCTTTGGTTTAGAAAATGCACATAGGAATCATCAAAGAGTAAAGGGACATGGAGTCTTCAAATGCTCTCAAATGAGTCAGAAAAACTAATGTGTGTACGTGTGTCAAGAAAGGGAGAGAGAATGTATCCAAGCACTTAAATGTGGCAAAATGTTAAAAATTGATGAAAAACAGTCAATTTGGATAAGGATGAACAGGGACATCCTTTATATCATTCTTGAAATTCTTTTGTATGTTTAAAATGATTTCAAAATAAAGTACTTTTTCATTAATGAATTTTAAAAATGTTGTAAATGAGTTCAAAAGTCAAAACCAGAAAGTTAAGTACTTTAGCGACTACTCGAGACAAATTAATGATTAACCTAAAGAAGTGAATTATTTAAGCATGAACATTTGAAGATGATGATTTGCATAAGCATTAAGAAAAACCAACAAGGTTATTCTCAAGTCTGTTGATACTGTATTTTATGTACAATGACCCATACAGAATTCTTCTGAGAGAATCCCACACATAGGTTGAACTCAACACTGGTAAGAAAATGCAGGAGTGGCGCTGACTTCCAGTGATTTAGAGGTGGGTGTAGGAAACTGGGGAGGGTGTGCAAGCCCTGAGCTCAGCCTGGCAGTTGGAGGATGTGTTAAAACAATACCCTGCAAGACCTGAAGATCTTGACTCCTGAGAAGAAGGAAAATGATCTCTTAGCTGACGTGGACATTCTTGTATAAACAGATGAATAAATAAACTGTTTGGACCACCACCTTGGCTCTCAGAAGGCATTAGGAGAGCTGAAAAACCTGCTCAAGGCAGAGATTTCGCTTAAAAAAAATCCCCATCTATTTACTTGCTCATTTTAGGTTTTTCACCCCAGCCCGGGTCTTGAATCCAGGTCCTTGGGCTGTCCATGGTCCATAAGCCAGTGTCTCAGTTACCAGTCACAAATTTAACTTCCGAAGACAGCACAGCAAGTCTTCCTGTTATGAGAGATTCCAAGTAGCTGCCTAGATCTCCATTCGCCATCAGACCACCTTTTGCGCCCGCCCCCTGCTGTTGCCTGTGCAAATAAATCTGCCTTGCATTATAAAACAAAAGAAACCCCAACACATTCCTTTTGTTCTAAATTTTCTATCTTATTTTGAAGTCACCTCTACCTAGTCAGCATCAGAACTAGTCACTTAAAATCACCTTTAGGAAGGAGGTCAAAAGCTTGAGTCATGAAACAATTGAAAACTATTTGTCTCTTCAGTTTGCTAACAAGCTTTATCACTGACTTGAGAACCGCTGCAGAACCTGGGCAGGAGGATGAATGACTTGATGAAGAACCAACCCCAACTCCCTCTGATGCTTTCCTGTTAAAAGCTTCTTCTTTGCAGGGGATGGCTGAGATGGCTTCTGGGGACTGGAGTTCACCATTCTTCTCAGCAGGTAAGCCTCTGAAGAAAATTAATTCTTTCTTGCATCAATTCCTCCACCTTTCATGGATTCGACTTGTAGACGGATGCTAGTGAATGGACCTTTGCTGGCAAAACGCATTTGATTAGTCTAGCCAAGTCTTGCTGAATCTACTTTCCTAAAAGCTTGATCAACTTTTCCCTTTCTCTTTATTCCCACTACTACTGTTTTGGTTAAGCTCTCATCTTCATTGGTATATCTCCCTCCCAACTGGTCCATCTCCCTCTTGGTTTCTTTTTATCTCTAATCCATTATCTACAATCTTTCTTTCTGGGAAACAAATGTGATGATATTATTCATCAATAACCTCCTCTGGATCCCTTCTATCACAGAATAGTGTCTAAATTCAGCAAGGCACATGGATTCTCTTTACCATCTGTTACCACCCAAGCCTCTCTCTGGATATCTCCTTTCTCTAGTGAGATAAAGTTCTTATTCTGCTTACTGACTCTGATATTTTTTGCCTATGCCATTTCCTTGGCTGCTGAAAACATTCCTATTAAGCCTGGAAGGTCTTCCTTCTTTGATTCCCCCACCACAGACAGAACTGGTTATTTTCTCTTTCTCCAACTTAAGTAACTATTTTATGACAGAACACTTCATTCTTTACTTCATATATTTTTTGGTAGAACTATCTCTCTTGAATACTTTTTGAGCTTCTAGACGGTAGCTAATATGTCTTACTCACTTTTCAATACCCGCATGACTCTGCCATTTGTGGACGCTGAACATGTACTGAATGAATGAGTGAATGAGTAGAAAGTATCTGAGTTTAACCTTGATGAAATCAGAAGAATTAAAAAGTCAATTTAATTAGGATTTATTTGTATGATATAGATGAAGTCTGACCAAGATTGCTAATAGAGTCACATATATTTTTCAATGAATCGATTTCCACATTAGCTATAAGATACACAAGTTCTCAGAAGGGGAATACTACCATTTGTATATTATTAAGTGTGATTTCTGCATTGAGGGCATTATTTCCTGCATGCCCTGGTGAGAATGAAGTTTGGGGTGAGGAGAGGAGGTTGCATTCCTCTAACAGCAAACCCAGAATTGTTTAGTCCTCCTGGAATTTAATTCTATGAAGAAGCCTGTGGAAGATGGTGCTGTGACATGGATCCTCATTCAGACACTATAAATATAACCCCCGATGCTGAAGATCAGTTGAACAAGTTACTTAGCTTTTCTGGGCCTCTGATTCCTCATTTGTAAATTAACTATAACAATACTTACCTGCATTAGTCAGAGTTTAATTGCAGAGAAAAAAAAGGTAACACTGGCTAGTTTACACAGGCAGAAAGAGTAATGGCTTACAGATCCGCTGAGAAACCTGAAGGAGTAGATTTCTAGAAGCGATAGCTCAAGACCAAGTCACAAAACTCCTGGCTCTTCTGGGGTCAGGAAACCTGAACTTCACCACTCTGGTGTCTCCTGAGCCTTTAGGAAGCCTCCAGTTCAGGAGGCTGCTGCTGCTCTCTATCTCTCCAACTAACACAGGGGAATGAATGTCCCCATGCCCTGCTCTGTGATGCCATATCTGTGACTGTATACAGGGCTCTGCTGATAGGCCAGAGAGAAGCACATGACAGTGATGTCACAGAAGCCATATTAAAGTAGGGCTGGAGAAAATGACGACAGAAAAAACTGCTTTCCTGTCTCTTAAGACTGGATCTGACCTTTAGACTGGGTCAACTGATCAGCATCTCAAGAAGCCAACAAGAATGAGAATATACTGGGGAGGTGCATTTCACAGTGACAGAATGTGAAGATCGTGGACTCACCTCTCTGCAGACACAACAAGCCTGTACATGAATAAGTACAACTGCCAGTGAAAAACTGGAGGGTTGGGGGCTCGGTGTCTCCAGGAGGAAAAGTGAAAGAAAACATCGGAAATGGTGGGAAAGGCTGAGACAGTCTTGCCAGCAGTGGCACTGGGGCACCGTGACCATGGGTTGGGTAGGAACATGAATAGGGAGCCTATGCAGGCCAATGCATTTTTAAAAACTAAGCACATACATATAATCGGCACCTAAGTCTAGAAATAGAACATTACCAGCTCCCAAGAAGCCTTCATTATGCCTCCTTCTGGACGTGAACAGCTATTCTCCTGGTTTCTCTGAACTTTGCATGTATTTTTTTAACTGCATATAAATGAAATTAGGCACGTGTATTCTGTCATGCTGGCTTCTTATGTGAGATTCGTCCATCCTGATGTTTGGAGTTCTAATATGTTCATTCTTATTCTTGTACAGCAAGCACACTATTAAATGAATATGACACTCGTTTGTCCACTCTACTCTGCATGAATGCTGGGTGGCTTCCAGTGTGGGTCTTATATGAATGTTGCTACCATCAATGTGTTTCTATTTCTTCTGGTGAACCTATGTGTGCATTTCCTTTGGACCTGTACCAAGTGTGGTATGACTGCATTGCCAACTGTACATCTGCTCAGCTGTACATGACCCTGGCAGAGGGCTTTTCAAGGTGGTTGTCTGAATTGGCACTTCTACCAAGAATGTAGGATTGTTTTGATTTTTCCACATTCTTGTCCAAAAGTTGTATATTTCTTACACATAGTTGTTTTCTTTTTTTTTTTTTTTAATTCCTCTGGAATATATTGTCAGGAGTGGGATTATTGACTTATATATATGCTTTAACTTTAACAATGCGACTGGATTGTTTTCCACAAAGTCTGTGTCAGATTGCACTTTTTCACCAGGAATATAAAAGAATATTTTTCTTCCTACGCTCTACCAATAATAAACATTATTGTTTGTTTTAGTTTTCACCATTCTGATGAGTGCAAAATCATATGACACTTATTTTAATCTGCATTACCTACTATTAGTTAATTTTTATGTTTGTTGGCCATTTCTAACAACAGTCTTTTGGAGAGAAGGAAGGTTACTGAATTTGTGACCTTTAAGAAGGGATTAAAGGAGTGACTTTAGTTCTGAAAAGAACTAAGAGAATCTGCATTAATGAATATTAGCTTTATTAGTAATTTCTGTAAGAAGTATTATTAGTTAATATGGATTCCCTTAGGCTTTTTATTTTCTTTGAATATTTGAGAGACTCACGATCTAAGGTGTTGTGTGTATCTATTTTTTTTAAGGAAAGGAAAGTTTCAGGCAGGAATGAAGTCAAACAGAAGCAGGCAGGAAGAGAGAGGAGGAAGAAGCAGTTATTTTATTTAGTTGTTCATATTGGCTGTCTCCACCCATCCCCACACACCTTAGGCTGTGATCCTGGGACCTTGGGATGTTTGTGAACTGTGCTGGCTGGAGGTCTGAGACTCAATCACTAAACCACATGCCTATCTATGTGTTTTTTGAGGATAGAGTTAAGACCAAAGAATGGAAATTTTACAGTGACATATTTTAAATTAAGAAACCAACAGTATTATCTTATTTTTAAAAGCTTTCTCAAACGCATAATCTTCATGTTGTGCCCTGAAGATTTTGATAAAAAGACAGAGAGGTACAGGTATCTGCTTTTTAACATGTTAACCAAGTGATTCTGATACAACCTTTGTGAGGAACAGTATTTGAGAAACAGTGGATTAGATGCCCTCTATAATCTCTTTGAATGTTAAAATGACACATTTTACCGACATCTATGTTAGTGATGCTATTTAACACAAAATTTAATGAGTCGGGTCACATCACAAAAGACTGCAAACAACTCCATCCACAGGCCTTAGCCCCTCTGACTAGCACCTGCATAGGGAAACACTGGAAATATATTTTCCTCCTACTTTACTTACTCCTCATGTGAACAAAACTACCTGTGAAGCTATGAGTTAAGAGGTTTTTAGTTTATAGACAAAGTATATTTGGAATTCTGTAGATGAGTGCTGGTTGTTCATAATCTCTGCAAGGAGACAAAATAATTCCCTGTTTAAAGAGAATGACTTTTGGAGTCCAGGGTCTGACTCACTCTTAACTTTACTCTCTGCATCTCTAGTGTGGGGCAAGATCCACTTTAAGCAGATTCTCCCTCAGGATTAAATGAGGCAGCATATAAAGTATCTAGCACATCATTTGACACAGAGGATATAATACCTATTAATTCCCTTCCATTTGTTTCCCTTCCAGTGGCAGAAAAAGTCACTCTATTTTTAATCTAACCTCTTCTCTTCTTTCTACAGTTCAGAAGGTCAGAAAGTAAGTTTGACCTTGATAAAACATTACAAGCATTTAAAAATATTTGACTCTTTCTTTGATAACTAATGAAGTAACATGATGTTTTAGGCCTCGAGTTTCCTCAAACATGTCAAGGGTATTTAAAGAAAAATATTTATATTCAAGGAAGAGAAATATTTGGTCTTAATAGGAATACTTCAAAGGTCATGAAAGGAGGCTATATCTGAAGCATTCTCACCTGTTCCAAAGGGATGGAATCAATTAGCCCATTCTTTATCTTTTAGCTAGCTATTTTGAGTTTCATCCATTTTCTTAGGTCTAATGTTTACTTTGTCTTAAGCTTAATTTTAGTACTATTTTTTTCTACTAAACAACAACCCTGAAGCCATAGCTTGCTAAAGTGCTTACTAAAAGTATTGGATTTTGGATCTTTGTCACTGTGTTTTGGGTTATAGTAAGAGAGTTGCCTCTTAGTATGAAAAGGAATACCTAGAACAATTTTCTTTGCATCAGAGAAGCAAATAGGTAATTCAGGCATAGTTTTAACCATGTTCCTAGAAATAAAGGATCTCTTTTTTTTTGTAAAATAAATATTTGGGACATAAATTCTCAATAAATATATCTTAGATGGAGGAATGAAATGAATGAATGAAATAAGAAATAGAAGCTAAAAATTGGAATCATAGAAGATGGTTGTAAAAAAAAGGTGACAGCACACAATATGGATTAGCCTGGTTATAGGAATATGTAAAATCAAGACACTCCAAGCATGCCTTTATAGTACAATTGGCATATTTTTAGGCAATGCATGGAGAAAGTCTTCTCCAGAATTATTCTTGCAAGAACACTATCGATCTAGAAGACAAACTTTAATAAGCTGTTGAAGCTAGCAGATAAGATCCTCCAGGGACTTGGTAGAAATATCTTAGATCCACAGATACTGACATTGGTTCCACCAAGAAAAAGGAAATCATCTTGTCTTCTTAACTGTTGCAGACATTTTTCTGAAAAACAAAATAAACAGAATATTAAAACAGGTCTTCCATCCAATCTTTCCTTCTGCCATGTGTACCAAATGAGCAGTTGCTCCTTTGGGCTTTTGGATGGTGGCAGGACTCAGCAAATGTTGCCAAAGGCCCCAAATCAAGCTGGTGTGTTAAGAACAGAGGGATAACTCATGCTTCTGTGGGAAGATGTTACAGCATGCTTTATACTTCCAACTAGAGTGTCCTAGTTTTGTGTTCCAAATCTCTGAACACCAGTGTCCTATCCCTGGAAAGCTTAAAGTTGGACCTAGATTATTTGTTTCCAGCTTATGTTCTGATATGAGTAGTGAAATCTATTCACTGATTCTATTGGAAGCTTCATCCTTCCTATTGTTGAGGCCCTCTACTGAGTTCTTTAATTCAGCCATGGTGTCTCTTGTCTGTTGATGTTTTGTTTTCATTCTTCTCTTGGCTTCCTGACATTCTCATTTACTGACTCTACTGACTTCTGGATTCCCATGAGTATGTTAATCACTGGTACCCTAAATTCTTCCCCAGGTAATTTACATATGTCTGCTGTATTCAGATTTTCCCCTGGGTTTTTGATTGGCTCCCTCATTTCATGTATATTTCTCTGTGCCTTTGCTCTATTCAGCATTCTGTTTATATTTCTGAGGGTCCAGTTTCACTGGCATTGTGTAGGTTTGACTTGCTCAGAGTTGGCAATCAGATATAAAGAGGCAGTGTCTATTCAGTTCTTCTGCGCATATTTTGAGTGGATCCTTTACTTTTATGTTGTTGCGATGAATGAGCTCTTTATATATTTTGAAGATTAAACTCTTGTCTGATGTTGGATATGCAAATATCTTTTCCCATTCAGTAGGTTGCTCTTTTGCTTTAGCAGTGGTCTCCTTTACTGTACAGAAATTTTTTAGTTTGATGTAGTCCCAGCTATTTAGTTATGTTTTAGTTTCCTAGGTTATAAGTGACACTTTCCCAAAGACATCTGAGGTTAATGCTTCTGTGCTCTTTTCCGCAATTTTCCTCTCTGTGTTTTATGGCCCTAGGTCTTATGTCCAGGTCTTTGATTGATTTAGAGTTAGCTTTTTTTATTTTTATTTTTTTAAACAAAAGTGAAGGCATGAATGAAGGTTAGTAAAGACAGGCGGGAAGAGAGAGGAGGAAGAAGCACTTTATTATTTATTTTACTTAGTAGTTCATTTCAGTTGTTCCACTAGCCCTGGAACATGAACCCAGGTCCTTGGAATGTATGTGGATTGTGCTAGTCACATACAGGGCACCCCACCAGGGCATGTCAAGTTAATTCTTACATATGGTGATAAGGAATAATCTAGTTTTATGCTTTTGCAGGTGGCTATCCAATTTTCTCAGCATCATTTGTTGAATAGACTTTCTTTTCTCCATTGTATACTCTTGACATTTTTGTCATGGATTTACTGCCCATATAAATGTGATTTTATTGCTGGACTCTCAATTTTATTCCGTTGCTCTGTGTCCCCCCACCCAATACTGTATTGCTTTGATGATAATCTCTTGTATATTTTGAAATCAGGAGTATAATTCTTCCATATTTTTCCTTTTCTTTCTGAGGATAACTTTGACTCTTTGAGTTCTTTCTTTTGTTCCATACAAACTTTAGCATTGCTTGTTCAATTTCCTAGAAAATTATTCTTGGAATTTTCATAAGAATTGCATTGTATTATATACTTCTTTGGGTAAGAAGATCATTTAAAATATGTTAATTCTCCCAACCCATGAACACAAAATATTCTTCCATCTCTTTATGACTTTTATTTCTTTTATCAATGTGTTATAGTTTTCAATGTATATGTCTTTCATCTCTTTTGTAAAATTAATTCCTAGTTATTTTTATCTTTTTCTTATTTTGGTGATATTGTGAATGGGATTTCTTTCTTGAGTTCTCTTTCCTCTACTCAGTTTTTTGCATATAGAAACGTTAATTATTTTTGTTTATTTATTTTATATACTGCCATGTTGCTGTATTCATCTATTGTTTATTCTCCTATTAATCCTTTTGTTGCTTCTGTTTCTGTTTTACTATTTATTACTGTTCTCAGGGTTTGGTGGTTCTTTGTCTTCATGTTCCCTGTTGTAGAACTTTCAGCATTTCTTGAAAGGCAGATTTGGTGACTCAAAATCCATTAAATTTTCTTTATTGATGAAGATCTTTATTTTTTCCTATCATATTTGAATAATAATTATGCAGGTAGAGTATTCTTGCCTGATAATTATTGTCTTTAGGTTTTTTTCAATATGTTATTCCACTCTCTTGATCTGTAGTCTTATCCTAACTTCATTTGTGTGCTTTTGTAAATAATGTATTTTTCATATTTAACATTTCTGTTTGGACTTTCTTTATAGTCTCAGTCTCTTCAGTGAGGTGGTCTTTATAGTCGATCACTTCCTTTCTGAAATCTCAGATTTGCCTTTAGGCAATTAACTGGTATCCTGCAGATCATTCGGGTTTGTTTGCTTGTTTTTATAACTATTATACTGAATATTTAATTTGTTTTTATATTCAATGTATTTAGATTTCTTTTCTGGGGAGTTTCTGTTATTTTCCTATTATGAGGCATTTCTGTTTTGTTTTGGCATATTTAGGTTTTGGCATAATTGACCTTCTTTGCCCTGTATTTGGCACTGTGGCTTTATTCTTTTTTTTTCCTTTTACTTAATTCCTAGGTACTGGCAGCTGTGGGCGATTGTATACTGTGTGGCATCATTGTGTACAGTTGCTCCTCACTGTTGAGCTGGTCCATTCAGCTCAAGCGGGCAGGGTCCCTCATGCAGATGTAGGTGTGGTCACTCAGCTCTGAGGCAAACAAGTCACTATAGGGACAGGCATGGCTGCTCCTCTTCACTTTGGGTATCCAGTGGGGTTCCTCTTCACTGATAGGCAGGTCCTTCAGAGCAGTGGTGGTGGATGACTGCGGTCATTCTTCTCCAGGCAGTGGGGAGGGCAGGGTATCTCCTCACTGTCTGCCCAGGCAGTTCACACCACTCTGGGGTGAAGACATTTGACCATGAACCTCATGAGGCATGATTTAGTTACATGAATCAAAGGAAAAACAAATATTTGTTCTCTAACCACGAATCAGCCATCATTCTAAACATTTCAATTCCATTTATTTCAACTCAACTCCATTTTAATTTTTTATAAATTAGTAAAAGAAGTGGAAGTTGGACAGCATGACCATAGCTTTCTTGGACTTCATAGAAGTCAGACCCTGTCAGGAAGGTTCTGCTGTAGAAGCAACTTGGGGTCAGTATTGCTGACCAAGTACATAGGCTTTGTACTGCAAGAAAGATAGGACAGACGTCACGTTGTGAATGCTTAATTCCAAGTCAGGGGCTTATTCTTTCTTGTCAGCCTTCCAACTTAAAGAATTTTATAGCCCTTCAGATTTTTCTGTAGTTTCTGTGGTGGAAAGCTAAAAAGGGAGGCTAATCTTTTAGATAGAACATAATATTAAACAATATCAAATATTAAAAATGGAAAAATAACCAGGAAATCCATTGTTTTCAGTGATATAGTAAAGTGTGGACATAGACAGCAGTCTCTCCAGCCATGTCCTCTCTACCCAGTGACATTGCACCTTCTATAATTTCAAGAATAGACCATTTCATTAACGGGAGGTTAACACAGACCCAAAGTTACATAACTAAAATTCATTAAGGAAAGCTAGACTTCATTAACAGATAACCACAGAAAGGGAAAGAGCTGAGAGAACTGTATCTAGTGATGATTTTAATAGAAGAATCAAGAGACAATGTCCCCAGTCAGACAATATCCTGGATGCCTCCAGGATTTCACTTAACAGTGTATGTCTTTGATTCTGCACACATAAACAGTATTTCTGACTGCATGTTTTAAAAGGGAGTGTCTGGGGACTGTTGCAGTTTAATGTAGTATGAAAGCCTATGATGAAAAAAATTAATTCCTTAGCGCTATGCTTTACCACAGAACCCATGAATATGCTTTACATTATGCCTAACAATCCCAGCAAATGGTTGTAAGGAGTTGCAGTAATCCTAGACACCAATCACCATCATGATAGAAGAGCAAATGCTTCATTTGAAACCCTAGAGAAATACTAGCTGTTTGTATAATAAAGTCTAAGGTTCTGCCCTCAAATGTACAAAAATAATAAATAAAAATATAAAATTCCTCAGGCATTTCTGTTTGGAACCAACTTACTAGACTTATGCCTCTGTGAGTTTTAGTTCAGGGACCTCAGCTTTCATAGCACAGTTTAAATAGATTCTGAGTAGTATGTTTCTTAATGAAAAACACACGGTTTGAATATCTCTTTGAGAATAGAAGGGGTTATTCTAGTTAAAAGTGTGCGTCTTGAAATTGGCACAAAGGCAGTAGGTTTTCTGAACCACACTCCTAAATTCTACCTTCTGTCTTCCCTTATAGGTATCAATGTTTCTTTCAACCAGTCTGCCGTTGAAAAAAAATCTAGCTTATAACTTTCAGGGTTTGTTGAGGGAACATCTCTGAGAATGTGTCCTTGTACAGCACTGAGATTTCAGTAATTTCCTAGCCAAGGCTTAACACCATCAAGTGTGACTCAAGAGACCCTCACTTTTGCAGCTATTGTATTTATTCCAACTAGATCAATCTAATTTACATCCAGTGGAGATTCCTTTGACACTATCTAACATGTATGTGACACTACTTTTCCCTGTTATGGTAGAATTACTGAAAGAGGCTTTGTTGACACATAATGTATTCATACCTCTCCCATTGCATTTTCCTTGCCATTCTCATTTTGATTGATTTGAAAAAGATGTGTCAGACCTACTGTCTGTTGCTTTTAACTCCCGTTTCTAAAGCAGGAATTCTTCCCATGGGCAACTCTGATTGCCTTCGCTTAAGGAGGTCTGAATGTTTTCCCTGTAAGTAAAAGAAGGATGCTGATGTCCATTTAACTACCCTGCCCTTCGAACAATTAATTACTATCAAAGTGTCTCAGTCAACTGCATTGTCGTATTTCAAAGCAGCACATTGAGAAGAAAGCACTTTTCTTGAGTGGAAAGACGAAATGCCTGAGATCCCTGGAGCCAGCTCTGTCTCTGGTAACACATTTAAAAGAGGTTTTAACCACAGAAGACCATTTGATACCCCACCGCAGTCCCAGACACAAAAGCAGGCTAACTTGGAAAAAGGACACATTTTCCAGTTGCAGGCAATGAAAACCATCTGCAGGTATTTCATTTTGAAATCATCCAATTGTGAAGAAAACTGGTTCTCACAGTATTAATTTTGCTCACCAACCTCAAATTACATGGAGGTGTAGCAGTCATTCATAACACCACACACTGTACCCAGAAGACACAGGAAGTTCTGGATAAACATTTTTATAACTAGCTCTGGGGCAGAGCTAAACTGAGTTCTGTTTCAGTAATAGGTTATTCTGGTTAGGAGGCTGGACCCCTAAGTGGCAGTGTCATGACAGTCATTTATTTTATTTTTACAGAAAACATCTTCTATTAATAATAGTCTATCTTAAATTGATGACGATTGTAAAAGTATATAAAAGTTCTACACTTATACACTCCCTCCATCTTATGGTTTTTATGTCACAGTTTACCTCTTTTGACATTGTCTATTCATTAGCAAAGTATTGTATTTATAGGGATTTTTGACACTTTTGTCTTTTAACCATCATACTAAGTTATAAATGATTCAACCTCCCCATTCCCTCCCCTATGGAAAAATGTTCCTGCAAAACTAGTTAATGGATTTAACTTTTTCAGCTTTTTCTTGTCACTCTCTCAATTCTGAAGGATAACTTTGCTGAACAGAATGTTATCCGTTGGTAGTATTTTTCTTTCGGCACTTAGACTCTATCATAATATCCCCTTCTTGTTTGTAGTGCTTCTGCTGAAAAATTTGCTAAGTCTTATGAGTGCTCCCTGTCTATAACAAGTTGCTTTTCCCTTGTTGCTTTTAAGATGCTTTCTTTGTCTTTCACTTGTAATAATTTGATTTGTGATGGTGTAGATCTCATAGGATTCACCTTATTTGGAACTTTATGGACTTTCTGGATCTGGATGTCTGTTTCTTTCCCTAGTTTAGAAAAGTTTTTAGCCATTATTTCTTCGAATAAGTTTTCTGCCTCCTTTCCTCTCTCTAATCCATGTGGGACCCCTAAAAACACGAGTCTGCTTGATAACGCCACATAAGTTCCTTAAGCATTATTCACTCTGTTTTATTCTTTTTGCTCCTCTGATTGGATGAATTCCACTGCTCTGTTTCTGAGTTTGCCAATCCCTTTTCTAATTGACGAGGAGGTATTCTACTGGATCCTTCAATGAATTTTTTATTTAAGTTTTTGTATTCTCCAGTCTCGTGATTTTGTTTAACATTAAAAAAAAAAAACCTTTTTCTTTATTTAACTTATCATTTTGCTCATGCACTGTTCACCCAACCTCAGTGAACATCTTTATGACTGTTGTTTTGAACTCTAGCAGGTAAATCACATCTCTATTTCATTATCGTCTGTTTCTGAAGTTTTTATCTTGCTCTTTTGTTTGGGACACACTTCTCTGCTTCTTCTTCCTTCTCTCTCTGTGTTAGTTTCTGTGCTTTACATAAGTCAGTCACCTCTCCCAGTCTTGACAGAATGTATTTATTTATTTGTTTGTTTTTTAGAGGAAAGGTGTAGGCAGGGAAGTAGACAGGAAAAGAGAAGAAGACGCAGCATTCTTTTTTTTAAATTTAGTTGTTCATCTTGGTTGTTACCCCTGGCCCCAGGTCGCAAACCTGGGTTCTTTGGATGTATGTGGACCATGTCAGCTGGAGGTTGTAGATTTAACCATGAAGCCACCGGGACACACCCAGAACGGTTTTGGGGTAGAAAACTAACTTTGTTAGTCACCTAGTCCAAACTTGGTTTTCTCTTTGTGATTATTCAAGCTGCATTCTTTATTTGTGGTTCTGCCCAGTCATTCAGGTTTTGCCAAGATGTCAGTACTCCAGAAGGGAAGGTCACAGTCAGCACCTAGATGAAGGCTGAAATTCAAATCTTCACACAAAAGTTGAGAAAGAATGCAGTTAAATCCCTTCTAGAGGGTTTTGGGGAGATGAGTAGTTTTTTGCCCCCTGTTATCTCTGGTCTTGGTCTAGGTGCAAAACCATGGGAGTAGGAATATTCCTGCACCCACTAACAATCTTTATTTGCTACAGTCCTGTGAGACTTATAAATGCAAATCCTGTGGTTATAACATCTGATGAGGCAAACATCCATTTTGTGGGCAGCAGCCACAAAAACAGACATCGGATATGTGTGTAAGTTCCTTTCAGAGAGAATCTGGTGACTTGGAGCAGGCTAGAGGTAGAAGGCAGGGGAGGTGTCCACGGACTTCCCTGGCCTCCAGAGAGGATCATGTGATGGTCATTTATTAACACGGATTGGTGGGATTCCCTACAGAATACATAAATCTGCTCCATTGGCTAGAGGTTCTAAAACCCAGTGCAGAAAGGAGTCAATTCCCCAACCTCCACCTGAAGGTCTATTTGGTTGTGAGAAAGGTCTTGGTATCCAAAAGTTTGGAACCTACATTTTGGCCACTATTATACAGAGGAAAAGTTCATTCAATACAGAGCAGTCGACAGGTGGTTTTAGAGTCACTAGCTCCCTTAAGACAGATGGTTGTGTAGATACAAAATTGATCAAAACCCTCATGAGAGAAAATTCAAATAAGAGAAGACATAATTCTTTTAAAACAGCACATATAATAAAAAGAGACCCTTTCTTATTCTTTCTTTCCAATATCACAGATGGTAAGGTTTTTTAAAAATCTGTTTCCTAAACATTAAAGGAAAATAAATTTTATCTAGGCAATAAAATAATGGGAGACACATTAAACCTGAAACTTCTGAGTCACTTGTGGTCTTGCCTAAATGCATCAAGAATGAATCAAATCTGGGGTCTAGGATATGAAGAATGGTGCCGCAGGAGTCTACCACCATAAACGGTTTGGATTCCAGCAGCATCATTTTTGCTTGCTTCTTTGCCATTGTCCACCATGAAGATAATAGTATTGATGCCTGCCTCTCCGGAGTAGGTTTTGAACTGGCAATTTAAAAATGCTGCTGGCATAGTCAGGAATATTCTTGGCTCAAACTTTTTTAGCTGGTCTACACCATTCTTTGATTTACTTTATGTTTATGAGGTTACAAATGACCTTTCTTTTTCTGAGGATTGCTTTTTTTTTTTTCTGGCCCTCTGGGAATCTAACATGTCAGTTTTTATGGAAATGGAAAAACCTTAATGTTCTCTGAATTTACAGTCACTATTGTTTTTTCTTGTTTTTGCAGTTCAGCTCAATGACCTCTAGGTGGTGTAAAAGTTCCAACCAGTGTTTATAAACAGACTAGACAGCTGGTCTTCAGACTGCTTTATTTTGTGTAAAGGTGATTCAGATGAGGTAATTGAGGAGATTCAGATGAGGCTGACTATTTTCTTGTGATTCCACTATCACTTTCACCCCCCTGATTCTCAGTATGGCATGTGCCAAGAAGCTCTGAAAGTTTCTTGAGATTGAAAGCTTCATGAGATTGAAAATAAAGCTTAGAAAATACTTATTTTAATTTAGATCTCACTTCAAGATTTAGGGCAACACACTTCAAACCAAAGTTAAACATCTTCACATTTTAATTTGTCTACAGTGAGCAACATTTAATTTCCTGTTTTTAATGGAAAGATATTTGGTCATTAGCTCCCATTGGTTTAATAAGTAAATGAAACAGGCATATATAGGTTAGAAGTCTAACTTTTTGTTGTTGCTTAAGAGGAAAAGGATGCTTAGGAAACATCTTGGTCTCAAAAAATGTTTTTCAAAGAACAGATGGAAATAGTAGTTCACGAACATATGTGCCCTAATTTGCTCTTAAATTTTAATTTAGGAAAGGAGTAGACGTAATAAACCCTGTCTCTCTGGATGTCATCCTATCCCCAGACAGCGATCTCAGACATATGCCCTGGGACATGTCGAAAGGATCTATAGATCATTTTCATAGTCATTTCTTACTTTGGTGGTGCACTAACCAAACCTTGCCTAGGACCGCCCATGAATTTAAGCTGTGTGCTGGAGCTGCGGGGGCTGGTGGCACTGGCTCAGCACTAGTGATAGACTCCAGTTCACTTCAGGAATCAAGTGAAATACCCTATACTGACAGCCAGGTGTCAAAAGCTATTCTTACTTATTGGCCTAACTAGACCATAGCAATATATTTTCAGTTGGGTCAACTTTATTCTTAAAAACAATAGCTGAATCAAATTAATTATACGTGCAGCAAGCCATGATCACAGATAGAAAGGCCAAGTACATGTCTGTGAGCACCTACTATGTGCAAGACCCCCTGCTGGGATTTGTTGCTGTTTCTGCTTATAGATACACCGCTTTCAAATGCGATCTCTTCCTCACAACAAACGTCTGCTTTCATAATTTCAGTTCTCTAACTTAATCTATTACTACACGGTGGTGGTGGGAATAATACTTGTCTCTTCCTTTAATTTAGACCTATTGGATGTACTTTACTTCTGTAATACTTGTTGCCACCTTAATAGAGACATATTGTATATACTTTCCTTTCCCATTTAGCCTTTATTCCAGAATCCTTTTGTGTTCTATGAGACTGTGTTACACTTAGAAATTGTCTTGCTTCTTTCTCACTCTGTACCCTTGCAGGAGAGAATCTTGAATCTCTGCCTCTTAAATTATGCTGAGGATCAGTCACTAATATAATGGGCTGTGTTAGGAGTTTTGAAGAAGAAAAGGGAGACTTTAGGGAAACTAACTTTTACTGAGAGCTTCCTAAGCACTTTCTCATTTGTCCCTACAGCAGAGCAGGGGCTGCAATCACAGCAAAACATGGACTTTGGACCTGAAAGACTGGAGCTGGAATCTTGGTTAAGCTCTCTACCAACCTAATTACCTTGGGCAAGTTACTCATGGATGTGAGATTCCTTGGCTGAAAAATGGGATCCTTACAACAATGCAAGTTCATATAGTTGTATGAAGAATCAAGTGCTTAGGAGGCACTCAAGTGTGTTGTTTCCTTTTGCTAATAAGGAAAATAGAAAATAAATTACAAACTCAATATGTATATTTTATAAAACCAATCTATGACTCTTATGAGACTACATAACTAAATGGCATATTTGAATTATTTCAGCACATTTCTAATTTCATATAAATAAATTCAGGTGAATTCTTCTTTGTAGTTGCATGAGAGGTGCAACTTTATATAGCTTCAGGATGGAGAGATTTGTTCTTAAAGATGCTTGACTGGATCCTTTGAAAGTGATAACTTGCTTTCTCTAGGGAAAACCAGGAACAGACAATCCAACCTATAAGATTTTGATGTTGCCATGTGTTATATAAAATATTCATTTGCCTAGGAAAACTAAGTGAAAGTAAAAATGAGCTCTATCTTAAATTGTCTTGAAAACGGCAATAAAATATTAACCAGAGTACTTTTTCTTGCTTGCTTTTGAAGGTCTCCAAAAAGGCTGACATGGGACATGAAACCAGAACTCGCATGGAGCACTACGGCCACTATAAATGACATTTATCTTTGGGTTCACTTGTCTCAACTTCTGTGCCTTTCTCTCTGCTCTCATACTTCCTGGTCCCTTCTTGTCATTCCCTATTTAAAGTAAATTCCTATCAATGCAGGGAGCAAGTTTATTCTGTCTCCTCAATCTTTTCCCCTAACAAAACCTCTCATTTATTTCATTTCAGTCTGCTATACTTGAAAAACCCATGGCAAGCTCATTCATCTTATCGACTTATAAATGGTTTATTCTATCATCCGTGGGGGGTGTGGGGGAGGGAAGAAAATTTGGGATTTGACATTGACATAGGTTGGGCAAGCTACCTCATTTTTATCTTGACAGCAACCTTATAAAGTATGTATTTCATTTTCCTTGTTGATGAGGTCTGATGCTGTGATGGATGAAGCTGCCCAAAGAAAGGTCGTAAATGGATGAGGTAGAATTTGATTCTAGGTTTGTAGGTTTCCAGAGTGTTTATACCATTCACCTCTGACTAGCTGAGGGGGTTACATTTCACCTGGAAGCAAGGTCTTGACTACAAAGGTGATGGAGTCCTCAGCAGAAGGGCAGGCCAGACTCCTCATAGGGCCAACTCCCCTGAGCCAGCCAGATTTTAGTAATGACACATTTCCTTCTGTTTCTCTCTCATTCTGATTCAAGAGATGTCTTTGCTGTAGAAGTAACAACAGATGCAGGTTCCTTAGCCCCTTATTGTCCTCTTCTGACTCACCAAAAATTTTTAACTCAAGTACAACTCAGTGGGGAAAGAGATAGAGCCCTGAGTATTGAGGAAGGTGGTAAGAAAGGGAAAGTCATGGTAGGGCAGCTCAGAAGCCCCAGCTGGGCTCCTTGGAGAGAATTTAGCTAAGCCTTGCTTTGAAGTGATGAACATAACAAATGGCTCTTCAAAGAGCTGAATGTGACACTCTGGGCTAGAGGTGTGAAGCAACGCCTTCAGTTACTACTTTAGATTCTCAGTGACCAGACCTACTTTAGAAGGAAGAAAAGAAATAACTCTCAGTGTTTTAGAGAATTGAGCTCATCATAGGTTCATCATGGGATAGGAAGCCTAGAGTGATTGAACGAGAGTCCTCAATTTTTGAGGTCAGTGCTCCATCAGGTCATTGTCAGAGAGTGGATATAGACTTTGGATCTGAACCAAATCCCAAATTGGGAAGCAGCTCAGCCTTTCCTTCTCCACAATGCAGGTCCACTACTTTCTAATTAAGCCATTTGGGGACTGAAGGGACAGGGAGAGAGGAAGGGTAAAGAAAAGAGGGGGACGGGCTTCTGAAGACTGTTGTCATTTTAGGATCAGTAATGTAGGTTGTTTATGTTAAGATGCTGTGACTTAACCTAAACAGACTCATGTGGCAATGTACTCAGGATCTCAACTTTTCTTCTTTTTCTTTCTTTTTTATTTGTTGTGGCTAGGTTGCTGGCAAGTGCAGATGGGGGTGGGGGGGATGAGCAAGTAAAATAGGTTCATTTTTTAAAAATCAAATGTTGTAAAGAAGGATCCTCTTTGTATAGACAAACACTAATTATTTAAAACTCAAGTCCTGGGTATTTAAATTGAACACTCTGGAAAACAAATAGGCAGTTTTGCTGGTGTTCTGGGCTTTCATGCTGTCCTTTCAACCCTCCAATAAATGAGACCTGCTTAACTAGCAACATCTGTGGGAAAAAAGGGAAATACTTGCCAATATCAGAAATAGTCATCTTTTCAAAAGTATAAAATGGTCAGTCTTGTTTTCTGTCCCCAAATTTCTCAGCAAAACCTTGACCTCAGCTTATCCATGTTAAAAGATAGAAACAAAGATTGTATATGTGAGTCTGTTTGGGGATGGAGCAAAATATTCAACAATACTAGGAGGATCTAGAGAGAAATATCTAGATATTGTAAAGCTTCCAGCTTGTCCAGACTTTGGAGAGATGACTGGCTTTCATTTTGTGTGTGTGTGTGTGTGTGTGTGTGTGTGTGTGTGTGTGTGTGTATGTGTGCAAGTGTCCATGTGTGTGGTGGGCAGGAGGAAAGAAGAGGGAAACTATAAATTAGAAAGACTTAGGAGGCATGCCAAGTAATTGCAATGTTTGGATTGTATCTGGATCCAGATTTTAAAAAGAAGGAATAAACAATACAAAAACATATCTTTGTGTCAATGGGCAAATTTGAACGCTGGCTGGATATTTGAATATATTAAGAAGTTATTGTTGACCTATTAACGGTGATAACAGAATAATGGTTGTGTTTTCTCAAAAACATTCTAATCTAGAGATGCACATGAACTATTTTTAGATGATATTATAAGGTTTTGTATTTGCTTCAAAATAGAGATAAGGAAGAGCTGTTCAGGGAGTATATGGAAGTATCTGTCCAATGAGGTTGGCCTTAAGGGAATAATTATCGAACCTCATGCTATTCTTTCTACTTTTGCACATATTTTAAATAATTCCAAAATAAATATTAAAGGGAGAAAACTGTTAGATCATGCTGTGCTCTTGAAAGTCAGAACTGCCCTCTCTAAATGCCTGGCAGCACTGGGTAAATACCCCTCAAAGACTGAAAACCTTTTCCCCTGTTAAAATCACTTCTGTATTATTAAAACACACTCCCTGATTTACACCAGAATCAAACCACAAATGTATTTTTTCGTTCAACTCATAGCAAATATGGTTGGAAGAAACTGAATGCAATCTGAATGCAAATGAAGGGAACTAAACCTTACAAGGACATTCTCTAGCCAAAATGCACAGTCAATATGAAATGCACAGCCCCAGGGGCAACCTGCCATGCTCCAGGCTGCAGCAGCAGTTTCAGCAATAGCAGTGTTTACAATAGCTGGGCTCTGGTGACGTTTGTGTCTCTGTATGTCCCAAAACAGGGTAGCTTGCAATGGATTCTGATGCAATTTTTCCTAGCAAGGACTACATCATTAAGCAGCAAAAATATCCTTCATATCTTTGAAGTGCATTTGAAGAATTGGGCCTACTCTCTCTTTATAGATATCTTGAGGAAGAATCAGTTACACCTTCTGGGCGGTAACCAGACTGCTTACAAAAGAACAAGAGGGCTTTCATCTCTCTGTTGGGCAAAGCAGAAGGATGGGGCCATAAAAGCTAACAAAAGCCAAAGCTGTTCTGTGATACCAACTGGCAGACCAGAGCTGAGAGTTGAACCAAGAGGTTTTCTAGGACAGATTGTGGAAAACAAGGCTCACTGGTAAGCAGGAACCCAGGAGGAAGCCAATAACCTGGAGTCTCCACCCACTGACAGGAGCCAGCCTCCCACCAACTCATGACTAGGAGCAGAGCAGGCTCATGAGCAATGACTTATAGTACTTTTTCTTTTGTAATATGTAGGCTTGAACCATTAAGTTCCCAACAAAAGAAAAAGAAAAAGAAGGAAGAAAGGAAGGGATGGAGGGAGGGAGGGAGGGAGGGGGGAGGAGAGGAGGAAGGAGGGAGGAGAAAAAAAACAAAAATGGAGCACGAAACAGAAAAGAAGATTGTTGGCCAGGAAGTGTTTGTCCTTCCTGCAACTCTGCTTCTGCATCTTGTTTTTTGTTCCAAACCACTTTCTCCTTTCAAGTCATCTATCACTTTTCTTCATCAAAACAAACCTAAATATACTGCCTTCTTTCCTTTTGTATTAATTTTATTATTTATTTTATTTACATTGCTATACACATTTTAGGATACTGAAAACACTTCTCAATCCTAAACATACTAAATGCAAAAGCAAATTGTTCTGTGAGCTGCCACTAGCAGGCAGCTTGAAAAACCTGACAGGAAATTCAGGAAGATACCTCTACATTTCCCTCAAGTTTTACAATTGACATATAGCATTAGTTTCAGGTGTATGACATAAAGATTTTTTTAATTGCATGCACTGTGAAGTGAAATCCACAGTAAATTTAGTCAACAGCTATCACCTCACAGTCACCACTTTGTTTCTTAGGTTAAGAACAAGCCAGATCTACTTTCCCCTGGTCCCTCAGGCTCTAAGTGAGAGGCTGGGCCACACACTATGCAAAGGTAAAGATCTGGATTTTCAACCCGGTGCTGATGGAAACAACCAACCAACAAAACAAACAAATAAATGTGCTAAACAACAAAACAAAAACTAGTCTATTAACAACTTACAAATATTTTATAGGATATTAACTATAATCACCACACTGTAAACTGCATCTCAGGATTTACTTATAACTGGAAATGTATACTTTTTGACAACCTTTATCATCTCCCCACCCTCCAACCCTGGCCTCTGGCAACAAGCAGTCTGTTCTCTTTTTTTCTGAGTGTAGGTTTCTTAAGGTGGTATGAGTGATACCATGCAGTATTTGTCTTTCTCTGTCTGGTTTATTTCTCTCTGCATAATGCCCTCCAGGTCCATCCATGTCATTACAAATGTCAGGATTTCCTTCTTTCTCATGGCTGAGTAATATTTCATTGTGTGCGTGATATGTATGTATTTGTAGATATAGATAGATAGATAGATAGAATAGATCTCACCTTGTCTTTATCCATGCATCTGTTGACGGTCACTTACATTGCTTCTATCTCTTGGTTATTGAGAATAATGCTGCAACAAAAATGGTTGTGCAGTGATCTCTTTGATATCCTGCTTTCATTTCCTTTGGATATGTACCCAGAAGTAGCATTGCTGGTTCTTATGTGGAAGTTGTAGTTTTAATTTTTTGAGGAACTACTATACTGGCTCCTATGGTGGCTGCAGCAATTTAAATTCCCACCAACAGTGCACAAGCGTTTCCTTTTGTCTATGTCTGCACCAGCACTTGTTATCTTGTCTTTTTGAAAATAACTGCTCTAAAAGGTGCAAGGTGGCGGCTCACTGTGGTTTGATTTGTTTTCCTTGATGACTAGTGATGTTGAACACCTATACCTTATCTATTGTCCTAATTCTTCACTTATTGGAATCTAGAGGAAAAACCTACTTACTATGTTTTAAGCGCCTTTAATTTTCTAAAAGTATACTTTTAATTTTAAAATGGTTTTGGATTTATAAAAAAATTTGACATTAAGTGTCTATATACCTCATACTCATTGGCTTTCATTGTCAACATATTATATTTATATCATTTGTCACAATGAGTCTACATTATTAAACTCATAATTTATTAATATTTTCTGTTTTTACTTAATGTCCTTTTTCTTTTCCAGCAACCTATCCCAGACACCCTATTACACTGACTCTGCATTTCTCCTTAGGCATTCCTTAGCTGTGACAATTTCTCAGAATTCCTGTTTTTGATGACCTTGACCACTTTAAGGAGTACTGGTCAGGAATTTTGTAGACAGTTCTTCAGTTAGGATTCAACTAATGTTTTACTCATGATTAGTCTGGAGTTTGGGGCTTTGGGAGGAAGCTTCTTAATTTTTCATTTTAACTTGAACATCAATGGTGTTCCTTTATTTCCATTCAAAGTCAGACAGCTTTAGGCAGCAAGAAATTCACTCTGGGTATGTGTCATTCCTGAACCTCACACAGTTATTATTACTTGCCTTCAAGCACCTCTTACTGTTTATTCAGCCAAAGTATAAAAGCATTTTTAGAAACTGGGGACGTGTGTAGCAATAGCTGATGAAAAGCAAGGTATGTATAGAACGCGCTTCTAATTATAGTTGCTAGACAGCAAGAGTTTAAAAATTAAGCAGTAGTTACACATTATATTAGTCACAAATATGAGCGGTAAGCAAATTCTCTTTCCCAGTCTAATAAAGGGCCTGGATACTTTTTTGAAATAATTGTGCCCTTTTCTATTTTAAATCTTAGTTGCTTCAGGAATCAGTTTGATCTTTAACACTGTTTCCTGGTGCTTTCTTTCGTATCCTCCAGCAGAACTGAGATTTGGGAAAACTGCAAAAAAGTAGCACTTGGCTGCATCAAAAAGAAAAACCTAGATCAATATCACTGATGAACATCATTGCAAACATCTTAAATAAAATATTCCACACAAAATGCAGTAGCTCATTAAAGAACATTACACACACAAGTGAGATTTATTCTCAGAAAGCAAGGGTGATTCATTATTAGAAGATTGAATGATATAATCATTCTTATTAAGAATGCTGAAGGGAAAGATCATATAATCATCTCCACAGTGGCTGAAAAGATATTTGATTAGAAATAAACTTTTATTCACGTTAAAAGCATTCAATAAATGCACATTGAAAACGCCTTCCTTTAGACTTTAAATATGTATGTGTATATTTCAGTCTAAAAAGACATTTTAGTTATTGTTATAAAATTAGAAATTTCTCAATAATAAGAGGAACATAAAAAATGTCCATTATCTTTAAACTATTTAACATTGCACTGGAAGTCCTAGCCAATGCAGTTGGACAAGAAAAAGTGGATCAAAGTGGAAAAGGATAAAAATTTGAAAAGAAGAGGCAAAACTCTCTGCTGATGACATGATTTTACATATACACACAAATTTCAAAGAACCAATGAAAAATTATTTTAAGCAAAAAAGTTAATAGTTTCAAAGTTATGAAGTTAGCATGTAACACCAATGAACTTCTTATAGACTGATTAGAAGATCTAATGGGAAACTGTTTTTGATAGCAAGAAATGAAAAATGCAAAACAAAATAAAACAGAACTTAAACATTCAGACCTTATGAAGTTAACTATAAAACATGGCTAAGATACAAAGAGAGACTTATAGCTTGCTATACTCTTGGGTAGGAAGTATCAACTATATAAACAAGCCAGCTCTCCATAAGCTGCTTTATAAATATCATGTCATTCCAAAAATGTTAACATTAGGGATTTTTCATAGAGCAAGAAAACTTAATTATAAATTTATTTAGAAATCTAAGAGTAAGAATAATCAGGAACCACCTCCTCCCCCAATGCCCCTAATGCAGATCAAGGAAGGAAGAAAGCCTTTTAGAATTAGAATGTTATAAAACTTCGTTCCTTTTGAGAGCCTCCTATTACCACCACATGAATGGGCAGAAAGACCAGTAGAAAAGCATAGAAGCTACAGAAATAGACCTAACTGCTTATATAAATGTAGAATGCAATGAAGGTGACATCCTAGATCCGAGTGGAAAATTTTCATTTTTAATTAGTGCTGGGATAATTCAATGATCATATAGGAAATGTTATGTTTTCACATCCTGTATCTAGATACATTCCAAATAGATAACAAATCTAAATGGTTAAAAAAAAAAGAAACAATACAGGTCTTGGAAGTAAACTTGAAAAAATTCCTTTATAACCTGTCAGGAAAATATAACTTGATGTGGGAAAAATTTCCCTTATGATTTGGAATCCAAAGAAATGTAATCGTCTAATCAAAAGAGCAACAATTTCCATATAAAAATATGCACTTAGTAAGGTAAAACAGAAAATGTTAATTTGGGAGAAATATTAGCAACTTGAATCACACACACTGTCAATGACCTCTAGCCCAAAACCCTCAAGAACACACTCTCATCAGATGAGCCCTGGGATTAAAGAGCTTTTCAACAAAGGAGAATTCACACTGTGGGTGTCCACAGTGGAATTCCAGAAGAGGGTGTTGCTTTTTGTTTACTTTTAAACTTTGATTTTTTTTTTTTTAAGAGAAGAAGGAAAAGAGGAAGAAACATCTTTATTTAGTTGTTCATTTTTTTTGTTTGTTTTTTTTATTCCAGCCCCAGGTCTTGAACCCAACTTTTGGGGCTGTATGTGGTCTGCACACCAGCAGGTCAGCTGTCTAAGCCACAAAAGCATGGCCCCTGGGAAAAGCATGTTGAAAGGGACTTGTCAGAGGAGTTACACAGCTTTGCAGAGCCTCCAAGCAAGTGAGGCTTTTCTCTGAATTGGATGCTGTCAGAAAAAAAGGAGCAAGTCTATCGTTGAATATCCTAGTAAGTCTTACCTATTAGGCAAGAAAAATGAATTAAGACTGAAGTCCTAATTGTTAGAGAAGCAGTAGTACTCATACGAGCCAAGGACATAGGTGAATGTGTGGTATTCTTGTGGTCTGTACAATAGCCTTGTGTTTTGCCTGTGGTTAGAGAATTTTGTCAAGTTGTCTTTTGTTTTGCTCTGCTTTGCCCCACTTTGTTGTAATTGTACAGTGGCCTTGCCTGATGGGATTGCTTCTGTCTGACAGACCACCCATGTGCACCGGTCAATACTAGACAAAACCCAGGCAGCACTAAGACCCAGCTGTGGCAGACCTCTCTCAAATGTCAGAGGGACTTCCTTTCTCTTGGAAGGCATATCACTGGCATATCAAGATCTTCTAAAAAGAGAGCGTACTGAAAACTCTATATTCCTGTGCTATCCATTAATCACATGTGGTTATTCAAATTTAAGTGAATTAAACTTAAATTAAGACTTAAATTCCTCATTTGCACCACCACATTGCCAGTGTTCAATAACACATGTGACTAGGGGTGACTGTATTAGGTTATACAAGAATAGAATGTGTCCATCATTCTGGGCAACACCACTATAAAACAAAGTGCTAGAGAAACAATTCATTGAAAAGGAAATAAAAATGTGAGAAAAGCAACGTAGGGAAAAGTATGTGAAATGTATGCATAGGTACATTTAGCTGAAATGGGACACACACACACACACACACACACACGCACATGCACACGCACACACACACACGCTGCTTATATTTAAAAATAAACAAGTGGTGTGGCCTGGTGGCTTAACCTCTGTAATCCGCACACATCCAAGGACCTTGGTTTGCCAATGGGCACTGGGCGGAACAACCAAGATGAACAACTACACAAAACAAATGCAGGTGCTTCTCCCTCTTCTCTCTTCCTACCTGTCTCTGCTTGTCTTCATTCCTGCCTGCACCTTTTCTTTAACAAATAAAAAATAAACAAGTAATAGAAGGTAAAATATTCAAGAACAATTTTATTAGGGAAAGGTAGAGGGATAGAAGTCAGGTTTCTTTAAATAAATGTTTTGTTTATTTGACTTTGAAACCACATAGGTAGTACATAGTCACAAAATCTGATATTAGTAGAAAAAATTAAAGTGAAAACAGTAATCATAAGAAGTGAAAATAAAAGGAAATAATGAACTTAAATATGTATTCAGATGGCGGAAAAATCATACAGTCAAAATTGTTTCTAGTAATTTTATACACAAGAGTTAGACAATGCATCCCTAATGAAATATACTTGGAGGAAAACAAGATCTTCCATAACTCTCTTATAAACACACACCCACACACACACACACACACACACACACACACACAGAGGGGGGGGGAGGGAGAGAGAGAGAGAGAGAGAGAGAGAGAGAGAGAGAGAGAGAGAAAGAGAGAGAGAGAACTATCTTACACTATTTTAAATAATCATACCACTAAGGATAGTGTTAGTAGTGCTGTTCTGAGTCTGTTTTATGTGTGTATTGTGAAATAAAGCAAATGAGCAATTGTTTTGAATTCTAGCTTACCTGCTGTTTTGAGATAAAAGATTCTCTTTGTAGGAAAAAGGACAAATGAAGATCAAAGAGGTTTGACTCGTATCTGAATCAGAGGTATCAGCATAAACTCCTAATACATTTCATCTGAATGTAAGTGTATATGTTATAACTTTGTTACCAAAACAGCCTAGAAGTAACGACCACAGCCATGAACACAACCAGTGCCCAGATTAAGATTTCTGTGCTCCCACCTAGAATGTACTTTGAAAAATGATGGGTTCTCAGTCTGCAACAGAAAATGAATGAGAGGAGTTGGAAATATCACATCAGATAGCAAGGAAGGTATCAAAGAACCAAATCACAGGATTCAGGAGCCAACTAAAGGAGTTTTCCACTTACCAATGACAAGGCAATTAAACCATCCAGAAAAGGATAATAACAGCAATGGCTTGGATATACCAAATATGTTAAATCCATATATTTACAATGATAACTTAAAACATGAAATAACCTAACTGATAGCCATTGGCAAATACCATAGAATAAACGCATTGTTTTGTAAACTGGTTAATCATTAATCCCGTCTTTCTGAAGGAACCATACAACTGATGGTCACAGGGCAGATGCGGGAAAATGTCTTTTTTATAGAAATATTCTGGCATAAATGTGGAAGAATGGTAGAATTGCCATATAGTCTTTTTTGCAACACCTAAGGAATGAATGAATGGGAGCAGTGAACAGCAAGTTCTGTTAACATCACAGACATCATTTGCCTCCTGATGTGCACCCTTCCCCGTGAAGACTATTCCTCACTCTCAGAAATCATCAGAATCTGAAGTTGCCCTAAGATCAAAGACCAATTTACAGGTTATAAAGAAGACTTCAGCATACATTTAAAAACACAATGAGAGCACATAAAGATATTTACATGGTGGGAAATTCTACTGGAGAAATGACCTAATTTCTTCTGTAAGTAAATTACAAGGAATACAGATGAAAGGGAGAAGAAAGGGGACATACTTAAAGATTAAAAGAGATTTGAAAGGTGTATCAAATCAGTAGAGTGGTGTGTGGATCTTATTTGAATCCTGATTTAAATACAACCGTAAAACACTGTTTTTTACGAGACATTTGGAAATTTGAACGCTGACTGAAGATTGACTAATATTAGTAAATTATCACTATATTTAAGTATGATAATGATATTACAGTTATCTTTTTTGTGTTCCTGTCTTTAAAAGATACAGACTGAAATATTTATAGACAACTAATATGATGGAGTAAGTAAATGGTGGTCTAGGAGTTATATTACCTGTAACTCTATTATAAATAAATCAAGATTGGCCATGAGTTGATCCTTGTTGAGGTGGTTAATGGATACATGGAACTCATTGTACTTTTCTTTCTACTTTTATCTAGACCTGCAACTTCACAATAAAGTGTTAGATCACGATTTAAAGCAAGTAAAGCAAAATAATAAAGTCATTGTGTATTTCTGTTCTATTTTGTTGTGACTCATAATTAAAATCAAAGCATTTTGTAACAGAAACCACAATGAGAATAGCTGTGAAGAGGAGAGCTTTCACTCTATGAAAACTTATTCCTCAAAAAAAAGCAAATTAGACCAAAATGTTCAAATTTGTTTATTATAAGTGTGGATATGCATATATATACATATATGTATATATACCATTCATATTGTATTATAATTTTGTTACTAAAATAGCCTGAAAATAATGACCCATAGGAATGAACACACTTCATTCAGGAACACAGATGCCTGATACACACACACATATAACTTTTTGTCACTTGTATGGTTAAATTTTTTTAACAATATAAATAATAGTTGTTTACTTTTTAAAACCTTGTGTGTAATTCTGGAGTCACATCTATGCCCTGGGAAAGCCGCCTATGGCAGGTCACAGGCCTCACCAATAGATTTTGCATCATTGAGACTTGTGTTTTGCATCAGGAGGGTGTGGCTGGGGAGAAGGGGACACCTCTGCACTCCCACACCTCTGAACATTTTCCCATACTCAGCTCTTTCTACAGGACTGCTAAGGGGCATTGCAAGCTGCCCATATGCCAGGCAACACAAAGGCAAGATGGCCCAGGGATCAAGCATTTCATCTGCACCCCGGGTGGGTCCCTCAGCCACCCCTCCATACATGCCCCATGGTGGTCAGCACCCCACGGCCTTGACCTACACATTCTATCTTCAGAATTCCCTGCCCCAAGTCAGGAGAGCTCCAGCACTGCTAGGACCACCCAGTTATTCACCGGCTGAAGTTCTTGAATAGTTGCTTAGATTTTTTTCACTTGTTTGGCTAACTCTTGAGAGTACCTCAAAGTGTGATCTAGAAAACCGTGTGGAAGAATGTATTTCTGGAGGCAATGCAAATAAAGGACATAGTTACAAAGTGTTGCTTTGGTGTGTCCTGGTGGAGTGGCAGTGGGGCACAGTCCACACCCATCCCAAAGACCCTCATTCAGGTCCCCGGGGTGGGTGGGGGACAACCAAGATGAACCACTAAATAACATGAATAAAAATGCTTCTTCCTTCTCCCTGCCTGCCTGCTTTTGCTTGCCTTCATCTCTGTCCTTTTTTTTTTTTTTTTAAGAGTTACTTCAAGTGCTAAGCCCGAGTAAATCCCATTTTGAAAAAAGAATTTGAGATTAATTTTTGATGGGTGGGGATGAGGGTAATTTGCCCAGTGGAGTCAGGAAAAACCGTGGCCTTGCTGAGTCTGCAGCAGTCTGGGGGAGGAGGGAAGCAACCGGATGCTCTCATTTCAGCTGGCTTTGTGCCATCCCCACGGAGAGCCACATACCATGAAGTTATTGGAGAAGGTGGGGCAGGGCAAAAGAAGGCCAGTTGTTGATTACATTTTGTTGTTAATTACTCTTCAATATTCATATACTTTTGAAATAAACACTTCAAAAATTGATAGGTTAAAAGTTGAACTTCTAAAGGGGAAAAAAGTTTCACGATCAGATCCTGCTCATTTGTTAAGCCTGTATTCTTTGGCCTGGTAAGTGCTTTTAAAGGACTTACTGTGTCCCTGCAGTGCTGCCGGTTTCTCAGCTTACCAGAGGACAGGGCTGCCACTTGACAAGGAGGGACATTGGGTAAGGGTAGGCAAAGTTTTGCTTCAGTTAAGTTAAATAAGAACCAGCTGTTATTTAAGCACGTATGTAATTACAGGCAGTCTTGATTGTGTTGTTTTCCAAAGACCAAATGTGACTCAGTTCATTCTGATCCCTGAGACAAGGCAGCTGACACATGAAGCATCTCAGCAAGACAAAGCCCACCGAAGAAATGGCCATTACGCAGGGGCTCCGCTTGCTCGGGAGAAAGGGACAGAGAAACAGCTAGGGGTATAAAGCTTTTAATCTCAGTTTCCAAAGTGCAGTGGTTTTGCGTTTTAAAAGGCTGCTTGGAGAAACATCTTTTCTCCTGAAAGTTTCGTTCACGTGTTACAGTCAGGAAGTGCAGCTGGCACGGGAATCTCTCTGCTCTCGGGGGAGAATTCTTTTGCTTTTATCGATGCCATTAGGTAAAAAACAACATTTTATTTCTCTTCCAGCCTGAGCACAGGACTACATTTGTGTATGAGCCTTCCGTTTCACTGTAAATTGCTAACCAGAAGATAATGAGACCCGTCTGTAAACCAGGCAGCCCCTCTGTCCATAAAGTTCCCCAAGCTGCAGACATCCATAAGGATCAAAACTTCTCCCTCCTACTCCTGGCACCAACAAACATTTCAGTGGTTGTGTTATCTGATCAGATCTAGCTGCCTCATGAGATTTCAGAATTTATTTCTTTACTTATGCTTCTCCTGAGTTTCTGGAATCTTTTACTTCTTATAAGAAGAGGCGAGAGAAGTAGACTACATTGGAAGTACTTTAGGTACTTCTGTTTTAATTTGTGGACAATCTAAACTTGAAACAAGATACGTCCTCAGTAATTTTGTACCTTATCAATAAATTTGAATTATGTTCCCTAATTCATAGAAATGCTAGGATTACAGAAACTTCTCTTGAAAGAGTCTATAAATAAAGTGATCTGACAATTCATTAAAAACAAGTTTTGGTCACTTAGCATGTCTGATTTGAAAAGAAAATATTAAACTGTTGGAAAGTCAAATAATCACTGGAAGAATTTCTCACATGTGTTCTCTAGAGTCTCACAGTAATATTATTTTTGCAATGCAAAGAATCTCATGGGTCATCCAATCATCTTACTTTCCTATCTTGAAAAGCGGGGGACCAGAGAATCACATCACTAAATGTCTGTCTTTGTATTCTTTGCTACAAGGAGAAAAAAAGAAGGAACCATCAAAAGAATCCCCCGGATAAAAAGGCTCCTTTTAAAATGAGGCATTAGTTCAAACAGCACTTCTTCAGAGAAAGTCATTCCTTACTAGTTTCTTGCTCAGTCTTATTTATCTAAAAAGAATGGAGACCTTTTTGAGTTTTGGACTTATTGTACTTCAATACCTCCCAGTTAGAATGCAAAGCTCAAGAGAGCAGGAGTTCTACCTGCTATGTCTGCAGACATATCTGAGCACCCAGAACAGGTGATGCACAGTACGTGACCACCGAAAGAATAAATGAAATAAGTGAAATGCCACCAAAGGTAAAAACTGAGCACTGGCAGATGGAAAAAAAAAAAAAGTCCTGAAAAGACTGTGCTATTGTTCTGCAATGAAAATAATAATAAGTTAAGTGGACATTTTGAGAATCTTCACACAAATTCTATTGTCCCTCTAGCCGAATATTGTGATCACCCCAACATCCCCAACCCTTTTACTCTTTAATGTCAAGCCCCGGCATTTAACAAATTCATTAATTTTACAGACTATATTGTAATTATATTTGAGACAGTAGAACAAAAGTTACGAGAAGTGTCAGAAGGTGAAGTATCTAGTGAAGACTCGACTAGATAATCCACATCATCAATATTTTGCTCTTGACCGGCCTGAGTTGCTGGAATATAGGCATCAGGATCTCAAGATGCTGCTATGACTGATGTCCTTGTCCAGGTTCCAAAGGATCTAACATTCGTGTGTGTTGCAAGCCACCTAGTAGAGACTCTAAAAATAAAAAAAAATTATTGAATGTCTACACAACAAATTATTATATGAGGCATTTTCAGAAGAGATATCTGAATGACATTGGGTTCTGATAAGTCTTGTCTGCTTGCTGTTTGGCAGCGTGCCTGCGAGATGCCAGCAGCGGATACATTTTTATCTTATAATTGCAGGGCTGGAAGGAGAGGAAAATAGTCCTTTCTGATGGACTAATAAGGAGATAATAAAATCTGGTTTAATAGAGGACAAAGGATTCAAGTAGAATCAAGAGACTGCCAAAGACCTCAAATGATTGACATTTCAGCCAAGAGAAAAATATAAAAACTACAGCTAAAATAATAGGGTGATGAATAGTGATTTTAAAAGTGTACAAGAATTTAAGAATGGTTTTCTTAATATCGATTCTTAAACATCACTTTCAGTAGACAGTTTTGGTTTTAATGTAAGATCATGAAAAAAAAGAATATAGAGTTTTCAGATGAAAATAAATCCCAGAGAAAGATGAAATATTAGACAGATGAAGACAACAAAAGACCCTATTGAAAGCAGAGTCAACACAAGACTACATATATGAGGAGTGAAAAATGGAGTGCTCAGCATCCAGCAGGGAAGAACTCAGATGAAGAGGAGAAAAGGAAATTTATCATAAAATCATGTGCCACACATTGTCTAAATTGAATCCAAGACACATTTTGACAGCCTTAAATGCATTGTTGTCTTAAGTTTCTAGCATTAGTCGCTGCTTGAATTATGAAATTGCACCATAGGTGGCAAAAGTCAACTTGTAATCAAGAGACAACGTTTGCCACAAAACAAACATAATGTGTGCTGGCAGTGGTATAACAGACACCTGCTGTGTGTTTGTTATTGAATGCATCCAATAGAAGGACACCTGACCTGTTTCTAACTGCATGGGGCCAGTGTATTACTCATGCTTTTGGCTATAGTGAATGGGAAAATCAAATAAAGCAGCTTCAAAAATAAGGGAAGAAAGTATTACTTCCCATAGCAGTCAGTCACGAGGTGGTAGTGGGTGGGCTGAGGTGAACTGGGACTGCTCAGTGTTATCTGCTCAATGTTGTCAGGATGACCTAGAGTCTTTCTCTCTATCTGATCTGCCATCTTCTGCATTGTGTGCTCACTCCCCTCATTTCACAAGGTGGCTGCAGCAGCTCCAGTCATCGTATCTTCACACCTTACCAAAAGCTAGAAAAGAAGAGGGTGCACAACACCTCCAGTTGCCCTTTTAAAGTGAAAACAAAAACTAAACAGAAGTTCCCCAAGATTTTCACATCTTCTATTAATAAAAATTCTATCAAAGTTTAGTCTTAAACCAATCAGTGACAAGAGGAGTCAAAATACTAATTGATTTAGGTTGATTAAGGTAGATCTCCATGAAGTTGGGAGGGTCTTGCCCCTCTGCTCCTGCACCAAGCCCAACAGATGCCTGAATGAAATGAGGGTTTTGTTACATAAGGAACCAAAGTGTGGCAGATAGGCTGTTGGAAAGCAAACCATAGTGTCTGACATTTTCTCTCTTGCTTAATTTACACACAATAATGACCACTCTTTGTGGTGTACAGCTCTACCGGTTTTGACAAATACATAGAATGGTGTGAGCACCACCACTATATTCAAGATACAGAAAAGTGTACTGTGAAAGTAGGGGGATTGCTTCTGATCAGCTGGCGTGGATTTGCTATTGTGTTATAAGCAAACAGAAGAGAGACAGAGGTACACCCTTTGACTTTCATGAACACACTCCCAGCAGGATGGGCAAACAATATGTAAGCCTAAGATAGGGAGCTTGACGAAGAAAGAAACCGTGTTTCAGAGCTATGGCCTTGCTTGTCCTTGCTGCTATCAATAGTTCCCAGGACATCTTGCTGAGAAGATGATCCAAAGGCCATCTTTGATAGTCACTGTGGTTGAACTGATGGTTTATTTTGCTCCCCAGGACAGACCACCCAGGCTTCATTTTTCCCATCCTTCTTGTCTTCCCTAAGCTAGTCTGCTGGAATAGTCTGGTCTACCATCTAGATGCAGAACTTGTTTTCAGCTGAAAGAGGGAAGCTAGATTCCAGAGGGCCTGACTCCAGGGAGGATAGACTAGCTTCCGGATGGTGTGGTGCTCAGTTGGGTTTGCCTTCCAGTCTTGATCCTAGCAGGTGGGTAATGCTGGCAAACTATTTTTGGACATGGTCTCTGATAAATATTAACACAAAAAAATAGTATAGGAAGCTAAACTAATGATGGTCATAAGAACAGCCAAGACAGTAGCTAACATTTACAAACCAAAACGCTGTCTGGCAAGAGCTGCTTTTCAGCCCCACCAACAATACTTACAGTGTTTAGAGCCCCATGAAAGAGCCCAACTGTGGCTGAGACCACAGTCATCTAACCCGGGTTGCTTTCTTCCAGGGAGCTGGCGCCAATGCTTGTCTTTACTGCCCAGGGCCAGCACTTGTCCGGAGAGTGCCTTTGTGCAAAGTAGAAAAAGTCTCCTGTTCCTCAGGACACCTTATTTCCACCTATTAGAAAATCATTGTACTGTGCCCTAATGTTGCAATAGTCAGTATACACATCCTTGCAGGCATGAACTTTGTACGGACCCCGTAGGTTACAACCAGCACAACTATGCACTAGCCTCAGGACCCAGTTGTTCAGGGGATATTAAGACTACGTCCCACTCTCAGAAACGCAGCAGATTTGTCCTAGTGCAGGAGGCCTGAGTATTTACTAATTGATTCCTTTAGCACTTACGGAAAGCTGTTATATTTCTGTGCACAGTACTAGGTGCTCTGTGAGTGGTATCTCACTTACTCTTCATAAGCTAACTCTGAACACCTGTTATTTTTATCCCTATTCTGTAGATGAGGCAATCAAAGATGAAAGCTTGTATTGCTTGCTCTAATTCACAAGGTTACTAAGTGAAGAGCTTACCTGGAATCTTGATTCAGTTGATACTAAGCTACTACGGTATGTTTGGACATATGTTCATATGTGTGTGTCTCTATAAAGTATGTGTTACATAAAATATGCCATACATAAACATACATATATTAACGTACACATGTATTCAAGCAATTCTATAGGATATTTACATGTGACAATTCTGTTGGAATTGATGTGGGTAATTCTTATGGATATGCCTATTATTGTATCTCTTTATTTTAATACAATATTGTCGGGTTTGTCAGACAAAAAGGAGGTGGCCCTGTGATACTTCAGGTGCTGCAGAAGCACCTTAAAATTACATAAACATATTAAAAATTGGAAATATTAAGGGAAAATTCTCTTTTCAGTTGACTGGAGATGGTAAGTGTAGCTACTGCAGCCATAGAGTAAATGGTGCTCTGGATCACTTGCTTCTGTGGAGACAGGGCGGATGTGCTTTTGCTCAATTAGGAGGATTAGCCCTCCAAACTGGAAGCCTGCTGGCGAGGATTCAAGCCTTAAAGACTGAGCTGTCACAGCGATAATCCTTACCATTTTAGGACAGGCGACATGGAGACTTCCCCCAAGCACATGCCAAAGAAGAGCTGAGTGGCCCAAGACCAGATTTTTCTTTCTTTTTGGCTTCTGTAGTCATGGGAGCATAGCTTTCAGCCCAATAAACGCTTGCTGAAGTCCTGTTATCTTGCTGCCTTCTCCTGGGAAGCTGATCCAAGTGAATGAAGAATGAAACATTTTGCCCAACAGCTTCTGATTTGTTTCTCTTACATGAAGGATTCTTAATTTAACTGATTTCCTCCTTCTAATTAAATTTATCAGTTAAGGCTGCCCATTAACCTAGAGTTTTCCTGTAAGAGTCTTGGCCTCCATCGCATCTGCTTGCCTAAAAGCATGCAGCTGTTAAATTCACGTCTCTTCAAAGGAGAGGATATGTACACAGCTACAACCAGACGGTGGCTCTTCATCCAGCTGGGCTGGAGAAGCATGAACAGAGCACTTAGTCAGCCACCCCAGGGTGATGGAAAAATGAGTCTGGGCCTTTTAGACTCCCATGAGTCATTTATTTATTCAATTAACCAATATATATTGAGTGACTGCTATTTGATAGTGATATTGCAAAAAAAAAACAAAACAAATCAGACAAAACCTGGGAAAGACAGACAATAAAGAAATAAATAAGTAAATATACAGTATGCTAGATAGTAATAAATGCTGTGGAGAAACCATTGCAATAACAGATAACCTCCTATGTCATATGTTGACTCAAAGTGCTCTGGGAGGAAGAAATTCATTTCGATGGAAGAGGGGAGACTTGGGGAAGAACTTGTGCAAATGGTGAAATTAAATTGATCTCTGAAGAATGTTAGGTCCAGATAATATAACCGTGATGTAGGGAGGCAAGGAGAAAATGCTGCCTGGACTTTATGAAGGTCTAGGAGTGAGGAGAGAGGTATTCAAAGAACATTCAGAAGAGCTGAAGAGTTTACTCCAACCTCATTGGTGGGCGGGATGACAAAACAAGACTCCAGTATAGAAGGTATTGAGTTTTCCATGCTGTGGGGAGTTACTGAGTGATTTGTGTGGGGAGTGCCCTGAGCAGATGTGTTTACAGACAGCAGAGTCTGTAGTAATGTGTCAGATGGGATTCTGGTCCAGATGCAAGAAGACACCTGGAGTTGTGCTGGCTTTGGAGCCAGGCACCTAGTGGTACTGAGACAGGAAGAGTTTTTGATATCCCTTAAGAACTGGTGAAACTTTCTGATTACTCAGATGGTTCATGATGACAAACTAGACATATACATTTAGATGTGGTTTTTCCTCTTTCCCAAGTATCTGATATGCAACTTTAAGGACAGATAAACTGAGGCTCTGACAGATAGTTTCACTGTTTCTTTATTTTTCAGCTATAATAGAGCAACTGGGAGCTGAAAATCATGAGATCCATTGGAAACTTTAAAGATTTGCACCAAGCCAGAGAAAAGTCTTGCATTAAGAGGTATAACTTGTTCCTTCTCTTGACAAATTGTATACAGATGACCAGAGAAATTTTAGAAATGAATGGATGAATTAAATCATCTTCATTTCCCCAACATTTCGTTGCAATTCTCTCATGATTCATAAAAAAACACAGTCCTAAAGAGAAGAAACAAATGTTTTCATTTCACCATCATCTACCTTTGACTTCCTTCGCTAACTCGGCCAAGAAAGATATTTGGTTCACCTGAGTTTAAAGAAAAATATTTTTCATTTCCTTTTTCTTTCTTTTATTCTGAACTTTCCTTCCTGTATTCCCTGTCCCTCTCTTTGTGGCACTTACTTTGTTTCAAATGAAAATAGAGATGCTTACATGGAGATTTTAAAGCATTTCTGCCATAAGGTGTAAATGTGAATCATTATCCATACTGAAGTCTCGAGTGAAGTATCCATTTCTTAGGAATATTGTATGGAGTTGGCTTTAGTATTTTGGCCTGTTTCCCAGGAGTGTGGACCTGGAACAGGGACCATCCTTCTTGTGGGTAGGGAGTTCTACTGCGTTGGCTGCAGAAAGAGGAGAAGCAATGTGCAAACATTCTCTGCCTCCAATTCCAAGAGCTAAGTGTCATCTTGTTCTCTCCCTAGGGATTAGTGGTAGAAATTTGAAGCCTGTTGAAGGAAAGAAAAGGGCATTAACACTGATACTTTGGAAGTGCAAAGGCTTGCCAAGGCTTAAGTCCTTCAGTTGTTTTCTGTGATCTTTGCAGTATGGACACAGCACTGGAAACTCCAGAATCCTAATCCTGTTTGTCTTTACCTGTATGCTTTCTCATTGTTTGTTTAAGGTTTGTTTTTTAACTTTAAAAGCACATGAAATAAATATGACTGTACCATTGTTTTATGGGGTGGAGTTGGGCTACCAAAAAGGGAAAATGTTAGAACCATAAAGAGAGAGGATTCTTGCAGCCAAGGTTGTGCCCTCCAACTCAAGGACATAGGTGGAGGGAATTTGGGCTGTCAGCCACAGTCCTTAAGCAAAACAAACCAGACAAGGCAGTTATGTCCCTTCAAAAATTCTACCTAAAACTATCTAATGCCATGTGTCATTTTGATGTGGCATTGGATGAGGTTTAAGAGGTCCAATGACCTGCCATTGGTTCTTGACAGTCCCTCTTTCTAGCTCTGTGACTTTAATAAGTCACCTGTCTTTCCATACCTTAGGTCCTCATCTATATGTGAGGTCAATAAGAGTATGACTTCATAGGCATGTTATGAGGATGAGTCAATTCTTATTAGGCACAGAAGAAAAGGGACCCTGAAAAACTAACAAAATCTAGGACTACTAAAACAAATAGCAACAAGTTGCAGATAGTAACTTCCCTAGCAACCTGTATCTAGTGACAACCCCCCTAGTTACTCTCACCCTTGAACTCCAACTTTTGTGAGAACTCCAGGCAACCTTACCAGCTCTCTTGCTTCTCATGAGAGACACAGCCCCTGGGTATGTCCAAAGGGAAGGTACTTTCCAGATATACAAGGGATACCATTTTAACAGTGAGCCCACCCAGCTGGACCAGGACACAGAGCCAGAGGAGAAGGTCTAGGCACAGGGTGGAAGAAGGACTAGTGCCCACGTGGTTTGAACAGGCGATCTGGTGATATAATTACACTGGGTGCTTCCATAGCTGGAAAGCAGCTAGGGGAATCGCCCACCTCCACCCACTGCCACCATATTGCCCTGGAGCCCTAGGACACAGCCATGGGAAATCCAGGCCTCAAGCTTAAAGGAAGAAGAGAGCCTTCCAGAAGGTGAAAGAGTCAATGCTACACACTATCTCCAACTTGTGGGCGGAGGTTGTGGGCAGAGGTAAAACTGCAGTCTGATTGTTGACTGTAGGCCAACAACAAGGTGGTTACCACATTTGGGAGTGGGAATAGACTGAACTTTTGGGCAGCACCAAGGGCCCACATAAGCACTTCAACAAATCCAACCAGTGGTGATGCCATCCAAGATCCAAGCTGACTTGGTGTAAGTCAATACCCTACACAAGGCCGTCACTTCAGGGAAACCTAAGTCACAGAAACATAAACAGAATGCCACACAGAGCAAAGACACAGAGAAATATACATGAAATGATGGCTCACATAAAAAACCCAGGGAAAAATATGAATACAACAAATATATGCAAACTACCTGAGGATGGATTTAGGATAACAGTGATAAACATACTCATGCAAATTAAGAAAACAATAGAGGAATAAAAAGAGAACAACACAAAAGGGAGAGAAGAAATGAAGCAAGATATCGAAGAAATGAAGAATACGATAGCTGAACTAAAGAGCTCAACAGAGGGACTCAAGAATAGGATGAATGAAACCTCCAATAGAATGAGCTCTAGAAGACAGGGCAGAAGAATGCACTCAGGCAGACCTGCAAAGAGATGAAAGAATGCAAAGAAATGAAAACAGCATTTGAGATCTATGGTATAACATCAAAAGAAACAACATTCACATTATAGCAGTCCCAGAAGGAGAAGAGAGAAAAGGAGGGAGGGGGCAGAAAATGTATTTGAATAGCTAAAAATTTCCCCAGCCTGAAAAATGAAGCAAGTCTCCAGACCAAGGAAATTCAAAGAGTCCCTAATAAAAGAAACCTAAGACAACCTACACTTAGACGCATTGTCATAAAATTTCAAAAATACAAGATAAAGAAAAAAAATCCTAAAAGCATCCAGAGAAAAACAGGTCACGTACAAAGGAGACCCCATCAGATCGTCAGCAGATTTCTCAACTGAAACTCTACAGGCCAGGAGGGAATGGCGTGATACATTTAAAAGACTGAAAGAAGAGGATTTCATCCTAGCATACCATACCCTGTGAGATTATCATGCAGGCCTGAAGGATGATAAAAAGCTTTTCCAATAAGCAAAAGATAAAAGGAATTTATCACCACAAAACCAGTTCTACAAAAAATACTAAAAGATGCTACAAAAAGTGTAAAGAAACCCCACTTAAAAACAAATCTATTAAACCCACTCATCTGTGTTCATTATAAATGTTGGTCTGTAATTTTCTTTCTTGTGAGGTCTCTGTTAGCTTTCAGTATCCATGTGATGTTGGCTTCCTGGAGAGTGTTTGGGAGTGTTCCATGTTCCTTAGTATTTTGGAGGAGTTTGAGAAGAATGGGTATTGATTCTTCCCTGAGGGTTTGGTGAAACTCATTGGAAAGCCATCTGGTCCTGGGCTTTTATTTTTAGGGAGACTTTTGATTACCTCTTCAATTTCTTTGCTGTGATTGTTCTGTGGGGCCTATTCAAGAACTTGGTGTATATTATCTTTTTTTAAGGTAAGCCTATGACGTAGATTTTATTATCCCCATTTTATAGATGAGAAAACCAAAGCTAAGAAATCTTCCTAAGGTTATATAGCATACATGTGTCAGAGCAAAGGTTCAAATTTATCTTTAATGCCCAAATCCTGAATGCTTAATATTTTATCCTGTTGAATTTTATTGTTAATAATACTGTTTTTTAGAAAGCTAAAACTATTCAAAATTTTTGAATTTTACTTTCATCATGCTGAGTTTTTCTTTTTAGGTACCTTATTCTTCTTGTTAATTTTAATTTTTAACTTTTCTAAATTAAGAAATTGTGACACAAGCTTCCATTATACATTTTTGTATATTCTACTATATTTATTTAAAATTTTAATTGTTTCAGAAATATCCGATATGTTGTACTTCCTGAGTTTATTTTGAAATAAGTATTTAATGTGATAAATTACGTTCTTGGTCTGAAATAAAAAAACCCTTCCTGACGAATATTTTTGAGTATGATGTGTAAATTTAGGGTAAATACCAGAGAAGAGAATGCAAACGTGGCTTCTTCTTGAAAGGGAAAAGAATTGGCAAACATAGGGATGAAGTGAAGAGGGAAAAGCTTTCTAGAATACATGACTGAAATTAGGGCAGGGATGATGACTGACACAGACAAAAGAGTTGATAGCCAATAATTAGGACCAGGTTTGGTTAAGCAGAGCAAGACCTTTATAAGTAATGGAAAAGGGGAATCAGCTGTCATGTAGGAAGGTAGGTGCTGAAAAACACAGTGAACGTACAGGCAAGGGGATTTCCAGGAAGCATGCATAGATTGGCACGTTCTGCACACAGCGTGTTTGGCACACACACATTTTGCCCACAGAATATTTTGCACTCAGTACTTTTTTCACATGGCACCCCATTTCTCCTGGGAGAAACTGGTTTAAACAGGTTTTTCAGTTGGAGG
>RJWH01002806.1:162586-200363 GCA_004363575.1 Solenodon paradoxus
GGGACGGACGGACTGTGCACTTCCTCCTGCAGAAACGGGCAGAACAGAGGTAAGGGTACTGAGAAAGAGTCATCATGCTGCTTTAAAAAAGTTTCCTTTCCCACTGTGATGGTTCATTTATATAACTCACATTTGCTTTTGGGAGAGCTTATATAATAACTAAAAATCAGAGAAGTCATGGTTTTACATTAGTAGGCACCTGAGTGCCTGTTCAGAAGATGCTGCCTGACTCCAGGGGTGTCTGCATGCTCGCCGCCCCTGAGCATCACATCATGTGTATAGAGATGGCTTTCGGAGAAGTTTTGACATGGTAGCTTTCTTTCCTCTACCCTTTCTCACACATGCTTTCCTGGCCACATCGGCAGCAGCCTCCAATTTTGAACACAAAGGACATTTATTGCCTGCAATCATTTTATAAAATTGGTCTATTTCCATTACGAATAATCATTAAATTGTCAGTGAAGGAGAAAGGTAACCTCACATTTGAAGCTACAAAAAGGCCTTGATTCATTTTTGGTCTCTTTATTAAGAAACCTAGTCTCGGTTAGACAATTTGCAGCAAAGTTTTACCCTGGAGCAAGTTTCCTCAGTCATGTTAAATTCATAGGGAAAATCCTCCTAGGACTTAGAACTGAAAAATAGACAGCCTTAATAACAGAAAAGCTGATGTAAAGAGCAGGGAAAAGTGGCATGTTCTAACCATTTAGGGAAAAAATGGGTAAGATGTTCCTAACTAGCTTTGCTATATTTTTATATTACCATTTTCTTCATCTGAAGGAATATTGAGATGAGCTTTTAAATTCTGAATGATTATCTGACAGCTTCCATCTCCAGGGTAAATTATCAGCAAGGTTTTATTTTGCTATTACCTTTACTGAGAACTCAGAGGACATATACTTATCAGAGGCCAACTGGGGAAATAAAATCTAGACAAAAGTGTTGCAGAATTCCCAATCTTGGTGGACAATGACCTTCCTACCAGGTGGGACTGAGGGTAGAGACTGCAGGACCCCCAACACCCTCTGGGGTGTAGTTCCAAGCTAATGTCATAGCTGTGTCTCTCACCATCCCACTCCAACCCACCCAACCATGTCCCCTGTGTTCCAGTTACTCCCGATGACCCGCTGATCCCATGTAAGCCACATTTTTTAACATGCTCTTTTTCATCCACCTTTCCTACCTGGGATAATGTTGATTCATCTTTTAAGACTCATCTACAGTGTGATTTTCTTCCAGAAATCTTTCCAATCCCATGCCAAATGAGTGGCATCTTTTCCTTTCCCTTTCCCTTTTTTTTTCCTTAACAATATAATCAATCAATCAATTAATTAATTTTAAGGAAAGGTATAAGAAGGAATGAAGGCAAGTAGGCAGGCAGACATGAAGAGAAAGGAGTATTTTAGTTTATTTTATTTAGTTGTTCATCTTGGTAATCCCCACCCCGCACCCGGGATATGAACCCCACCCTTGGGATGTACCTGCGCTGCGCTAGGCTAGAGGCAGTGGAACAAACCACTAGCCCACCAGGGCGCGCCAGCTTCTTGTTCGGTTCTTCCATCGTACTCAGTACCTGTTTAGTTGGTGACATTTACTAGGTTGGAATGATTTCAGTGTCAACTCCCGGAAATACAGGGTGAGCAAGGACTTTTTCTCCAATACCTGCCCTTCATTCAGCTCAGGGTTTTTCAAATGCAGCAATATCAACAATTTAAACTGGAAAATTCTTTGTGGTTAGGGCTGCTCGTGCACTGTAGGATGTTTAACCTTTCCCACGAAATGCTGGTAGCGTCCCACCCCCAGTGTGGCAATTACAAACCCTCTCCAGGCAGTGTGCCTGTCCTCTGGGAGAGAATATTACCCCTGGCTGAGAACCTAACAGAGGGCCTGATACAAACTAGGTGCTTAATACATATTTGCTAGGTTAATAAATCAATGCCCATATTCATGAGTAAAAAGTGGGGTTCATCATCAGATGCAAAAAGACCTTGCTGTAGCTTTTATGTACTCACCAAATCAGATTTAAAATTCCCCCACACTGTCAAATTTGTGACCTGACCCTACTTTCTGCTGTCTTTTCTCCTACAGCCTTACTGCTCACCTGTGGATCCTTCCACCTTCTCTTGCTTTGTTCCTTTTTACCAGTTCAAGTTCTATGCTTCATGGCAAAGAACAACTTATTACTTCCAAAAGACTTCCCCAATCCACAGTAATCTCCTTTGTTCACATTCTCTAAATATTTATGAATATGGTTATGATGGAAAATTACAAGTACTGTATGTATACATATATGTATGCACATATGTGCAGATAAAGCATATATATGTGTGTGTAAATGGACACATGCTTGTTTTAGAATTGTTACCACTCTTTTGTTTTACAAATGTGTATAGGGATTTTTCTTCTCAGTTAAAAGCGATCCGTAATAGAGGGCTTACTTACATCTGTGAGTATTTTCTTCCCCTTAGCTTTAGTCCAGCTTTATGAACAACAGATGTTTAGCTTTTGCTTGATTTGAATATTTTCTTTAAGCAAATTTCAGGAGTATTAAATCTGTAATTTGTGTGGTACTGGCATAATTGTGTTTTTTAAGAGGTATAAGACCAACTCTTTAATATCTTGCAGTTTTTAACAGTATTTCGAGGAGATTCTGCAAATGTGAGCAAAAGTAATCTGCCGTGTTTAGGAATTTTATGAGAAAGCAAGGAAATATGCTTAAATATGATAAGCAATGAGGAAGGTAAAAATGGCTGCATTTTGTCTTAAATTCTGATTGTGTTTAAACTCCATTGAGGCTTCTTTTTCCATTGGTTGGTGACACTATGTCAAAATCTTTGGCCTCCTGCACTCTCTTGACATCAAAGCATTCTTTGCACCTCTCCATCAGGCCTACTTGCATTGACTCATATGTGCACTCTCCCCGCCATGCTTGTGTTTGGAGATTTACTCAAACTTTCTACAGGACATCTATCTCAATTTTTTCTTGGATGAGTTCATGTTTTATCCATGAGTAGGCACCCATGGGACCTCGAACTCTGTGTTCAATGGTAGAAGCAAGGGTACACACCTCAGGATTTACCAGTATTGCATCTGAACCCCACATCTATGATGGGATAGAGATTGGAATGAGGCAGGGTGGGGAAAAACATTTGCAGCGTCACCACCAATTTTCATAACCCTTAATAAAAAAGACGAAGGTTTTTCCTCAAATCTTAGCAATTGTGTCTTTTGGCAGAACCACCCCATTGAGGCTTCAGTCTCTCCAGGGTTCCAAACATTCAGGATCTCTCACGTATCCCATTCTGCTGTACTTTGGACTCACCCTCTCCATGGCTTTCTCCTCCCATGAAACTACAAAACCAAAATACTTCTCTTGACCCAGGGTGCCATCTTGCCTTATTCCACCTTAGCACCAGCTACATGTCAATCTCATTTATGACTTTTAATTCTTGTCTCACATTCTTCCTTAGCTGACTAGTCTGGCGACCTTGCAGTATCCCTTCATTTCTGAAAATATATACATTCTTGGAACCCTGGACCTCCTAACAATGCCATGTTTTATGGCCCTTCCTCAGTCCCCCAGCTCCTTGACTACTACAGTCTTTGATGTAGCTGAATTGCCCATTTGAAGTTGTCTTCTGACTTGCCTTTCAGTGCTCGATTATTTCCTTACCCCTTTGTTTTTTCTCAGACTCTTTAATCTCACTGTTCACCTTAGATATTGGTCATTTCAAGGTTCATTTTCAACTTTATTCTTTTCCCCCTCTAATATTTTTCTTGCCGATAACGTCATATATTGTCATGTCTTCAAATATAAATTAAATGTAATGGCTTCTCTTCTCCAAATGTTTCTCTTTACCTTAACCATTGTTTAGACATTCTAATCCATTTTCAACCAGCTCCAGATTTGCTGCTTACTAAGCATCTCAAATGAATCATTTCCCAAAGAAAATGCAATTTCCTTCTTCCTCTCATGGTTTGCTCCCCATTTGTCCCTCTATTTAAAGACTATCTATTCCAAGCTAGAATTAGATTTTTATGACTTGTCTCACTAAATACTGATTATATTTCTGAAGTCTTTTGATGGGTCTCATTCTTTTCATGTCAAAATTAAATTCCCTGCCTGTTTTCTTTCTGCTCTTATATATCCTTTTCTCTATGGTAAGAGTTATCTGTGCAAGAACCAGATATGACTAGTACTCTGTAGTCCAAAAAGTTTTTTTTTAATTTATATATGTATGTTTATTGTAGTAATTATTCTACACATTAAAATAACCTCATATGTATAGGCTTCCCCATTCTTTAGATATATGTCAGCACACACATTGCCCTCCAACATATCACCAAGTGTTCTTCACCATTGTCCAGTGGGCTCTGCCACCATGTGCCCCATCCCACCCCCATTGGAAACCTCAGTGTACAAGTGTTGGTTTCATTTCATCTATTCCTTTGTTTTATCTGTTGACATCCCACCTATGAGTGAGGTTGTCTGATATCTATTTCTCTTCTTTTGACCTATTTCACTTAGAATAATCCCCTCTAGATCCATCCATTTTGACTCAAATAACAGGACTTCATCTCTTCTAAGGGCTGTGTAGTATTCCATTGTGTTTATGTACCACATCTTCTTTATCCATTCGTTGACATTGGGCACGTAGGTAGTTTCCAGTTCTTAGCTATTGTGAATAGGGATGCAGTAAACATGGGGGTGCATAAATCTCTGTGAATGAGTGCTTTTTACTTTTGGGTAGATGCCCAGAAGTGGAATGATGGGAGCATATTGAATTTCATCTTCAATTTTTGAGGAGTCTTCACTGTTTTCCATAGGGGTTGCACCAATTTGCACTACCACCAACAGTGTAAAATGTTCTTTTCTCCACATTCTTGTCAACATTTGTTGTTTTCAGACTTTTGGATAATAGCCAGTCTCTCAGGAGTAAGGCAATATCTCATGGCTGTTTTGATTTGCATTTCCCTGATAGCCAGCGAGTAGAAACGATTTTTCATGTGCTTGTTGGTCATCTGTATATTCTCTTCAGAAACGTGTTCTTTCACTTCCTCTATGGTTTTCTGGACTTCCATGAGTATGTTAATCACTGTTATCCTAAATTCATCTTCAGGTAGTTTGCATAGTCTGCTGCACTCAGATTTTCCCTTGCGTTTTTGATTGGATCCATTATTTCACATATATTTCTCTGTGCCTTTGCACTGTTCAGAATTGTTTATATATCTGAGGGTTCATTTTTCCTGCAGTGATGGCCTTGTGCAGGATGATCCCTTTGTTACTGGCCCAGAATTGGCAACCAGGCTGCAGTTCCACCTCTACCCACAGGGCACTGCTAGCGGGTAGCATTGAGGCTTAGTTCCTTCAGGGACACTACCTTCTTCCTTTAATACTGGGGGTGGGATATTAGGTGGGTGAGGTATCTGGTGGGTGGATCATGAGACTCCAGTGAAAATGGTGCTGGGAGGCTGTGAGGGTGGGGGATTTTCCTAGATGCCTTCCAGTTATTTGCAGCATCCAGTGTAATTTCACCACATGGGCTCCAGGTCAGTCCCTGGGGCGCTGGCTCTCCTTCTACCCTGCACCAAGATCGTTTCCCCTGCCTCTCATCCTGGCCCTGCTGGGCATGCTCCTTGCTGCCTCTGCACTGGGTCTTCAGCCTTTCCATGTCCTCTGGTAGCTCCACCCCACTGCCACAGCTATTATGCTGAGTTCCAAATCTGTGGTTTAGCTGTGTACTGGATGTTTTTGCCTACCCTTTGTCATGAAAGCTGCTCCATCTCTGTAGCCACTGTGCCTGTCGTTTCTCTGTATTTGCCTCTGGAAAACACGTGAGTTTCTTGTTGCTGTGGGGGGGGGAGGGGGGATCTGAAACTCATCTCTACCAGGTCGCCATCTTTGTTCTCTTCCAAAACCCAAAAGTTCTTTGTTCCAAAGGTAATGCAGAACAAAATCTAAATAAACCTGGAATTTAAGCTCCCCCACAACTGTAAGTAAACATTTCTTTGAAGCCTAATTTCTTACCATTTCATTGATAGCTGGAGATGGTCCCTTTCTACCAAACTGTGGTCCCTGAGCATCATGTACTTTCTCTGTTCACCTGGTAAATCCAAGTAGAATGTCAAGGTTCAGGTCAAAAGTCTATTATGAAGTACTTTTACTCTTGATCTCTAGGCAGAACTAATCACTACCTTCTGTGCCTCCATAGCACTTTTCTTATAGCTCTATTATACCACTTTGTAGTATAGTGTTACTCATGCTAGTCACTGAACTTGAGGGGTCCAGTATACTGGGGTGAACAATGTTATCTTACCCATTTGTTGGTCTGTTACTCATCCTATCCACCCATCTACCCTTTTGAGACTACCACATTTAAGATTTTCTCCAGTGTTAATATAATTTTAATATTATTTAACACACACATATAAAGTAGTATATGTTACATGCTAAGTACATGATATAGGTATCCTGTATCATTTATGTCTTATCACTGTTAAATATCCAACACTTAATAATCATTTAGTGGTGCTCAATAAATGTATTAATGAGCAAATGAGTTAATTCCTAGAAACTGATTAACATAGGCATAGGAATAGAGGAAAACAAATCTCCACTTCTCAATTGGAAAATTTAACTGAAATAATTGTACTAAACTTATGTAGCAGCCGAACTTTGACTGCTACAGATATTTATCATTCACATTTACTATACGCAGTGTTCTCTACTCCACAAAGCATTTCTTGAGTAACACAAATTGGCACATGTTGGGATGCTTAAGAGTAGCTGGGTCCTGCGGCAGAGACAAGCTGTTTCCCAGTGATAAAAGCCCTCGGGACTCCAGCCTGTGACACTTACTGCCAGGACCTACACCGACACTTACTTGTCCTGACCAGGCAATGTACTGTCATCTGGGCTTAAATCAACTTCCATCTTCACCCTTCCCTTCCTTCTCTACTACCTTTCAGTCCTTTTCCCACTTTTGACTCAGCTGGTGTATTTCGCCCCATTTTCTTCTACATTCCAATCCCATCACTGGAAAGCAGGGATGAGCGAACTGGGTAAATGTTCTCCACGAGTAGAGCCAGCACTCTAAACCCTTTTAGATTTTCTACCTAAGACCAGAATAGACCCCATCCATGTTATCAGTGCTCTTTCTTTTAAATGAGTAGAACTGGATTAAATGGCAATAACTGTGACCATACTGACACTCGCATTTGCTTTTAAGTCTTTATTATCCTGAATATAAAAGACAGAAGTCCTCTAGGATATAACAGAGTTCTTTATGTGGAAACATTATTTTTTTACAAGTGAAAAAATAAATACCTCTTGGAATAAAGGCTTATATGCTAGTATGTGCCATACAAAAGTAGAGTTTTAATATCTGACAAAATGTCTGTGCAAAGAAACAAATGCATAAACACATTACTGCTACATTAAGGCAATATGAAAAGTATACTCAGAAATCTCAGTAAAGTGACAGTGTAGGTTTCTAGCTTTACCTTAGCTAGTATTGCACCCAATAAGGTCATCTAGGTTTCCCGACAGCCTAGAAAACCCACAAGCTGACCAGCGTCCAAATGCCCAAGTGGGAGTGGAAAACATGACTAAGAATATAAAAATAAAAGAGAAAATGAAAACAAACCCCCTAAAACATATGGAGGGGACAACCAAAAGTTAATATGTAAGCATTTACCAAAAAAAAAAAAAAGTGTACAATGTTTACGATAAGGCTGTAACAGGCTTGATAGCTCAAGCAAAGTGACCCCAGTGGGTGAATCTGAGTGCTGGGGAGAACTGAAGACACCCGACTTCGCACCCCATGAAGCTGCAGCTGGGTGAGCAATGCTCTCCCTTCTACAGGAACATGTGTTCCCTTTCAGGCTTAGACTATTTCACAACGCAAGAGGACAAGACGTGCTTGACCACTCCACAGCAACCTTATAACCAAACTGGTAGCATTTTACAACTGAAAAGCTTAGGGTTTAGGAAAGGAGCGGGGCTGTGGGGGGGTGGGGGGGGGCGGGGGGGGGTACGTGGAAGGGAAGAACAGGAAGCCACTCACACTGAGTTATCTGTTTTCCACTAGTCAGACAAATTTATATTGGATAACTTTGTTGTCCACTTTTTAAGTCACAGAATCAATTTTTAAATATTTGCCTTCCAATCATTTTTGAACAAGTTATTAAAAAAAGAAATGACATTAAAACGACGAGTATTTTCTTAAGAAAGATTTTCCTATTAAAATTGTTCGAGACTCCATGACCGTACAAAAAAGAACCAAGTAAATTCTTAAAACGAATTCTTACAAAATTTGCTGCTGCAGGTAGGAAACTTACCTTGGGATACATTAAGGAGACTTAGAACATCACTTTCTAAAAGGTACCCACTTTTTTGGCTATGTTGCCACTTAACTGACATTGAAGATTTCACTTATTCCTTTACTTGGTCATAGAAAGAATGAAAGTTCAAGGAATGTGTCCCAGAATGCTTCCTGGTCCCCACCACTGGAGGTACTGAATTCTACACATGGTGTGTTTTGGCGGCGGAGTAGTCGTATTCTATTTTCTTCTTCTTTCTCAAACGTTGCGTGGCAGATGGGTGTTGGAGTATTCATTTTCTCCGCAATCTACATTTTTATAGTTTGTAATAGTGCAGTTCATGGAAACATGGCCTGTCCAGTAAGTGCACAACAGGTCAGATTATAGTTAGGTTGAGAAGACTGGTGTGGGTTGGAAGATAGACGTGCTGAACGTGCTCCACCCGCGACCTGCAGACCGGACACGACTGCAAAGAGAAGCCAACAGTATCTGTTAGGAGATCTCTGAGGTCTGTCTTGGGAGTTCACCGGTGGCATACCTGCTGCATTCCATGTTCTACACAAGTTGGGGTCACAGTTACTTCTAGCATTTGAACTGGGAGACATTTTTGCTTTCTAATGGGTTTGAAGGTTTATACTTTGCAAGGAATTAAAAATATTATGAAAAAGTATAAACTGAGGGAAATTATGATTTAGTAAAAACTCTAAACAAGGTGCAAAGTGATTGCTAAAGATTTCTCACTGTGCAGTGAGGCTGTGGTCCTCACATGGGCAGATTTGACCCCTCAGGCAGTGATAAGATCCTTCTTGAGACCACGTTTGTGTCTCTGGCTCACCTGGTTGACTCAGGGCAGGGGCAAATGCCATGTGGCCAGTGAGTACAACTCTACTCCTACTCACAGGTGACAGACTCCATATTCTTGGCAACTTCTCACAAGCACATGCCTTTCCTTATTCACAAGGGAGCTTTAGGCACATGATCAGTGTATGTGGCAGAAAAAAGCAAATCCATGACCATTCCCGGGGAAAAGCTTATGGCAGCATGGTCAACTCTTAGGAAGGACATAGGCATCCTGCTGGCTCATTAAATAGCCCTAAAAATAGGTCTGAAGTTAGTAGATTCAGCAGGACTAGATGTTATTTACATAAAGTTACAGTAACATTTAGTAAAACAGTTCTGAAAAATGAAAACCAATTGAAAACATACTTCTAAGAGGAGCTGTAAGATGTGACAAAGGAAGAAATGCTATGAATGAGTTGCTTTTGTTTATTTTTTATCTCAATATTAAAATGAGTTTGACTTGCTAAATAACAGCCAATGGAATGAGTCTCCAGAGGTAGATGCAAAAAGAGGAAATTAATCACAAATAACCAAACCACCAGTCAATGGGTAATTGAGAGGTAATTACAACCCCAAACTCTATGTATTCTTTCCCAAATATTTAAGATAAATAACGAAGCATCCTCCTCAGCATAAGGAACAGGAGACAACATGAGTCAGTCAGGAAGACTGGATTCTAGGGCTTGGTTCAGCTGTCAACCATAAGTGCTACCTTGTGAATCTGAGTCTCCTTTCCCGAACCTGGAAAAAGTGTTTCCATTTAGAGTGATTTACACAGTTGAATATACTATGCCTTTTAGACCCCATCCAGGTGGAGTGGACATTTCTTGGTTTGTGCCCCAGGGAGCCAGCCCAGCTGCTCGGACTCTCAGTCACCAGGGGCTGGAGGGGAGAAGCCGCCGGCGACAGGCCCTCACCTGGAGCTGAGTGGCGCAGCTCTCACAGCACACAGTGTGGCCGCAGGGGCAGAAGGCTGAGTTGATCTCCTCCTCACAGCACAGCATGCACAGCATGGCTTCCTTCAGCTTGCGAAGCTTCTCCTGGAGGGCCCTGCTCTGCTGGCAGCTGAGGCCCTCACAGCTGCTGCAGTTCACACCATTCTCCGAGGCTTTCAGCGGCGAGTTTGGCGGGCTGTGGTGGCTTCTCGACACAAGGTCCACAACGCCGGCATTGTACAGAGCCCGCCTGGCATGGTCATAGACCTCCTTTGAGGTTCTTTTAATGTCAAAAACGTACTTCTTGCCAAGGTTAATATTTTCATTCAGAAACAGAGATGCCAAGTGGCCCTTCAAGTCCCGGCTATACTGCATCATGACGGCACTGGTCACCGTGTCACACCTATGGGGAGAGAGTGAACGTGTAGTCAATACTCACAAACCGGGGCGCGTCTACGGTGCAGGCCGTCAGACGCTGCTGGGAGCAAGACTGTTTCCGCTGCACTTACTACCCTTGTTTGCATGTTAGGAAGCAACATATCCGGCTAACACAGCCCTTTTATTTGTGTTAAAGATTTCAAGGGCTCCAGCTCGGTGTGTCGAGTCTCCGAAGGTCCCCTGATAAAGCCCTTTAAACGCAGGGGCAGTGAGCGTGCAGCTCCACCTGCAGGGATGTGAGCTACAGTCCAAAGTGGCCTGTGGCAAGAAAATGACACTCTGCATCCAGGCTGTGCTTCATGCTAAACATTTCTACAAATTTTCCATTCTTCCCCACGATTTGTGTTTAGTTTAACATACAATAAGATTATGACTGCCTGCCAACTGCATTTCTTAGGTTTTTCTTTTCCAAATATTTGAGTCAAATTGCAACTCTAGCACCCTCTGAAACAAGAACATCAATACTGTCATTAAAAGATCCATGTGGCTCAGGTGAGTGAATCATTGACAATGTGGACCATGTGAAGACTAAGGACTTGGCCCCCCAACCCGGGACCGGAGGAAACACCCAAAATAAAAAACAAGTAACTAAATAAAGATGGCTCTTCTTTTTTAATTCCTTCTTTAAATTTCTGTTTTAAAGGAAAGCTACAGTTAGGAGTGAAGGTAAGTGGCAGGCAGGCAGTAAGAGAGAGGAGGAAGAAGTACTTTTATTTATCTTTCTTTAGTTGTTCATCTTGATAGTTCCCTTCACTGTTCCCAGGACATGAACCCAAATCCTTGGCATGTACGTGGACTGTAATAGGCCAGGGGTGGCGGACCTAACTGTTACTCCACCAGGGCCTACCCCTTCCTTCCATCAAAAAATGTTTTTTCCTCCTCTTCCTACTTCGCTCACAGAAAAGGCAGGGGCAAGAGCAGAACCCATAACCACTCAGTTAAGTGGGGAGAAGAGGTTCTCTGGGAAAACAAGGAAGGGGGATGAGCAGTGGATTGAGTCAGGTTGCTGATCCGCTTTCTGTAGGAAAGGCAGGACACTGCTGATCAGAACTATTGCTACAGCAAACAAAACGTTTGCAAGCAGTTGATTTCTTAAATTCTGTACAAGTTTCACTGACACAATGATGCCAGAAACTTTAGGAGCCTGCTGTCTCCTGAAAACCCAAGCTACTAGGTGAGGGGTGCCTAGCAGTACATGCCTGTAGAAAGCGTGCGTCTCCGTTATTGCTCGGTAGAGCCCGCTGGCTGCCCTGGTGCTGATCATCTTAAACAAGAGCACAATGCTGTTCCCAGACTCCTTGGTGATGGTCAAGTACACACTCTTTCCCGACTGGGTGGCCATCTGCACCACTGGGTAAGCGATCCTGCGGGATGAGAGAGAAAAGTGAGCAAGCCCAGAAGGAGAGATGGTCAGCATATGTACCTCGTAGGGTTCCCATGTGCTCGGGTTCTAGAGGCAAGTCAGACCCTCAGTCTGGGACTATCCTATCAGCACTCTGCTCCATAGTTACAGGAGCACATTGAAAAGCAGTTGTGGATGAGCGGTGAGGGGTGCTAGAGCAAGGTGTGTGTGTAAAGGAGTATGTGAAGGTGAAAATGAGATCTTTATAGCAGTGAATGGCTTGTTTGAAAACTAATAACTCTGTTTCATCAGTACACTTAAGATAATATTTTAACAAATAACTGAATAGTCATTAAGGCCTAAATAAAATCAACACACCTACCAAAATGAAACATCTAAATCCTAAAAGATAACTATCTAATAAATCCCTCTTCATTCTTCCACTTTCATACTCAGAATTATAAAAGTAAAGACAAACTTAAGTCTGAAAAGGCAATTTGAGACTTGGGTTACCTATTGATTGGGCTAAAGTCATCTTTACAAATGGAGATTCCATCAGGTCCAACACCAATGAGGAGTTTCTGTCCTTCGCTGTCCCTCACAGAATGCCACTCTATGCCATAGTTTTCCATTGCTGACACAGTCTGCAAGACTTGGTATTCAGCTGAGGCCTGGCTGGTCCCCTCCAGCTCCTTATGCTTTGCAACAATGCTGTAGGACACCAAAAAAGCAGAGATGTAAGAGAGATTTGCTCGTGCAGTCTTATTAGAGATAAAATTCATTTTCAATAGTGAATTATACTGACACTGTCATTTACGAATCAAAAAAACCTAAAGCTATTTATTATTGATGCTTCCTTTATTTAGCAAATATACTATAAAGTACTTCTCAGAAACTGCTGTTCAAGATCTCAACTATTAAATATTCAGTAGGAAAAACTACTGGGGAAGCTGAATGGGAATGAATTAGAAGAATTATGGGAAATCTCTAAAAATACAGGAAGGACATTTCTATGTAGGAAATTCTCATGATTTGTCTACATCATTTTATAAGTTTCATTATACTAGAATATTACGAGGGATTTATTAGATCCTACACAGCTGAAAAAGTAGAGTTTTTTTAGTCTATTGGTCTTGACTCCCTCAAATATAGTCCTTAAAGATCCCTACCTCCTGGTACTCGTGCTCATGTGTGGGCTGAATGACTTACTCCTAATGAAGAGAAGTGATGAAGCCACAGAGGAAGAAGTGATGGTTTGTCACTTACTTCTGAGATTAAGTTATGAAAAAAGACTCTGACTTCCATCTTGAGTGTGGTCTCTTGCTTGGACATGGTTTGCTAGCTGTGGGTGAAGCCAGATACCATGTCAGGAAATGGTCCCAGGAAAAAGCCCATGTGGTGAGGTGACGTAGTCTGCCTCGAGCCACTGAAGTCAGTCTGGAGGCAACCCCTCCCTCAGGTGAGCCTTCAGGTAAGACTGAACTCCATTAACAGATTAGACTGCAGTCACATGAGCGACAAGACACAGGCAGACTTCTGACCGAAAGAACTGTGAGGCAATATTTGTTGCTAAATTTTTGAATGACGTGTTACACAGGAGTAAGAACTAAGCCTTCTCTGTTAAGCCTCTTGGTTTAATCTTTGTTGGAATGAAGAGAATACCAATATACGTGAGACCTTTTGTTTTAGAAGATACACATTTTTAAAATGTCAGGGAGTTTTAAATTTTCTGTTATGTGGCATTTATATAAAGGCATTATTTGTGTGGACTATGTTTTGTGTTTCTATGTTTCTCAAACGCTAAAAAGTTTTGAAAATAACTGGTTAAATTGGGAAATGGCTTACTTAAGTCTCTAGTTCATGAGCTATGTTTATACACCGGAGATTCATTTATGAAATTCTTACAGAGTAATAAGCCTGAACCACAGCCTCACCTGTTCAAGGTGGCACTGGAGAGCTCCTTTGCACACAGCTCCTCGTAGCTGTACTTAGCAGTGTTCTGGTTATAGTCTCCAAACTTGGTCTGTGCCAGGAGGGCACTGAGTTCCACCGCCTGCTCTGGGGAACACGGGAGGTGGCCTGCCAGGAGGGCTTCTTTGATGTGCAAGAAAAAGATATGCCTGTGAAGCAACAAAAGAATGAGGTCACACTGGGGAACTGACTTGTACCAAAGTCAACTAGCTTCACAATTTCACAGCCCCTTTTACGCTGGGCAAAGAGAGCAATGCAAAAAGCCAACCTGAGAAATGCTTACCATGAAAGAGCCCTCATATCAGAGTAAGGCAAAATCAGTCTAAGGGTTATGTCTCCTAGGGGTGAAAAGTGTAACCCAAACACAGCAAATCTGATGAAGACACATTCTGCAACATTCAAATCACAAAATGTAAAATAGTGGCATCTGTTTTCAGCATTTTTTGAAAAGAAATAATCAGAAAAGCTATTCTGAGGTGGAATTGATAATTTAAGTTCCTCGGCTTTATTCAAAAGATCCCCAAATCTTTAGTCTCAGCCCCAGCTTCTCTCCTCATAATCATATTCAAATTTCCAAGTGCCCTACATTCCTCCTCCCCTGCGTTTTCAGCGCTTTTAAAACCACTCACTCTCTTCCTTCCTAAACCCCCTTTTGCTTCCAGGACAAAACATAAACTCATTTATTATTTTCCCAGACTCACTCTCGACTCTTACTCTTGTTCGCACCTATAGTCTGTCTCTAGCAACCTTAATACAGTTTCCTTCTTCCTACTTTTACCTCCTCTGTCTTACTGCAGCTCTCCACTGTCAGAGAATTAACAATATCCCCTAAGCTGATCTGTCTTCTAGACTGTGCTAATTCTCCTTCCAATCTGCTTGCTTCTGGTGTAAGCTTGCCAGTTCTCTGGTCAAAATCTTTCAAGGGATCCCCACTGTCTGAAGAGGAAGCACACAGTTACCAAGTACCCAACGTTCTCCATGTCTGGTCTCAGCTTGACAGTCACACCTTCTACTGTCCCTTTAACCACAGGCCCCAAAAAAGAGACACATCTGCTTCCCAGAAGAGCCAAGTGCCCCCATGTCTCTGGTCTTGTTGCTCTTCTTGTCCTCAGAGTCAGTCATTCTATTTTGTCTCCTCAGATATCCTTTTGTCTGTATTACATGCAAAGGATTTATTTCTATATTTTAGTACCTGACATATTCCAACTTTTAGTACATCTAGCTGATGTAAACTGATTTCTTAAGTGCCTCTAATATCAGAGGGCCCTACAAATGTACATAAAACTGCACATAGTCTATGATTAGTTTATATTCCTATCAATTTCCTTTGAGCCTATCCTAACTGCATAGAATACTATTTTCTGTATTTACTAAAAGGTGTGTCGCAGTTAGAAAATTCCAGGGAAACTTCTTGTTTCTATTAACATTCAGTATTTCTATTCAATATTAAGCACCTATCAGTCCATATTGCCCAAGATTCTAAACAAGAGTATCTACACGACCGTAAGCGAGTTGGCCTGGGTTGTAAAATCTGTGTCTGATAAATGCACAGGTATGACCTCCCTTTGATGACCTGTTGTACTCTCTCAAACATGCTTAAAGGTCACAATATTCCCTCCATTCCCAAATGCATCTGACCATCGATAAAGTTCTGGACATTACATAAGTGCAGTTTTCCACTTCCAGCACGTGCGATAGCTTTATTGCAGTCCTCAGTACTGCTTTTATTCATGTACTTGCCTTGTGTGTGATGCTCCAGGGCGAAGGAATAACATGAGCAGTCAGAAAACGAAGGAGAAGAGAGTGAGACTAGAAATACAAGGACAGGCTTGACTGAGAGTCTCAAAATATTGGGCTGACAAGAGCTATTAATCTTCCTTAATGAAGAAATGTTCAAATTCAGTGTTCAATGCCTTCTATAATGATACAGAAATATTCAAAATGATCAAACTCTACCAAACACTGCAGTTTTTTCTTTATTCAAAGCCCTTATGAAGAGATCACCGTAAGAAAGCATAATGGCAATAAAAGATAAGCATAGATTTTATTAACCCAAACATCTGCTAATCTCTAAAGTGTTTCTGACATTCTGCTGAACCGAGAAGGGGGACCCAACTGGGGTGAAGAAACAACCACCAAAATAACTTGTTTTAAAATAGGCCTCTAAGAATGAGATATAGCACTCTCAGAAACCATGTGTATGACACTGCTTCAGTCCTCGGAAGGGTTTTTGGTGCCCATTTGGTAAACTTCATCACGGTTAATGCAGCGCTATCTCTGTATTCACCAGGGGGTGTGTTAATAGGAAAAAAAATCTGAATATATGCTTAAATTAAAGAAGAAAATGATGTGTTGAAAGGTATTAGAGTATCACCACAAATTAAGTTTTAATTTAACTACTGCTTGCTTGAAAGTGTCTTTCAACATACTTCCCAAGTTTAAAGTTAGCGCCTAGCTGCTGCTTATGAAGGAGTAAGTATAGCTTGTAAAAGAAGAGTTTCATAATTGATCCCATTTCTTTTTCCTAACATTCTACGCCTACTTCTGGAAAGACAGCTGCCAAAATGATAGGCAAAGAAGGTGTGACAAAACAGGAACAGGTGGTCAGCAGCCTGAGGGTAGTCTGAGCCGTTCTCTGCATGTGGGTCAGAATTTAAAAAGGGGGACAACTGGCTTTTTCTGCACCCTCCACCATCACGGCTAGACTGAAGTCAACATGGGAAGCAGGAAAATCCTCCTCCTGAATGTTGAAGGAAGCTTTCTAATATGGCCCTTCCTGCATCATGCAGTTTCATGGCTAAAATGCAACCTTTTCATTTAAAGTCAACACGTAATTAAAATTGCGCCTGGTCTCTGTAACAAGCCCTAAACTGGGGTCACAGGGCGAACACATTCGTCTCCTTTTTTAGATGGAACTTTTAGCCTTTTAGCACTAAGGAACATGTCCTATCAATGAAACTGGCTACAAACTGACTTCTGGGGGACTAGCTTATGCTAGCTTATGCTCTCCAGGAAAACAGCACAAGGGAGCAGAGACAGCAAAGACCACCAGCTGTGAGGGGCCATCAGCAGACTATTTCATGTGCTCTTTCCAAGAGAGAGCAGGGCAGAATGTGGAGACACATTTCCATCAAGAAATCTGTGATGGTTCAATAGTTAGGAGAGGACTTGAATCAAGAATCCTTCCCGTGAGTTTCTCTTCAACCACCTGCCCTATAGCTGTCTGGCCCATGTGTCCCCACCTCCCTTTTTTGGAAACTGGGTGAAAGGTAACCAACAATATCAAAACAAGCAGATGTGGTCAAAAAAGTCGCCGTGCAGTGAACTGTTTTTCTCACTGAAGGAAAAAAGTGGGGGACCTTTCTAATTCAATGTAGGCTTGATGCTATTTTCTTTGTCTTAAACAAGTATTTGTGAATAAGCTCAGATATAAGCTCACGTCGTGTTTCCTAAACATTCTTCTGCCGACTCCCTTGACATTTATGATTCTTCAAGTTTTACCCAGTTATTAAGAAAATAAGTAATGGGTTATATTCTGGGACCCAAAGGGAAACATTCTGGTCTTTCTTTCATGAGAACAAATGAATTCACACTGGATCATTATTAGAGATTAAAAAAAAAATGGATATGGCAAAATTTAATTTTAAAAAAAGGGTCACATATTCTTAATATATTTTTATTTCAAAGTACTTCAAATTTCCTGTTTAAAAAAAGTTCCTTTCCATAACTTTAAGGAATGAAGTCATCCTTTATCTCGTGAGAATCATAATCAGAGAACTCTCAGTGACTTGTCTTCCAAAGGAACCCGCGGTAGACAAAGGAAAACTTTCTGGAAACCACCTGAGAGTTGTAGATCAGCTCATCATGGACCGCTTCTCTCAGAACTGCCCTCCAGTTATCTTCCTGGTTACATCACTTATGAGAGATTCATGGCACAGATGTCAAATAACTATATCCACATTCACTGTTAAACTCAAAATTTAAGGTACACACCTAAGGTAGTGCTAAAATGGCTAAGTAGCTATTCTAAAAACTCTCCAGTTCCAGTTAAAGAACTCTACTTCTCCCCAAAGACCTGACTGGATCTGGCCGTCATTAGCAAGGACCTGTTTGTCTCTCGCTTAGATAAACCCCTACTACGATCGCCTGTACGCCTGCCTTCGTCTTGGGAGTCACCTAACCACATCAGTTTATTTTAAACCAAACTCTCTCTGCCAAGTTATATTTATAAACTATCAAATCAAAACAGAACTGCTATACAGGTTTTTGTTTTGCTTTATATCTTAAATTCCAAAGAAACAAAAATTAGTTCAAGATGGATCACAGGCCTAGATGTAAATGCTAAACCACAACTTTAAAAAAGAAAAACATAACTTGGGGGTAGGCAAGTGTTTCTCAGGACACAATGAGTAAAAATAGTAAAAGAAAAACATGGATAGATCAGAATTCACCAATATTAAAAATGTCAAAATACATCAGGAAAACAGGTAAGCCACAGGAGAAAATACATGTATATAAAACATACATGACAAGTATCTAGGAGATAGAATGTGTACAACTCAAAAATAAAGGCAAGAACTCAATAGAAATGGGTAGATTATGACTAGACACTTCCCAAATGATGTACAGAATGGCAGTAAGTACATAAAAAAGTGCTTAACATTATTAATCAAGAGACATGCAAATTAAAACCACCACACAGCCACCAGAAGGCTGGCAGGCATGTGGAGGACCTGGGTCTCATACATTCTTGGTGGGGGCACAAAATGGTGCAATTGCTTTTGGAAAAGGTCTGCCAGTTACTTATGAAATGAAACAATCACCTCCTCTATGACTCAGCCATTCCATTCTTAGGTATTTAGTTGAGAGAAATGAAAACATCAGTCTATAAATAATACATGTACTAGAATGTTCCTAACAGTTTTATGCATAATAGCTGGAAAAGAAGTGCTTGTCAATAGGAGTATGGACAAACTATATACTGATACAATGGCGTATTATCAAGAAGTAAAAAGGAACAAGCCACAAATATATACAACAATATGATGGTACTCAAAAAAATGTATGATTATCTAAATAAACTGGATACAAGAGTATTCACTACAGAATTCCATCTACATAAAGTAGAACAGGAATAACTAATCAAAGGTGAAAAAAACTACAACCCAAGTTATGGAGGCGGGAGGGTAGTGATGGGAAAGAGGGTGGGGATTGTGCAGAAGGGCATGAAGGAACTTTCTGGAGTGATGGTAACAGTCGGAATCTTAGTAAGTGTTTAGCATAAACAGGCACATCCATTTGTCAACAATACTCATCAAAGGGTATAATTAATTATGCATTTAATCATACGAAAATTTTATATCAAAAGCAAATGATAACTACAGGCAAATGTAGAGTTCTGGTATATGCATACTGAAGGGGTAACTGACCTTATACACTAATTTTGAAAAGCATCCAAAAGATTAATGGATGGGTAGAGGAATCAATAAATAGATACAGTATGTGATAAAGTATATCAAACTGTTAATAGTAGAATCTAGGTGTGCATATTGGGTGTTCACTGTAAAACTCTTCAATGTTTCTGCATGCCTAAAATTTTTTCACAGAGATTGAGAAAATAATAGTAGTGAAAGTTCCTTAAGGTCAAGATTCAGAATTCAAATGAATAGCTATAGTTTAAATGAACCATCAAATCTACTACACTTCATGAGCACTTACAACCGAGAAGCCTAGCACAATCAAATAATTGCCAAGTCAGGTCTCTATTCAAACTTTAGAAGATCCTTCTCAAATCTTAATATACAAAATGAGAACTCCTGATAAAATGGTCCTCCTCAGATTCCAAAGATTTGAAGGATGTAGGTAAGAGAAATCCCCAACTTTAAAAATGATTACAACCCACGCCAGAAAAATACTATCACTCGAGAGCATAAAACCTGTACATCTGAAAAAAGTGATTATTCACTCTCAGAAGATACTTGTCATAGTTAAACAACACTCTAGCAATCCTGTAGTTTGAGTGTTAGCTACAATCTGTTTCTCAACAATCTAGATTAGTGGGGAGTGCAATTAGGTCTGGGAGCTCTTGGACCAGGCAGCAGTGAGACAGAACTCTGAGAATAAATGTAGCTTGTGCCCAGTGAATTGTGTACCACTGGTCACCCTGTGTCTAAACCTGAAAGCCTCTAAACAGTTTAACATGACATGTTTCAAAATTAAAAATTAATCTTGATTAAATAAAAATTTCTCATTATTCTCTGGCTACTTATCTACCAATCTGCATATGCATGTGTGTGTGTATATAAATAACACACACATATATATATGAAAATCAGAAAGAGACCGAGGTGCCCATATGTGAAGTCCATGGCTAAAACCGACACATAACAACACAAACATCCCATATGCTTAGCAAAAACAAAACGAAAAAACCCCAAATCAACTTAATAGATAAATAAGAACTCAGAAACTTAATACTTTCTTTGGAAATATATACACAAGTCTTAACTATTTCTGGGGTCTAGTTTGTGTTTGGGTATGAAAACGAAAAAGAATGTCACTTCATTTTTTGGTATGTAGTTGATATGAAGAACTTAAGTGCCACCTTTATAATAAATAAAAATTCCTGGAACAGCATTTTACAGAACTTACTCATCCTGAATCACACAAAGGTAAATCATAGAGGCAACCTGTACCAATGCCGACAACCATCTAAAAGACCTTGAATATGATGGCAAGCACTGGAAAAGACTACTGATTCAGTTCGCAACTGATTTGGGATTATCACATCCTATCTGCCTAGAATCTACATGTGGCATTTACTCTGTGGCTTTCAATGATGCCATCTTCTCTCGACTTTTACATGCCTAAGTGATTTTTGTTGGGAGACAGGGAAAAGCTGAGTTTAATAAAGACTTAGGACTTACAAATTGGTTGAAATTAGGTAACAGTGAGAGTGCAGCTTAACTTCATAAAAGATCTAGTTATGTGGTGATGCATTTTAGATAAGAACGGTTGCAATAAAAAAGTGGTCTTGGGTGGGGTGCAAAAGAATGCCGGGCAAACTCTTAGCAGATAATAATCACTACAAAACATTTTTAATAGTGAGATTGTTTTCAAACCATTCAGCTTTCCAGTTTATAGATGCAAAGTGGAAAACATTTCAATACAAGAAAATTTATATGACCAGCATCAGTTAACTCCATTTTTATTTACTTTCAAGTCATTAATTAATTCATTCAACAAATATTTACTCGCTAGGCCATTGCCAGACTGTGGGGATACAATGTTAACCAGCTCCCAATTTAAAGGAATTGAGATTATTCAAGTGAGTGACAATAAACAAATTGTCACCTAAGTAAATATAGTATTATACACTCATTAACTCTTGTACAGGAAAGCTACACAATGTCTTGGGAGAGTTTCATCTCCCCGGCAGGCCTACTGAAAGTTTTCTAGAGAAGAGATAACTGAACTAAGGTTCTGAAGGACAGCGGGATTTAACTAGAGTTATAATCATCACTGCTTGCATCACTGAAATCTTGATGAGATTTAGCGCTCAAGATTACAGCCTTTTTGTGTGAATACTTTGTTCAGTTCTTATACTGGGACTGTTTTCTAGAAATGAGAATTCAGTTGTTGGTGAGTCTTAGTGAGGTAGGCTTGTCCTTAGCAAAGACCACAGGATCTGCTAAAATGTGGCAAACTCCGGAGAAAAAGATCTTAATGGCTGAAGATGGTATAATTACCATCTCTGAGGATGAAGCATATAATTCTCTAATCTCTGGTTTTGAAAATGTTGACAAAATCTGGTCTGAATTGCTGTAAATAACCAAGAGGCTTTGAAAGGCAAGGATTTCACAGATCATTTTTACTTCAGATGTACTTCCAGAATACATTAGTTTCACTTTTCGTTTTAATCCTTCGCATGGCAACCATCTGCTGAAAATACCTGCTGTCTCCATCTCTGAAATGTGCCGACTCGGTTTACTTCCAAGCCTCCCACTCAAGAATAATCTGGGTAAAGACCAAATCTACATTTAGGCCAAATCAGAGACCAGGTTACCTCTATCAACCAAGCTAAGCAGACACCTGATGTGTCCTTTCCTATCTTCAGAGAAATCTGTAAGAGATTTTCGAAGCATTATCTTTCTGGGCTTTCAATGGTGAAGAGCTGGGCTCAGTCTTAGAGTCTATACAGGCAGGTAGTTGAAGGCAGACATGAACTAAGAATGCAGGGTGCTCAGACCGCCCTCCCCAAACTCTCCTATTACAAACAGGCCTTCCTTCCCGCCACTCATTCTCATACTGGGCTCCCTAATCTAATGCAAACTAATTTATTAACTGTTCCCAGTTAGGTCAGCTCTACTGTAAATCCACATAGGATAGCTTGACCAGGACATTCCAGCACCATTTAATAAAACTGTCCAGACACAACCTACATGTTCCCTCAGGAGGCGACTTAGAATCAGTCAGTGAAAAAGACCACTTCTCATAAATGAGCTAGTAAAGCTTTGTTTGCTCATTACATAAACAGATCTTTATTTTCACGGAATTTTATGTATTTTAAGATAAATAATTAAACAGCAGAAAGCATTATCAATCAGCTTCAGCTACTATAACATTACAAAAAATAAATATTCTTGTTCTATCATATCAGGCACATAAAAACAAAGCTAATGGTAACTAAGCTAGACCCAATACAACTTCTGGTCCTAATTAAAAGGTATAAATGCTAATTATAAATCATCTTATCTACCACTTAAAGAAGAATGTTATATAAAGAATGTGATATTTTCTTAAAATTCTACATTTCAATCTCACAAAAACAAGTAGAATTCACCAATATTTAAAGAGCAAGTCAAAAGTTTAGATCACATGAATTTTTAGTAAGATATCAAAAAGGAATTAAAATTACCTAGTCTAACTAGATATTTGCTTTCTCTGAGTGCTATTAAGTATGAATCTCAAGAGTCAAAGTCAACTGAGTCAATAAAGTAGGAAATTTGATTCCAGCTCTAGCTCATAAAATGTTTCTATTTCTTGCAGGAATAAAATGAATTCGATAATTAAGGTACTAACTCAATTATAGGAAAGTACAAGTAAAGAGCATCCAGTAGAAAATTTTGAAGTATCTAGAAAATTTTAAAGTATCTATTCACATATAATACAGATATATTATACTACTATGGCTGTAGCCACTATTTAAAAGATGTATTTGGTTCTTCAAGCATCTACAGATCTAAAAAATAAATTTGTGTCATTAAAATAAGGCTGCATGTAGAGGTCCTGAAATGACTGCAAAGTTATGGTAACACTACACAATGCAAATTCCAGTATTTTGTATTTTATATACATATATTATATAGTTATATGCATATACAATGTATATAAAGTGTACATATAATTCTTTTCTTGTACTCAACTGTAAATCATCATACTGAAGTGCAAAGTAGAAACTCTCACAAATCAACTTTAAGAACCACTCTAAACCTATTGGGGATTAATAAAGACAGTGAAAACACCCTTAAAACATACAATCACTTTAATATTTTACAAGACATTTTTAGGAGCATGAAGAAATCAATAGTAACTTTCTTCAGAAACAAAACTGAACATTTTTCCCTCATCCTTTAAGGCTCCCTGAGAAGAAAAGCAGAGGTTTCGGAATCAAATAAATACTATTTAAAACTATGTTTCCATCAGTCTTTTGGTAAACAAACAAAACAATGACAAGCCAAACACTTAAAAGAAGCTGTTCAGTCTTCATAACAAAGCAGCCACATTTTTCATGTGTAGGGCAAAATTTCAAACCAAAGGATTTGTGAAAAACATTCAACTCAGATTCAAAGTTGGCCGTGTCTAAAAGTAGTTTTCATTTCCTTTTTTAAAAAAAATTTGACATTTAGGTCTCTTGGATCTCAGCAATAAATATTAATAACAGTTTCCTACTTTGACTCATCCTTGAGAAAAATATTAGCCAGGCCACAGGAGAAAATATTTTCCATTTGAAAAAGGAAACCACACACGCCAGTTGTCTACTGCTGCTGCTGGTTTTCTAGAAGTAAAGGGATAAAGTCAACAACCTAACTCAACAGTCATGTGTAATATATCTGCGGGCTGGAGTTCATTATATTGGTCTTACAAGAGTTCTTACTGCATTTTCAAGAAACTAAAAACTTCTACCATTTTGCATTAACTCCACAAGACTTTTTTTGCTACACGTTGTAATCTGACACTAGGCTGATGAAGTTGACCAAGTCTAAGTAACCCAAGAGGAACTGTTTCCTGCTTTCCCTTACAACAGTCTACAATGACCTATAGTAACATTGCCGAGACAGAGGTTACTATCGGACATTAGATGCTGCTATCAGTTTTTCTTTTTTTCTCCCCATCCCCCACCCCACCTTTTTTTTTTTTTTTTGCCTTGTGACACTAATCTCATGTGTTTGTAAGAATTCAAACCTACTATCTCATTACCTATAAAGACAAAGATCAAACCAACCAACCAAACCAAAAAACCACCAAAACACAAGAACTGGAAAATGTACTCCAGTTCACCTAGGTAGCCTCCTTTTTTAGCCTCAACATAAGGGATGTGCCACAGAAAACTTCTAAGTTATGAATCAAGTCACTTTGCATTAAAATAAATGTCTGTGAACATCTCTAAGAAGGTACAAAGGGAATCAAAGATCTACTTGACACTGGTTTATTTCAACATCACTTTACCTAGTTTGCTCCTGTAAGATGAGATGCGGCTCCACGAAGAACTTGACTCTCAGTTTAAGCCGGTAAGGGGCTAGCCCGTCCATCTGCTGGGAGATCCGGTTTCTCAGATTTAACCATAAATTTTCACCTTTACTACCCGTAAACTGCAGTCCAAAATAATCAACTTCTATAATTCCCAGTCGCCTGCACACCTACAATGAAAATTAATACAGTATGGATGAACAAACGGTCCATGTAGTCAAAGCAAACCCATGTGAGTCTGAGATTACTGGCTACTTTTTCCAAAGCTCAACGGTGTTACAAATTCCTCCTGGAAGCTGGGAGAACACAGTTCTTCGGTTTCAGTGACCCTGCACCACTAGTTGAGCTAGCAGTAGGCTGGCCCTCCCTTTGATACCTAGCACATGCCAACTGCAGCAGAGAAAGGGGAGCCCTTAAAAGCAGCCTTCCGGAATGCCGGACGAGGAGAACCTACGGGCTATTTTCCTTATTCCACTCTCCGGAATTCCCTCCACCAGGACAATTTGCACAGCTGATTTCACGGCTTATCATCTGGGCAATTTTAACCATCTGGATTCCAATACACCAAACGCATCGAGAAAACACGCCACAAGTGTCAGCCAGACTTCACAAGGCTTTTCCAAACATCTCAGGTCTAGGGGGTTTGGAAGCACTGATCGAGATCACACTTGCCATACTCATATACACTGCTTGCCACCCGTTTTCACTCCTTAAGAAAAAGCGTCCTCGAAGACAACCAGGAGGCAGATGGCCAAAACCCTCCGGGCCATTCGTACCCCCAAATCCGGAGATGTAGGTGTACGGTCCGTTTCAGAAGCAGCAGGAGACAAGGGCCCGGCTTGTCTGCCAAGCAAGCCGAGGGACCTCGGCCCGCCTCCAGTCACCTCATCCCGGGACGCAGGTGGCCCTGCCAGGCCCCGCAGGGACCCGACAGGCGGCATTCTGCAAACACCTGCGGCAGGTGTGCTGGCTGTGCAGAGGGCCGCCCGCTGCCGGGAAAGTGCCGGCTGGGGTGCAGGGGGCTGGGGGGCAGCGGGGCAGTGAGGCAAGGCCTCGGCGCGCGTCCTCCGCGCCCCCACCGCGCGCCCGGCGGGCAGGGAGGGTGCCGCGCGCCCCACGGCAGCCGGGAGGAGGGCGCGGGTCGGGCGCCTGGGGCGCGCTCCCCCCGGCACCGCCGCAGCGTCGCCGGGCCCCTGGGAAGCGCCGCCACCGAGAGGCCCTCAGCTTCGGGGGACCTGTGGGGGCCCGCCCGGCCGCTCGCCCTTACCTGGTTGAGGCAGTCCTCGCCGTTGGCTTTCGCCTCCACCTCCACCTCCATCAGTACGGCGTCCGGCCTCGTCACATAGCACAGCATGGCTGGGGCCGCCACCGCCACCTCCTCTTTGGTGCGCGTGGGGCTGTCGCTCGCCACTGCTCAAGCCCAGCTCCGGGTTCCGAGAGGCTGGCCCTCGGGAGGTTGCAAGCCTGCAGACCAGTGCCTGCGCCCCGCGGCCGCCGCGCCCTCCCGCCACCCCCTCGCCAGCGCGCCCGCCAGCCGGCTCCCCGTGAAACCGCGCGGCGCCGCACTCCAGCAGCCCAAGTGCCTCCGCCGCGACAGGGACACTTCTTTTATAGAGGCTCCGCCCCCTTCGCCTGGGGCCCCCGCCAATCACGGCCGCCGCGCCCCTCCTCCGCCGCCCCGCCAGCCAATAGTGGCGCCCGTTCGGCTGCAGTCCGACCCCCGAGCGCCGGCGGAGTTCCCCGAGCGCGGGGGGAGGAGGCTGCGAGGGCGCCCTGGGCTGCGGCGGAGGGAGGCGGCGGGAGGCACCCGCTGTCTCTGCCCGCTGGGTGACGCTGCTAGGAGCCCGAGATCGCCCGGGGCTCCGAGGCGGGGACGCTTTTCTGCTGGGGCTTGAATGTACTAGGATTAAACGCCTCCCAGCTGCCGCTGTTCTCCAGAACTGGTCTCTCCAACTACGTATTTTGGGAAGTGAAAACGGAAAAGAAGGAACAAGCCCAAAGCTGAAGAAAACTATTTTCTACTGGCGTTTGCCGCGGCGGATTGTTGGAAGACGGGATCACGGCTTCTCGTTTTAAACTTTGTCTTTGAAAAAAGAAAATCGGAGTTTAAAAGTTTTTGCCATGGACCAATTAACCAGGGAGCTTGATCTGCTGTTCCGTATGAATCCTTTCCAAAGGTTTCTCATTGTACTGAATCAAAACACCTTCCTAGGAGGGCACTGAGTCCGTTGGTCTTTGCCTTACCCTATCACTCGTCCTTTCTCACTCATCATTAAACATTAATGGAGCGGCTGCTGTACTGCCAGTGCGTTTTCTCAGCTAACGAGATGTTATCCTCATCTTAAAAGTAAGGGACACAGCACAGGTGATATAACCTCAATGGTAGCTGTGAATAATTAAAAGTCTACAACCCTGCACTCATGTACTATTTGTTCCTCTTTGCCAATACATTGTTTGGCTTCCCTCGTTAGTTACCTATAGAAGAGAGATGAGGTTTTCAATCTTCTGCTCCTAGAAAACTTGCTTCATCTCTCTGATGCTCAGTGTTCTCAGCAGCTAAATGAAGAACACAGTATCTGCTCTGCCTTTCCCCAGCATTGCTGGGAAGAGCAGCAGAGATCGTGCTCATGAAAGCATTGAAACGGTCCTGTGTATGTAAGGACCTCTACAGTGACAGGGACACAACAGTCACTGCCTGATGATGACGTCTCCTGTCCCTACCCCCTTTCCCAAGTATCTCTGTCCTAGTGCCCTTTAATTTTGAAGAAGTAGGACAAATATCAGAGCAGATGGCTACAGGGAGAGACTACCACAGCCTTTCAGTGAAACTAAGCATAGGTAAAATTGTAAAAGCTGAACAGACATATTGCAACCTCATGTCTTTCTTTGTGTCCTGTGACTGTACCTCACAAAGTTACACTGTTGAAAGAGTCCCATTTCATATCAACTCCCTATTCCCTGAATTTCAGTTTACTAATCTTGGAGATAATAGTTGGCTCATTGTTATCTAACCTATGCTTCATCATTAGATGTTTTCAAACAGGAAGAGGAATAAAATAGAGGTCCAGTATATTGTTAATAATTCTGTTTATGAGTGTCTAAGCTGGGTAAAGAGGAAAATTGCTGTAATCAAAAGGTGACTAACTGAAGCAAAAAGGGATTTAGTGGACAGTACTGGGGAGCTCACATAATCAATGGGGACTAGGTGTGGCGATGAACAGAAAGGGGTAAATACTGATTAGCCAAGAACAAAAATAGCCGTCAAAACAGGCAGAAACCCAAACCAAATACTCGTTTTCTGAAGGAACTACTTTTATAATATCTGAGAGCTTTGGTTTTAGTAGGACTATTTCTAATCCAAACTCAGTTCTTACTCCTGTTTTGGGAGAGGTGGTAAAGATTCCACCTGTTTTTAAAATTAATAATCACCAGGTAAGACTGAAGAGAGAAGGAATTCTTAAAACAAAGCTCAAAATGGAGGATAGCATTGGGGTGGGGGAGAAATCCAGATGACTTAGAAGAAAAAGAATATTGGCTTCAACTAGCATATGCAGGGAATATAAAACCATAATCTCTCTCTCCATCCCTCCCTCCCTCCCTCTCTCCTTCCCTCTTTTCCTCCCTCCCTCTTTCCCTCCCTCCCTCTCTTCCTCCCTCCTTCTCCCTAGTTTCCAGACTGGTTAGTTAAGGAATGAGAAAGCTGATGAGTAGATGAGAAAGCACATTTTGCTCAGGGACCTGGTTAGGGAATAGAAAGTCCCCAGTAGAATTACTTTCTAAAGGGTTCCGCCATCTGGTAATGCTACTAAAATGTCTGGAGCCAGTTTCAAGCCCCAGCTTGGTCTAACTCCAAAATAAGAGACTGAACGCCCAGGCCTGGGGCTGCAAACTGTGTTACTTTGAGCAGTGACTGATGTCCTTCTGGACTTGCCAGTAAGAGGCTAAATTTTATCTGGGCTTGCTTTTTGCTGCTCTTAATTAACTACATCCTTTTAAAGAAGGCATGAAAATTAACCAGCAAAGTAAAAGAATCCATTGCATGAAGGGAGATTTTTAAAATAGAAAATACAATCTAATGGTAGTGTCAGTTAAATCCATGGAGTTGCAGCCATTCAAATGCACTCAAGAGGTGTGCCCTGGTAGTTACTGGGTTTGCTGCCTCTGGCTGGTAAAGTCCACATACGTGTCTAAGGCCCAAGGTTCAAGTCCCAGGGTCAGGGGACACAACCAAGATGAACAAATAAATAAAATGCTCTCCGCCTCTTTCCTCCCACCCGCCTGCCTGCCAGCTTGCTTCATTCCTGCCTGCACCTTTCCGAAGAAAGAAGGAAGGAAGGAAGGAAAGAAAAACACAACCAAGAACTGCAGTTTATCTCATATTCAGGGCTCAAAACTAGGTGGTATTATAGGATCTGATTTGATGGTTGTCTGGTGGAAACTTTCTCTTGGTTGAGTATGAGGTCTGATCTGGCTGACTGGATCCCCATCCTTGCTCAATCCTCTCTTGGTCATGCTTACACTGGCTGCTAGGTCCAATGAAAGGCCTGTTCATTCCTTTGGGGTGGGGTGGGGGAAACCAGTACTTGCCTACCACACTCCTCTTTACTGCTCTTTCCAAGGAAAGTGGAGGGAGGAGCAATTTGCCACTGCCTAAGGAGTGTCCTTTAGCTTCACACATTATTGAAACTAATTATTCACATAAGCAATGCTTCATTGAGCACAAGTGCATTAGAATGTGTTGACCGAGCTGAAATCTCACTGAAATATTAGACTTGTGAAATTCAGGGGTAGTGTAATTTGATCCTGGCCTCCCATCAAAGCAGAGCATGTCATTTTCCAAACTAGCTGCTGGAAGAGTAAAAGATGAAACAGAAGAATAGACAACACCCATATTTCAAACTCAGGAATGTATAAAATGGCATTGCCTTAATTAGCAGGGAGTTTAAACGATGTTTTTCTAGTTGTGAGAGTGATGACTGTTCAGGGTGACTAGTTGGAAAAAACTGACAAGTACAATGAGAAAAAAAATGAATTACCTGTGATTCTTTCAGGCATTTCCAGTTAGAATTGATTTTGTTTAGGTTTTTGTATAATGAGTTCAAAATTTTTATTGTGATACAACCAAACACTGCATGTAAACTTCTGGAGACAAATCAAGAGAGCAAGAGACATTTGTGGAATTCCAAATCTAAATCTTATATTATGAATATTAGGAAAATTATATCCAGAAAGAATAACCACCACGAAAAAAAGTTCAACTCTTACTACTTCTCAGCTTTCCACTTTTCTAAACGACTACCCTCCTCTTTGCTTTCTTTCTCACTACTGCTGTACTCCCCACAGTCACTCTTGGTGATAGGCATCTGTCTTTGGCATGCGTCATTTAGTTGAAGGATGCTCAGAGTTGGGAGATAATTTCCAGTTTGACACACTTTCTTTAACATCAAAAATATTTTCTTTCATATTTTATGCTCATCTTTTACTTATGGAGATGATCAATACATAGGCATGAGTTTCTACAGCTGTTTCTCAAATCTCCTGATAAGCAGATGTGGATCCACTCACACCAGGGTCCAGTATCATTCTGATCCTGAATGAGGTTGTATGGATGATAGGAAAGCAGTTAGGGACGGTGAAAAAGAGGTCCAGTCAGCCTGAAGCTCAAACTCACAAATCTACCCTAATCTGATTGATATTGTAACCACCTCGTTTGTGATGACACCTCTAACTTCCCCTCCCATGTGTCTGAGCATGACTTTCTGTAAAGGAAAGACTGACAGGATAATTTATGTAGGTGGGTATGGCACAGAACTCAGTCCCAAACCAGTGCTGCATTAGCAAGTACCAATTTACTAGAAAAAAAAGTGACCCCTGTTCGTAATGCAATAGGAATACCCAAAGCACCTGAAATCAGCTACGTATGTTGGAAACTCACAAGTTTTAATAAGCAAGAGTGAAAACAATAATGAAAACTCTGAGTGTTTTGGAATGAGGCAACTTCCCACGCCACTTCAGTGACACCACCTCTGCCCATTCCTGGGTTGTTACTGACACGTGTCTGTGGTTTGTCACTTGATATGAAAATCTTAACCCTACTTCAGTTATTCAGTATTTTGTCCTTGTTGTGTTCTGAGATTGTGGTTATTTGGAAATGACTTGAAATCAAAAGTCGCCTTTCTCCTTGGCAGTCTCTCAGGGTTATATTAAATTCCCAGCTCCATCTATCAATTTCGCCTCCTGTTTCTCTTGGTTCAGAATTCTGGGAGGGTTGGACAGGAAGCCATCCTCATCCCAGGTACAGGGGAAGAACACAGGGACCTGTACTCTAGCTCTGTTTCCCTTCACAACAGACATTTGCACTAACAGAGCCCAGGAACACAGCAGCAGTCAGGTTGTGGTAGGGATGGGTGTCGGGGTGGGCGGGGGTCGCATTTAGTAAATCAGCACAAGTAGGAGATTCTGCCTCCCTTTCAGTCCAGACTTCCAAAAAAAGAGGATTCCAAGTATAAACTCCACAGTGGCTGGCATGAGGCTGGTATTCACTAAGAGTCAAACCCAGAGAGAAAACCAGGCCTTGCACTGGTGCACCTAGTCTCCAGTTGCCTGTGGCTATTCCATATCATTTGCAAGAACTCCACCCAACAGTCTTGTCCAGTCTTGGTTTTGTACAGATTATGGTACATCATCTGGACCTGAGTTTGCAAACAGACTTCCCCTCCACCCTACCCAAGGCTAATATGAAGGCAGTAATAGTAATTACAAAACAGTAATTCTAGAAAAAGGTGAGAAGCACAGCTACCTAAAATATGCAATGTTTATTCTTATTTCTGATTTTGGAGAATCTTGTTTTTAATTTTGTTCATTGTCTTAGTCCACTCAGACTGCATAACAAAATATCTTAGACTGGTTGGCTTAAGTGACAGAAATGTCACTTAATGGGTACTGGCAAACCCAAGGTCAGTTTCTAGTGCTGTCTCTCTTCCTGGTTTCAGAGGGTCACCTCCCCCTGTGTCCTTATGTGGAAGAGAGAGAAAGAGAAGAATGTTCTTTGAGCATCATCACATTGAGGGGAAGGGCTTCAACATATCCATCTTGGGGGACACAATTCAGTCCATAGCAAGAAAGGCAACAATTTCATATACTTTTCCTATCTAAATACATTTTCAATATATATCTGTAGAAATGTTAACTGGGGAAGACACGACTAATATTTTGTCAGCTGAGGTTTGGTTCACATTTTCACTGAGCAACATAATAGCTTGCTAGCAAAGCAAAACTCTTTCTAGCATAAGCTTGTAGGATGTGCATTTGTTAATTCAGCTGAGGGTCTGCTGTGGAATTCATTATAAACACACCTCAGAGATATTGTAGGTTCAGTTCCAGGTCATTGCAATGATGTCAATGATGCAATAAAGTATGTCACATTAATAAAACGAGTCATTCACATTGATTCTCTCGTTATGAAAGTCCAAGATGGCATCTTCTTCCAATATAAGACTGTTTGGATCTATAGAAAATCTTTTGTTTAGTGTCATTCTTATTAAAGATCTCAGCTCCATCTCCTGGATAACTTATTGCAGTTTCTATATTAGAACTTGCTTCTTCGACTTGCATTTTGATGTTATGGAGTCAGCTTCTTCTCTTAAGTCTCATGAGGCAACCTCTGCTAGCTTCAAACTTTTCTTCAGCCGCTTCCTCATTTCTCACAGCCTTCTTGCTCTGGGTTCGGCTGATTTGATCTTCAGTCTAGATCACAAACATTTTCTCCATATCAGGTCGTTTCACTTTCTTATCATTCATGTGTCCATTGAAGTAGCACTTTTAATTTCCTTCGAGAACTTTTTCCTTTGTATGCACAACTCGGTTGCTTGGTGTAAGAGGTATGGTTTGCAGCCTCTCTTGTCTTTCAGCATGCCTTCCTCACTAAGCTTGATGATCGCTAGCTTTTGATTTATGACAAGTCACATGAGACTCTTCCTTTCACTTTAATACATAGAAGTCATTGTTGGGTTATGAATTGGTCTGATTTCAATATTGTTGTATCTTGAGAAATAGAAAGGACTGAGGAGAGGGAGAGAGATGCGGGGAATGGTTGGACAAAGGAGCAATCAGAACACACACTATCAAGAGCCCCCAAACAATTGCAATAATACATCAACGATCATTGGTCACACACATAATATGAAAAAAGTTTGAAATATTGCAAGAATTACCAAAATGTGATAGAGACACAAAGTAAACACATGCTTTTGAAAAAACTGGCACCTATAGACTTGTTTGACACAAGCTTGTCACAAATCTTCAATATGTTAAAAAAAAAAAAAAGAAAAAGAAACAATATCTACGAAGCCCAATAAAGAAAAGTGCAGTAAAAGCAAAGTATGTGCCATCTGAACATAGTCTTTTGTCTGCTTCAAAGGCAGTGTAAAAGTAAAGATAAACAAATAATTAAAATACTTAAATAGTTTTAACTAACAGCTTGGGCAGGGCCCTACTCATGAGTTTGCTCCTTGCTTTTATTATTATTATTATTATTATCATTATTATTATCATCGCTGTTACTCATTTCTATAAGCCTTCATTTTGTCAATCAAAGTACTAATAAACTTCTATTTTTTTTCCAAATAATGTTTAGCTGGCACTTCTGCTTGGATAAGCAGATAACTGGAAAAGCAGTAGGGAATTCTATAAGTCTTTAAATTGTACTAAATCTATCTTCATTATTTTTAAAAAACACCATACATTCCAATTACCTGAAAATTCTTTTGAGTGTTGATAATTATCATCTCTTCTCCTGGCCTCAGGGCAAAACCCTTTCAAGGTTCTTCTTATAACATCAACAAGTAGTTTCAGATACAAAAGAAGAAACAAATTTAAATTGAGGAACAAGCTGCATCATGCCAGAGAGATTTTCATACCGAAAGATGTCTTTATATATACACAAGCCAAGCATATATTTTAATATGACAATGTCTGAGGTATTTCCAGAGAGAAATAAAATGCTTTCTCTAAAAGCATATGCCCTAAATTAAATAGTGGTTTATTTTTACCAGACTCCAATATTTCCTCTTCCTCAACAGTAAGATCATTCTGCTTTTACTTCTCATTCAAAATTCCTTGTGCAACATCTACACAGGCAAAATGGAAATGCGGACAGAGTGGATTGCCAATCTTTAACTTAATAGACTAGAAAAGTGCACACATGTGCATTTTAGTACTGATCTTGCAAGTCATATCAACATCAAAACCCGAGGCTCAATTTTCAGAGCTGTGAAATGGAGTAAAGCCTGTCTCTGTACACACTAGGTTTCACTAAGATTTAAATTAATGAAATACTTGTTTTGGAATGTAGAGTGGGAGATACACTTTTTTTTCTGTATCTTAAAATTCAGAGACTTAAAGGTTCAGAACATAATGGGAGGAAAAATAGTGAAAATGTGCAAAAAGGGTTCTATGCAATGATAGCATAATCCACATGTGTTTTAAGAGTCATATAGAATATATAGAATATGGTGTCCTTTCTGTGAGTCTCTGCATGACATAAAACATCATAGCGTTCAAAGGAAACTCTGTTTATATTTTTCCTTCCTTTATTATTAAATATGTGAGAAAATACTAACCCAGTCTATATTTTGTTGTTGAACTTGATTTATCATTTTATTGAACTGGGCGCATCTGTCCTAAAGATGAAAGAACTCTAAACATCCTTGTTGGGCTTTTGTAAAGTAGGTCTGCCAATGACATCCACCAAGGTGGCCACAATGAATTCACTTGTCATATAATTCAGGCAGGTATTATGATAGCTAGACAACAGAATAGTAGATTGTATATACTGCCTGAAGTCTGAAGAGTCTTCACCAGAATCAACCTAGTTAAATGTGGATGACTAAATGCATGCTATATTTCTAAACCAGTGTTATTTCTACATGATATTTTGTTTTATTAGATATGAAATAACTACTGAATATCACTAGACTGTTTTGCTGACATTCATTGTTATTGGATTTAGACTTTACCTTAAAAACAGAAAAAAAATGTATTAACAAGACACTCTTATGCCAAATTGTTTCTTTGAACTAGTAATACTAAGATTGATGTGCAATTTTAAAATTATTTCATTTTTTTAAATGATGCTGTTCTTTTTATTCTCATATTTTATCCATTTCTTTCAGCAGAAGGATGTGATTCCATTTTTAGTGTCCCCTTTGTAACTATGACTTAGATTGGACATTACGAAGTTGTCTAAGGTGTGAACTGACATGCAATCTAAAGTTAGACACAAGGACGCAAAGCATTTTATCTTTGGGATCTTTATGTATAGTAAAAAATCTACTTTTTCTTATCTTCATGAAAAAGATTCTAATAGCCAAGGTCGTTCCCCTTCAGTTAGAGATCATTTTTCAGGTCATGAATCCAACCTTTTAATGTTCTTCAAAACTCTTGGTTTCAGTAGAAACATCAGTGATTATCATTCTGTGTCTGTAGTTTCATGAACAGCTTTCCTTCTGTTCCAGTCAAAGCTTTCCATTTGTTTTCCTCTTCTGGTCTTGAAAATCTAAAATGAGAAGATCTTAGTTCTCATTGCTTAATAATGTATTCAGCAGGCCAGGTAAGTCCTTCCTAAACTACTGTCAGAGTAGGTATAGCTTAAATACTTCCAAGTTAATAAATGCTCAACATTCAAGTCAAGTTATATTTTAGTAAACTTCTGAATGGATGCATATGAATGAAATAATTTTTAAATGAACATTGTATTTTAGAATAAGTTACATAGACAGTACGCAATTTTTATATACCCATCACCCAATTTCTCCTAATGTTAACATTTTTTCATAACAGGGTACATAACAAAGCTAAATGACATTGGTATATTGCTGCTAATGAGCCTGTAGACTCTTTTGGGATTTCACCAGTTTTTCCACTCCTGTTCTTTTTCTCTTCCAGGATCCCCTCTACGATGCCACATTACACTTATTGTCATGAATCCTTAGTCTCTCCCCTGTTCTGTGACAGTTTCTTAGATGCTCCTTGTTTTTCATGACCGTGACAGTTTTGAGACTACCGGTTGGGTATGTATTGCAGAATGTTCCTCAATTTGAGTTTGTCTGATGCATAAAGGTGAGGTGCCATTCTCATTGCATCATATCAAGGGCTACATCAGCATGATGTGTGGTTAACCTCCACCCCTTGGCTAAGATAATGCATATCAGGTTAATGTAATTATTTCTGATCTAAAAAATGAAACTCTCAATGTCATCTCCAGATATAATAAAGCTAGACATTTGCAAGCATGAACTTGACACATACATAGCAAATATAAAATTTTAACTGCACCAATTACATAAAGCTTATTTAAATAATATATCTATAATTTATTCAAATATATTTAGCTCAGTGATATTTCTTTTTTAAATAAATTATGAAATTTATTGCTTATCTTCAAAATCTGTGTAGTAATAGCATGGGAATATATATTGAGTTTTTTTTAACCATATTAAAGTAAAAATATTCTAAAAACAAACTATATACAAGTAAAAATACTAACTTTTATGCAATAATGTTGAAGAAACATCTCAACAATCCCTAACTATTGCAAGTCACTTCAGTTGTATCATTTGGTATATATAATTATCTTTTACTTTCCACTTACAATATTTCAAAATATTTTTGAAATTGCACCATCAGCTATATGGTATACAATCCAAAGTGGCATTTATGTAGAGCAATGGAATACTGAAAAATTGGGTCAACATACTAATTTAATGTTTTGATTTATTTTATTTAAATTTATCATCCTTCTGAATATACATCCTCATTTTGTCTTAACCATTTCATTTTCCCCAGTAGTCAATTTTCTCAATTTTGTAGGATATTCAAAACTTTCCCGCATAATTTAAATTTTTTTAACTTAGAATTAACTTCCAAAACAGCATGAAGTTGCAAGAATAGAACAAAGAACTTCTTATACAGGAATTTTTCTGTATGCCCTTCATCCAAATTCTCCAATTGTGAACATTTTTCCACACTTGCTTTATTGTTCGCTAATATTTTCTAGACTATTTGAGCATGGGTTGCAGATATGATTCCCTCTTTTCCCTAAATACTTAAGCATGCATATTCCAAGAATAAAGACATTCTCTTAAATTACTAAATATGATTGAATCAGGAAATGAACATTAATAAAACTATTACCTAATGCAGACCTTATTCAAACTTTTGCAGTTGTCCCAATAACATCTTTACCACAAAAACAAGATAAAACAGAGGATGAAAAGAATTGGTCCAGGGTCCATGCTGGGATCACACATTGCCATATCATTTAGTCTCCTTTAATCTGCAACAGCTCTTCAACCTCTCTTTGACTTTTATGACCTTGTTTTTTTTTTTTTTTTTTTTTTTGTTAACAAGTACAGGCGTGACATTTTGGAGAATGCCTCTCAGTTGGGTGTCCTTGTATGGATTGAGGTTATGCATTTTTGGCAGGAAGAGCACAAAATGATATTGTGTCCTCAATACATTTTATTAGGAGGCTGGATGTCAATTTGTTTCATTTTTGGTGATGTTAACATTTGTCCTTTGGTATCTACCTGATTTCTCTCTGTAAAGCTACATTTTCCCCTGTGTAATAAATAGGTACCTCGTGGGAAGGTATTAGTAGATTATATATTCTATTCCTCCCAAACCCTTACCCAATACATTTTACCATTCACTGATGATTCTTGCCTGGATCATTGCTGATATATTTGTCAAGTGGGGATTTTTATTTGAACATTCCTTCAACATTTATTTTTTGGCATTCTACTATGCTGAAGAGCTTTTCCTACTTGTTCATTCATTTGTATTTTCATTTATTTATCTATCAGCATAGAGTTATGGATTCACATTTTATTCAATGGGTCTTTATTCCGTCTTTACTATCATTATTTATTTTGATGTTAAATTGTACCAGACTTGACTCCTGGGAATCCGTCAAGCTGTTTCCTGTTACCATTTGACATAACCTCATCCTTCTTTGACAAACACATTTTTTGGTTGTAAGATATTTCAGGTTTATCTTTTATTTTCCTTTTTCCAATCCTCGAATGAGTCACTTCGCCATGGAACCCTGTTCCTTTTAGTGGAGAATAATGTCTTGTAATTAATTTGGGGACACTAGATGTATTTATTGCTTTGAAGGTATCTT
>RJWH01002807.1:0-98973 GCA_004363575.1 Solenodon paradoxus
GGGCAGGAGGTGAGGGAGAACAGGAGGTGGGAGGGCAGGAGGTGGGGGAGGGCAGGAGGTGAGGGAGGGCAGGAAGTGGGAGGGCAGCATAGGGGCAGGGCAGGCAGGGGAGAGCCACCTGTGGGCAGAGCTTGGGGGATCGCAGCCAACTTGGATGTGGTTCCCTCTTCCCGCAGTGTCCTGGGGACAGTGACTTCCTTGCTTGTCCACCCATTTCCTGGTCCATGCAACGGGGCTGATAAGGATGTCCACTTCGGAGTGCTCTTCCCCTGGTGGGTTTGTCAACAGGGACCCAGAGAGCTGGGTCCACGATCATCTTGCTCGTGATGAGCGCCCCCACCAGGTGGCAGGAAAACACGGAGCTCCTCTGTCCTCTGTGCGGCTCTTGCTCTGGTCCTGCCTGCCTGGTGGACAGTCAGGAGGGGATCCTGAGCCTATAGCACTGGTGGGAGGGCTGCTGATGAGAGATGCTCTATCCTGGCCAGGAGACAGTTTGGCCTTTTTTGTCTCAGCAGTGTGGTGGTGGGTGGGTGGGCCCTGCCTCGGCTCCTGCTCTCACACCCAGAGGCCAAGCTGAGTCTGGGGTGGTGCACACAGAGCCTGTACACACACACACACACACACACACTAGAGACCTGCAGACACACAACAGAGCCTGTACACACACAACAGAGCCCATGTACACACACACCCAAATCCCATGCACACATACACCCAGAGCCCTGCACACACACACCGGAACCCCTGCAGACACACACCAGAGCCCGTGCACACACACACCCAGAGCCCGTGCACACACACACCCAGAGCCCTACACGCACACACTAGAGGCCGTATACACACACCCAGGCCTCTCTGGTTGCTGTGGTCCCAGCTCTCTGGCTGTAACTGTTGTGATGCTCTGGGCTGCAAGTCACAGACAATCTAATCAAAATGGCTTAAACCACAAAGCACTGCCCAAGGGCTGGTTCTGTGGTCATGAGATCGTTTCCTTGAGCCCAGTCACGCCTTCTGCTTTGTGCGTCCCTGGCAGCTCTCCATAGGCTGGTCATGCTGAGACAGCAGTCAGTCTGTGGAGCCCACAGCATTCACATCTCCCACCCTTTTCAGGGAAAGTTTGTGGAGCCCCGGCTCAAACGAGAGAGGAGCTGTCACGTCACCTGGCGAATGCTCAGAGGGAAGGCCGCGTGCTCGTTATCTGACAGCACAGCAAATCATCCCCAACTCTGAGACTGAAACAACAAAAGTCTTCCATGACCTTATAGTTTGCATGAGTCACACAGTCAGGAGTGGCGGTCTGAGCTCCGTAGCTCAGCAAGTCACAGTGGGAGAGGTGGCTCTCGCTGGGTCACCTGGCCTCCGGGTCTTCATTTCTGTATCAGACTCAGACACCACCACTCCTGACACCTCCCTTCATCTTTGTGCTCTTTTCAGTGTGTCGGCCCCAGAGAGCCAGACTTTGTACCCTGCATTTCATGGGTGTCCCAAGTGTGTCCTGAGAGAGCAGCTAAATCACACGGCTTCACTTCCGCTGTCCCATAGATCAAGGCAGTCACAAAGCTCAAGGGAAGGGCCCAAGACTCACCTCTCCAGAATCTCAACATGGTCACCAAGAATCCCGGAACTGGTGTGCCCTGGTGGAGTAGTGGTTAAGTCAGCATCCTCTGAAGAAGTGCAGTCCACGTACATCCTAAGGACCCAGGTTTGCATCCCAAGTCTGGGGGAAAAAAGCAATGTAAATAACTAAATAAAAATAAAATAAAATATGTCCTTCTCTCTCTTCCTGCCCACTCACCTTCATTCTTGCCTACACATTTCCTTTAAAAGAAAAAAATTCAGGAGCCTTAAATCTTCCTGTTCTGTGGACCCTGCTCCGCCCTTGGTTAACAGCCTCATGGTCACAAAAGGGCTGCCACAGAGCCAGTGTTTGAGGCCCACATATAATGTCCAACAGCAGAAGAGAAAAATGGCTGATCTTATATCTCTCGTTTGTCCCCAATATTTTTGTTGAACTAGAAGATACATACAGAAGAGTGTACAAATCCCAAGTGTGCAGAGCAGCACGTTTCCAGAGTGAGTGCTTCCATGTGGCCGACACTCAAAGGGACGACATGACCAGAGCCCCTTCCCTCCCAGCCCCAGCCGCACTCACCTCACTCCCCAGGGTGAGAGCTCTCCTGACCTCGATGGAGTTGTGCTCTACAGATGACATGGAGTCACAGACACACGTGCCGTGCGCTTGCTGGTGGCTCTTCTGTGAGCTCTCTCTAAGCTGTCGGGGACGTGGCAGGCAGGCCTTTTCATGGTCGTGTAATCTCGCACCAGCAGACACTACAGTTTATTCTTCCCTCTTGCTGAACGATATCTGGAATGCGCTAACATTTCTGAAGAGAGCTGCAGTGAGCATCCTCCGTGTTAGTTAGTTAGTTAGCTTCCCTCTGGAAATATTGAGCAGGGGGCATAAAAGCGGGAGCAGGGTCACTAGGTTGTAGGCTTGGCACAGTTCAGCTTTAGTAGAAACTTCCAAACGTTTTCTTTCTTTTCTGAAAAGGAAAAGTGCAGATGGGAAGAGAGAGGAGGAAGCATTTATTTATTTGATTTAATTGTTCATCTTGGCTGCTCCCCTGGCCCAGGGCCGCAAACCCAGGTCCCTGGGATGTATGTTATCTACACCGGCCGGAGGCAGCGGACCTAACCACTAAGCTACCAGGGTGCACCTCAACTATTTTCAAAGCTGTAACAAGGTTTCTGGCATCAGACTGGGAAGTCCCCCACCCCACCCTCTTCTTTCCTACCTCTTGGGCCAAAGCAGGCTGTGAACACCCCTCAAATAAGAGAGCTGCTGTGACATCTGACCCCAGGCCTTTCCAACTTACAGGATTTGAAAGGATTCATTTTGTAGGACAATTGAAAGGGTGCTTATTGAAAAATCTTTAGGAAAAAACAGTAATGAAAAAAATAAAAGTTCTCTGTCACCCCATTCTGATGTAGCAACCTCCGCTGTTAATTTAGTGTTTCCGGTCTTTTTTCTATGTGTCCATAGGGACAATTTTTTTTCTTTTTTTTTTTTTTTTAGAGGAAAGGTGCAGGCAGGAATGAAGGAGAGCAGGCAGGCATGCAGGAAGAGAGAGGAGGAAGAAGCACTTTGTTTATTTTTATTTAGTTGTTCACATTGCTTGTTTCCCCCCAGCCCCGGGTCTTGAACTGGAGACCCTGGGATGTAGATAGGACTGCTCCCAGGCATACCAGACCACTAGGCCACCAGGGCACACCTACCAACTAACTTTTATAACATACTTAGCATATGCCAAGCACTGTTTCGAAAGCATTTCACATAAATAAACACATCTAATTTTCCTAGCAATTCATTCCAGTGGCTGCTAATACACTCTCGCTTTACAGAAGAGGAAAATGCAGCCCAGAGATTGGACGTGATCTGCCCGAGTAAGATGGAGAGCAAAGACTCAAACTCAGTTCTCAATCTAGCTTTGCTTTGAGCTGCTGCAGTGCTTTCTCCTTGCTTTGTTCTCATCCACTTGGAGTCAGGGGGCTACAGGGTGGGGCAGGGTGATGGATTGAGGGGTCCTACTTCGAAGCCTGGGAGTCCCAACCCTGCTCCTGTCCTCTGTCCCCTGATCTGATTCAGGGGGCCCCAGGGCCTCTGCGGAAAGTCGACGTGTTGGGTGTTACCTGTCCATGGCCAGGTGCTTTTAATCTCTGCCTCTAAAGATAAAAGTACAGGTTGGCTGCCAAGAGGCTTGCTGGAAAGTGCCAAGACATTATTCACCTGGTGATAAATAGAAAGACAGTCATGCTCTGCAGGGTGCGTGCTCCCCATGTGTGCTGGGTCACTCGGGCGCTCAGGGCAAAAAGGTAGCCCTGCAAGACTGCTCACCATGTCATGGTCTTGGGCAAGGTCAGCCTCCAGGACCTCAGTCTTCCCACCTGGAAAGTGGGTGGAGTGCCAGTCTCATATTTCATGATAAGGAAGCTGCCAGGGATGTCAGCCACACCGACCTGCTAGCATACTAGGCAAAACACTGTCATGACAAGTCCTTTGCTGTCAGAAATGTTTTGATTTCAGAGATGAGAGAAAACAGGCCCGAGTGTTGACACAGATATATCGCATGGCCTCCCAGGCGGTCGTGGGAGGCAGGGGCCCGTTTCCCATAAGGTGCTCATGTGGGGCTGGATGTGGGACTGTCACTAGGATGCTCTTCTCGGACCGTATCCTATTTTGTAGCAAAAAGTGGAAAAGGTGCTGCTGCAGTGCTTTCTCCTGGCTTTGTTCTCATCCACTTGGAGTCAGGGGGCTGCAGGGTGGGGCAGGGTGATGGATTGAGGGGTCCTACTTCGAAGCCTGGGAGTCCCAAAGGCAAACTGACCTCTGACCCTCCCACCCTGAATCCCCGAGGACCACTCTGTAGGTGGGGTCACAGCATTTTGTCCTCTGGTCCCAGGTGGGCCTCTGCATGGGGAGGCCACTGTTCTCTCTGCTATGAAGTATGCAAAGCTGTCCTCAGGACACCAAGGGCTCCTCAGTGGGGAGCAGCAGGGCTAGGGGCCCCAGCAGGACCTGTGCCCCAACTCCTGGAGACCCCAGACAGCCTTGCCCTTTGTGGCTACTCAGGAAGATACGGTATTAACCCTGAGTGACTGCTGTCCTCAGTCCCACCGGCCAGTGGGAGGCAGTGCAGCCAGGGGGGTCCCAGGGAGAGTCCCCCACCACGAAAGAGTGGTGAGAAGGGTGAGAGTCCTTTGTTTTCTCTCCTTGAGTTCCTGTGGATGCATTGAGGAGTCACACGAGGCATTGAGGGAACAGAACTCTCCTCTGCTTTCATGTCAGGCCATCAGTTGCCCCAACTATCAAAACTTACTCCCAGGAAGCACACACACAGGTAATGTGGCAATGGGCCAGTCACATAGCACCGATCGTACGAGCCTGCTTCTGCTGCATAACAAGCCACCCGAACGATAGGTCAAAGCAGCACATGACGGTGACTCTCCACAAGGCTCTGGCTGGCTGCTGGGTCTCCGATCTTGGAAGAGCCTGGAAGCTTAGGCTGGGCTCTTTGACATGCCCAGTTGAGGCTCAGGGTCACCCAGGGAGGAGGACACATTGGCCCGTGTCTCTGGTTCTCAGCTGCTTAGTGTATCACTCACGCTCACGGAGTTCCCAAAAACTCTAAGGGAAGAAGCCCCTGGCACTGTATGCTCCAGCCTCTGCTTGTGTCACGTGTCAGCGGCCACTGACCAAAGCCAGTCACGTGGCCCTGCCCCAATTCAAGACTGGAGGTAGCTCTCCCTCTAGACAGGAAGGGCTTCAAAGTCACACGGCGGAGAGGTGTGCAAATGGGGTCGAAGGAATCGGTGGCCACCTCTACAATCCCACACGCAACTCGTTCACATATCAGCTCGCCCAACCTTTACAACAATGTTCTGAGAAAGCTGTGATTCTCTTCCCCATTTAACAGATGAGGAGACTGAGGCATAGAGATGTCAAGTAACTTGGCCAAAGTCACACAGCCAAAGTAAAGAAGTAAGAATATGAATTCAATCTGGCTTCAGAGTCTGAACAATTAACCACTGTGCACCCTTCCTCTCCTCTGCTGGGGGTCAAGGTGTGTGTGTGGGGTGTGATATGTTGGGGAGTTTAAAGTGTGCATGTCTGATGGAGAGCGGTAGGGGGGCCGTGAAGCATGTGTGTTTGATTGAGGAGGCTGGCGGGCATCGAATGCATGTGTCAGATGCGGGCACGCGGGGGTCATGAATGTGTGTGTCCAATGGGGGAAGCGGGCTCTGTTTATATTAGATACTGGCTCTAGGCAAGGGTTGGGGGTCCAGATAAGCCCTGACCCCTGTCCCCAGCCTTCTCTGACTGCCCTGTTAAGACCCCCTTCACTTGCGCCGTGCAGGACCACTCTTGGCACTGGTATCTAGGAGCAATCAAGACAGATAAGGCCCCTGTCCTAGTGGCATTTACCTCCCAGAGCAGAAAAGACAGGCCACACACAGACAAACAAGAATACTCCATTCTAATGTCAGGGAGACAAGAGTGTCAGAAGAAACTCCAGCGAACGAGGGACAGCGAGTGATGGGGAAGACCCAAGCTAGTTAGGCTCAGAGGTCAAGGACGGCAACTAGGCTGAGAGGTGAGCAGCTGTGCAGGCCTCTGAGGAAAGGCCTTCTGAGCAGGGAACAGCATGTTCAAAGGCCTTGAGGCTGGAACAATCCTTACGCCCAACGCCCACAGGAAGGCCGTCAAGGCGGAGCAGAGTGAATGGAAGGGAGGAGAGCCGGGCAATGAGACAGAGAGGGACAGGGACCCAGCCTGCCATGTGATATGTACAGGTGTTCTTCCAGGAGCAGTCAGAAACCTGGGGGCTTAAAGCTGGGGGTGGGGCGCTGCAAGACGTGGTCTGGTTGATGTTTGCCAAGGCTACTGCAGACTCCAGGGGCAAGGGCAGCACCAACTCCCTGGACGAGGCATGAAAAATTCCCCAGGACGTGCCCTCAGTGCACGTAACGTGCAGTTAGTTCATGGTGACGCGCATGCATATTGTTATTATAGCCGTACCACTTTCATCAGCATCGCATTTTCCATGAGCCAACAGAGAGCCTCTATCCTGATGCACTTCAATCTGCCAAAGCTCAGAACCTGCCTGGGAGGGTGAGACACACACTTTAATTCCTCAGAGTCAGGGAGGCCTCTCCTCAGGCCCAAGGAAGGCTCCAGAACCCCAGGGGAGGGGTGTCAACTGAGGTCACCTGCTCTAACGTTAGATGTTTCTCAGTCCAGGACTGGCTGCGTCAACACCCCAGTTCGCCCCACATCTTTTCTTTGTATACTAGGAAAGCTACCATCCATGTTTCCAGATCTCCCCAGATCCTGGTCACACTGACCAGAGGGACAGGGTCTCTGGCCCTGCTGCTACCCCCAGCTCAGGTATCTGTGGCTTCAGGGCAGCAGTCACCAACTTAAGGTCTGTGAGTGAGTATTCCACGTGGGCCCCTCGAGTTTCTGCACGTCAGAGACCATCTGAGAGGGCCAAGGTCAAATAAGAGCCCTTCCCGGGACACACTGGGCAGACGTCACTAGTGGATGCCAGCTCTCCTCCCCTTGGAGCTTGAAGGGCACCCTGGGCGGCCACACCCATTGCTAGGAACTGGCCATCCATCCAAGCGCCTTGCTGCTCCCAGCCTGGCACAGAGCCCTCCTTTACCCTGGGGGGAGCGACAGCCCCCATTGCTGGAAGGAAGTGGCATTCAGGTCGCCTGACTCCCAGCCTACAGTCCCCAGCCTCAAGGACAGGCGAGAGGTGTCATTTATGTCCTCCCCGAGGACTGGCTCAGGGGACATCCTCAAAAGGTGTGCGTTGGACAAATAACGGGAGGTGAGCAAATAAAAACCAGAGAGCAGGAAGAGCTTGCTCGCCGCAATAGGCGAAAACCGGCTTGGGGGTGAGGGGAGAAACAAAGGTTGCCAGACGTTGAGAAGAGTTGCTAAGGGAAATGTTCAGTGTCTTTCCTTGCAGGACTTTAAAAATAGTCCCGAAAAAAGAAAATGTCTTAAGTACCTATCTGCTAGGGAGGCGCCCCAGCTCCGGGTTTATTATTTATTCATTGTTGGTAAGTGTCTGTTGATCATCAACTACCAGCCCCGAGTAAATCAGCTGTTGAGCCAGAAAGCAAAAATAACAGCCGGTATCTTTGTCTCTGTAGCCACAGGGGTCTTGGGTTGCAAGCAGCAGAGACCAAGTTCAAAACAGAAGCACAAAGCGGTTCAGGGAAGGCTCTAGGGCAGCTCACACATGACAGAGCTCAAACAGACGCAAATGGCAGAGAAAGGGATGGCCTCACCAAGCTGTCACCCCTGGGTGATCTTCCCACCATTCCTTCCCCTCCAGATTTAAAGTCTGGGGTAAGAGAGGCCTCACTCGGTCACCTCTTGGGCAGGAGGAGGCGGGGCCCCTTGAACATCAGCCCTTGGTTTCAGCCCAGGACACTTGGAAGACAGTCTGATGCCAGCTATACCGGTGGGGTGGACAGTGGGTGCCAGGGACCCAGCAGGTTTGGGTTACTGAGCTGGCCAGCATCCACACAGGCACAGTTGGGTGATAGGTGATCTGAGATCATCTGCCAGCTTCCACCCATCTGTCCCTTACTGGGGAGAGCTCTGGGGACGCTCTGTGTCCACGGCATAGAGCTCCATTAGCTCTGGAAGTGGCAGGGAGCAGCACCCCAAACCAACCAAACCTGGGAGTTAGAGGTGGCGTCCTTCATAGCTGCTGAATTCATTGTCTCCTGCAGGTAACCAAGTGCCCCAGCACAAGCCGGCTTCAACCAGCCATCAGCATTGACCTTACCTGGTTCTGGGAGTAGGAATTCGAGGGGGGCTTGGTCAGGTGGTTCTGCTTTGAGGTCCCTCGTGAGCTTGCAGTCAGGATGTCACCAGGCACATCATCCAGGCTTCAGTGGGGCTGGAAGAGCCACTTCCAAGACAGCGGGCTCAGTGGGCTGGCAGGTGTCTTTGTCACTCTGGCTGCAGTAACAAAACAACCCGAACCGGGTGGCTTCCACAGCAGAAAGGAATTATCTCTGGAGACTGAACATCCAAGATCAAAGTGTCCGCAGGGTGATCTGAAGGCCTCTCTCTTTGGCCTGCAGCAGCCGCTTCCTCACTATGACCCCACACACCGTTTTTTTCTGGGCCATAACCCTGGAGTAACCTCCTCTTCTTATGAGGACACCAATCCTTTGGGCTGAGAGCCCACCCCAACAGCCTCCTTTTAACTGAATCTTCTCTTTCGGGCCCTATTTCCAAACACAGTCACATCCCAAGGTACTGGGGGTCAGGACTTCAACACAGTAATTTGGGGGAACACAATTCAGTTAATGACAGCAGACCTCAGATTCTCAGTGGCCTCAGTTCCCTGCTCCCTGTTCTGCAGGGAACAGCCCCAGCACTGGATGCCCCACAGTGAAGCCCCAGCCCAGTCCCATCAGGGTGAAACCTCATCTCACCAACGTGTGGATCAGAAGGCTTCCACACGGCGTCCAGCCAGAGTCAGTCAGTCAACAAACACACTCTGTAGTGCCCAAGACCTAAGGGTGCCAAGGTCGAATCTGGGAGCTCCTAGCCTTTGTGGAGCTCACCATTCTGCAGGAGGGACAGAGAAGCAAATGCCCCGCCCCAGGGCATGGGAACATTTATAAACAAAGTTCACCACATGCTGGGTGACCTGTATCAGTTGCCATGACAAGCTCTTTATCTGTATTATTGCGCAGAACCCTGGAGGAGGAAACTGAGGCACAGACAGGACAGTAATCTGCTCAAGGTTATATTGCAAAGCAACCCAAGCACCCGGACCTCTGATCTCAGGAGTCTCCGCTAGCCTGCAACCACTATGTGGTTTTCAGTGAGCAGGAATATTACATGGGCTGCTCACACTGACCAAAACACTAAAGCCAGAGAGCACCAAGGACTGAGGGTGCCCTTGTGCACGCAGGTTGGGGTGTCCCAGCTCTGTCATTTGGGCACCACTGCAATGTGAGGTGCTAAGATGGAAGACGATCTTAGTCCCTGGCCTCGTGTTTATTCTGGAGAGAAATGAAGCCCAGCGCACAGACAAGGGCTCACAGCAGCTCTGCTTTGCATTGGAAGCTGGAGAGACAAGTGTCCATCAAGGGTGCAGAGATGAGCATGAGGCAGCAGTGAAAGGAAACCACGGTGACACACAGCTGCATGCATAAGGCTCCTGTGAGTGCAAAAGCCTGATGTGGAGAACGTGTGCCATGATTCCATTTCTTCTAGAAGAGGCAGAGCCATCACTTAGAAGAGGCCTCAGGGAGGCCTACCTGTGTGGTTGAACGAGAACGGAGAGCTAAAGAGGAACATCCCAGATGGGTAGGAGCTTCACCTGGGGAGCAAGAGCGGGAGGCCTTGGGAAGGACCACGCAGGCTGTGGGTGCCATGTGAGTTCTGGGGCTGGGCATCTTACTCCTCACGAGGGTGCTGGCATGTGGGTACCACTCACCACTTGCGTTTCTCACGTTCCCTACATGCACGTTACTTCCAGAGGAGAGAGGCTCAATAGACATTCTGCATTTACTGAGCACCTACTATGTGCCAGACCTGGTATAACCCATCAGGCATCCAGGGAGAACAAGACAGATGCCATCTCTGTCCTCAGGGCTCAAGGACAAGCAGGAGAGACAGCTGTCAAACAGATAATCATAAACACGACAGCCATGTGATCACAGCTGCGCCTGGTCAATGAAGGATCTGCACATGAGCAAGATGTGTGAATGGAGGGAGGAGCAAGAGTCCAGTGCTTCTCATTCCTTCCAGCCCACACACTGTGAAGACATTGCTCTGTGTGTTTGTCCCAGTTTTCTCAGTCTTCTTAGCAACGTGATAAGATACATGCTATTTCTAGTCCCATTTCACAGATGGTAAAACCAAGGTACAGCATTTCAGTAACTTACCCAAAGTTATACAGTCCAAGCAAAAGAGCTGGGATTCAAACTCAGGCGATGTGATTCCAAACAGCCTAAAGTTTGACTATTGTCTGCTCCCAGAGGATGTGCTTTGAGATGAAAGATGAGTAGGGTCAGAAGTCATTTTTCCCAGTAAAGCAGGTAACAGCTTTTTCTCTCTCTTTTTTTTTTAAAAAAGGAAAGATGCAGGCAGGAATGAAGGCAAGCAGGCAGACAGGAGGAGAGAAGAGGAAGAAGCATTTTCATTTTCATTTAGTCGTCCTCACTGGTTGCCTCCCCTGGACCCGGGACTCAAACCCAGGGGTATGTGGCCTGCATCCTTCAGAGGCAATTGATCCAACTGCTCCTCCACCAGGGTGCGGAGAACAGCATTTTCACAAGATGGATTAGCATGTGCTGGAGCCAAGGTAGAAAAAGCCAGGGTGTGGGAGGGGCTGACGGCTGGAGCACAGGGGCCAAGTGCGGAAATGTGGAGCTGCCCTTGACCCCAGCCACATCTTGGAGCCTCTCACCCTCTGCTGCATACAAGGAGGTGGGGTTGCTGGTTGCTTGGGGGGGCGGTGAATATGTGGGTCCTTACCTGTACTAGTCCTTTTCTTTTTCCACTCACACCCAGGGAATAAAGCCTCTTAAGCACAGAGACATGAGAAATGTATCTGTAATTATGCTGCTGTAAGACATCTGGCCTTTCCCACCTCATCGAAGACCCATTAGCGCACACAGCCTCCGCTGCATTGACTGGCGCTTCCACGATCTCCAGGGTCCACGAGGAGCCCCCGCATCCTGGGAGTGGGGCGCCTGCCTTCCCCACTCCAGCCTCCAGTCTGTGGCGGGAGCAGTAGTCACTTTCACACCCTAAATGACACGACCCCTAATTAGACACGCAGGTGCTGAAGCGAGCAGAGCAGAGACGTGGGAGACGGTTCCTGTTTCGTGTCAGTGTCACTTTGCACCTCTCACCGCTTTGAAACTTGCTGGTGGGAAGGGAGATGGGAAGAGAGAACACCCACAGGATGGGGGCAGGCGGGCAGCGCAACAAGGGCACACGCACCTGTGGCTGGGCTCCCGGCTGCAACCCGCTCTGCCCTGTGAGTGGTGGCGGCCGGGTGTGCTACGTTCAAATCTTGCCTCTGCTGCTTGTCAGCTGGGGATTCCCGAGCAAGGAACTGGTCTTGCTCAGTCTCCTCCTTCTCGACTATAAATGGCAGATGATTAAGCTTAATGTCTCACCTTATTAGATGATTATGTATAACGTCTCACCCTATTCTTCCTTGTTCCAGGTCTGCTGGGACTGATCCACAGCAGCTGCTCCGACAGACCCCCTACCCTCTGACCTCTAATTCTGACTAGGGTTGACCAGTGAGAAACATCAGGACAGATCAGAGGGCGGATGAGAGAACGGGGGGTATCTGGTCCTGCAGCTCCCTCTTTGAGACAGAGGATCTACTACGGCCAGAGCCCCAAGGGGCAGCCCTTTCTTCTGGGAACCCACATTTTTCTCAATATAATATATTCGTCTCCCACCACAGAAACAAGTGAACCCAAACCTAGTGGCTTCAAAAACCACAAGTTTACTCTCTTAAATCTCTGAAGGTCACGAGTCTGAAATTAGTCTCACTGGCTAAAATCAAGGTGTCAGCAGGGCTGTCTGTGTTCCTTTCAAGGAAGAATTCGTTCCCTGCTTTTTCCAGCTTCTAGAAGTGGCCCAATTCCTTGGCTCCTGTTCCTTCTTCCATCTTCAATTCTCTGACTCTGAATTCCAACCTCCCTGTTCCGTTTTTAAGGACACTTGAGGCTACATTGAGCCTTCTGGAAAATCCAAGATAACCTGCCCACCTCAAGGTCCACTGATGAGCAACCTTAATTCCAGCCGCAATCTCAATCCCCTCTGCCCTACAGCCCGACAGTCCCGGGTGCCAGGAATCAGGCCTGGCATCTTTGCAGGCTGGCTTTCTGCCCGCCATGCCACCCTCTCTCTGGTCCCTGCCCCTCAGGTCTAGGAGCAGAGCAGGGTTCCCACGATGCCGTAACGGTCACCTGGCTTTCGTGTCTCTCTGTGCCAACACATGTCCACTCCTCCTGGCTGCTCAGCGCGAGGCAACAGGCCAGCAGTGCAGGGCCCCGGGGGGCTGGGAGGCGAACCAGCCAGCTCTGAGAAGGACGGAGCCTGCCCACGCCCCAGACCTCTGCTAGAGGCCCTCCCAAGGCCCACAGGTCTCCAGAGTCAGAGATGGCTGGTGCCCTGTGTGATGTGACGCCAGAGCTTGGCTTTGGGGACGAAAGTGGCGCAGAGCAGACGTCAGCGCATACTGGGAAACCAATTGCCCTTATTTTCATGGACAGACCAACAGGTGCCTGAACAGAACTGCTTAAACTCTTGGTTTCCTTATTTTTACGTTTACTTGATACTTAGGCTCCTTGAAGAACCACCACATTCTTTCAACTGCAGCCTCCTAGGCGCCCAGAAGGCGGACTACATTACCCAGAATGCCCTGCAGGCGGACTTCCGGCGGGTTCAGCCAATGGGAGGTGCCGAAGGGAGGCAGGGTATTTCCCCACCTCCCGTCCTGACTCACAGTCCTTGTAATGCTGGGAATGTGGGCTGAAGAGCACTCCTGTGGGAGTGCCCTTCCTGCAGCTGCAGTTCCCTCTGGCTGCCGCCTCCCACCCCTCCTGGCCCAGGTAGTAACAGCTCCTTGCTCATGCAAGCCCTGGGTGCTGCACGTATTCTTGGTTTTCCTAGTACACCGCCTCTGCCTTTGCAGACTGTCCCAGTCGTCCCAAGTGAGTGTTGGGACTCAGATATCCTAGCAACCGTATTTGTGAAACCTCGGGTTTGAAGAGCCAGTTACAATGTTTGCACACCCATTAACATAAAATATTAATCGTTGGAGCAAAAAAATAAAGTAAGCGTTCTACTTAAAATCATCTCAGGTAATATCCATGGCACTCACAGGCCTCTGGGACAGGGTGTCCCTCTGGGGATGACACACGACGTGTTTGCACATTTCAGAGTCTCCGTGGCCAGCCTTCTTGGTTTTGCCTTGTTAGCGATTTCCCTTCCCTGACAACAGAACATTGATTTTGTCCAGGAATTGTCCCCCCCCCCCCCCCCCCCCACCGGCCCTCTCCCCAGAGTGGACTTTGATGGGGCAATCATGGGCCTCCAGAGGCCTCCCTTGTTCACAATTGGCCAAGGAGGAGTTGTTGAAGACTTCAGGTGATGGGGAGGAGTGTGTCAGGCAGCTGTAGGGAGCTCTCCTGCCTTTTTGTAAGGCAGTGAGGAAAGGACAGCTGCTCTGCTGCCTCTGTGCATCCTGACAGCATGTCTGGCCAAACGGCAGCCATCTTGCCTCATGGGGGCATCAGCCTAAAGATGACACAGCCCCAAACAGAAAGAGCCTTGGTCCTGGATGATGCCAGCGGGCACTGAACCAACCAGCTCTACACTGTCTGTGTCTGTCTTCCATGCTTGAAACAATGAAGTCCTTCTCAGGGACAACATTTTGATTTGAGACCTCTGTGATCCATAGCCTCTTGATTCACTTGGGAAAGTCTTGGAGTAAGGAATCGGTTTCTCTTCATGGTGCCCATTGTTTCTTGAGCTTGTTTGAACAGAAAAATTTACGAAGAAACGTTTAATAACTTTTCATTTCCCTTAGAAGACAATTAAAAAAAAAATTAGCAACAGCAGGCATGCCTTCGTGGAGCAGCATTTTGGTCAGTGGCCTTTGACTGAGAGCGTAGGCTGCATATCCCAGGCACCCGGGGTTCAAGAGCAGGACCGAGGTGAAAACCAAGATGAACAAGTAAAGTGCTTCTTCCTCCTCTCTCTTCCTGACTGTCTTTGCTGGCCTTCATTCCTGCCTGCACCCTTCCTTAAAAAAAAGAAAGGGAAAAAGAAAGAAAAGAAAATTTAGCAAAAGCTGAGATGCCTGCCAATAGTATGTTCAAACTGACTGACCAGCTGCATGACCTTGGACGAGCGCCTCTCCCCCAGGAAAACCCCAGGACCACATGCCTTTGGATGAACCCCAATTCCATAGGAAAGCCCCAGAGCAGTTGACCTTGGAAAGCAGGGTCTTCCAGGAAAGCCCCAGGGCAGGGACTAATTATTATTTTACTGATATCTTCTCTTCCCTCCTTTAGCCACACCAGCTTGATTTTTAACTGGGTGACTTTCCCAGCCTCCCTTGCAGTTAGATATGGCTAAGTCTAAACCTCATCTGTGAGATGAAGGTGGAGTATTTAGTAGAACTTTCAGGAAGGCTTCTTAACAGAGGATGATTCAGTTGAAGTTTGGCATATTTTCTCCTTCCTCCTTCTCCTTCCTGGAATACAGATGTGACGGCTGGAGCTTGAGTAACCATATTAGACACTGAGGTAACTTAGAGGGTAAAAATCACACATTAAGACCTGATGTTTAATAAGTGCTAAAAAAGTGGGAACTGTGATTTTATCATTCATATCTTCAGGACACAGATTTTTTTCTCCTAGCAGATTCTGCAAAACACAGGAAATTTCTCAAAAAATGTATCCTATGATAAAATTGGGATGTCTCCGACAGACACACAATATATACTGCATAGTAAAGAACTTGAGAAGTCTTGCACTCTCATTGTTTAACCCTATGCTTCCGGGAGGAAGTGGCACCTTACCCACTTTTTAATTACATCCACTTCTATTCACTGAACAAACTCCAGGAAATCCCAGCCTAGTGCTTCTCAAATTTTACTGCACACGCCAGTCACCAGAGGAGATTGCTAAAGGACAGATGGATTCAGCTGGTTTCCGGTGGGACCTGAAGCTCTGCATCTCTAGCAAGCATCCAGGTGAGTCAGATGCTGCTGGCCAGGACAAAAACGTCAAGGCACCAGGAATAATTATTTCTCCAGCATGTCTCCCTTTTACTCACCTTCTCAGGCAGCCCTAGTGTCATGGGATGAGATGGGCTTCCAGCTGGCAAAGTCAGGTCCAAATCCCAGCCGCATCCTCAGAGCTGCTGAACAAGCCATTTTGCCTCTCTGCACCTCTATTTTGATATAGAAAATAATCCATTCTTTAGACAGTGGCTGGGAAGATCACAGCAGTGATAGAATGAATCAAGGGACAGGAATCTCTACTAAACACGTCCTGATGAGCTGAGGAGACAGGTTCAGAGAGGTTAGGCGGTTTGCCCAAGGACCCATGGCCAGGAAGCAGCAGATGTGACTCCAGATGAAATGCCTTGGTTCCTCAGCAGAAATCAAGGTCGTGGTGAGAAAGGGAATAAGGCCAGCATTTCAGGACTTCTCGGTGGGAATTCATATCAATGATCACTTTTTTTCCTGCAATCTGCCTCCAGAGGCTTGGGCTTAGCCAGATAGGGTTCCATGCACCTGGTGTCTAAGGATTGGTCTCCAAGCAGGAGGAGGAGGTGTTTTCACCCACCCTGGGGTCACTGGAGTCAATCTGTCAACCCCTCTGGCATCAGGATGATGCACCCCTCCTCTTGGCCTGGTTCTACTGCCCATCTACAGGGGGAATCATGTTAGAACCCCGTGGTGAGCAAATAAGATCGTTCTGGCAGGCCTGGGTGATGTGGGGGACGGTGAGCTGAGACCCACTGACACAGGGTCCATTCAGAAAGAGAGAGCCGTTTAGTCAGGAACACACAGCAAGTTTATTAAAAGCAGTAACAGTGAGTTTAAGCGTCCTGTGGGCCAGAAAAGTTACATCAATGGAATGCACCCATGTGCTGCGTGTCTCTCACACGGGTAAGATGGATTCCTGTATATATATGAGGAGGGGTGAGGACTTCTCCTTTCGTGGATGTGCCCAGGTTACCTGGGGTAAAATGGGCATCTAGGGATGTGCCCCAGACCCAAGGTACTAAGGTGGGGTCCTTGCTCTTTGAAGTCTCAGGATCTGCCAGTTAGTTAACTCTCCACTGCATCCTGCCCTATGGATTTTAGGCTACGCTGTCCCTGAATCACAGGGAAGCCTGCTTTCCCCCTCCCCATACCCTGTGCACCTGCAGCCCCTCCTAGGTCAGAGAAGCTGTGCCGTCAGCACTGGGTTCAGGAAGGCTGAGGCAGCCCTACTAATGGGGCACACTAGAGCTGTGTCCATACTCCCCTTTTCCTCTACCATCCAGACCCAGATGGGAAATAGGGGCACCACTAAGGTAGAGCGACCAGCTCCATCTGATCTGCTCCAACTGCCCAGTCGTGGCTCCATTCAGCACTGGTCTTCCTTTGCTCCTTCAATTAAAATAGCTAACAGTTACACAGCACTGTGTGTCAGGCATTTGTCTAAATATTTTGCATATATATCTTACATAGATATTAACGGGAGTGCATATTTAGCTGTTACCAAAGGAGAGATGCAGGCTCTAAGAGGTGGAGTCCCTAGGGTGAGGGGGGATTGCAGGGTGGAGGGACTGGAACCTGGCAGCTGCAGCTGGAGCCAGCAGAGAGCTCTGCCTCTGGGGTAGATCCCTGTCCCCAGGACCAACCTAAACTGTTCAGAAGAGATTGAGAACAGGGGTTCAACCACCTGCACTGCTTAAAGTTTCACCCCACCCCAGGTTTAGATTGCCCAGCAATCTAAAGCAGCAATAAGTCTCCATCTGAATACCCTCACATGCCCAGGTTTCCTGTTTCAAAGAAGCTGGGCACCCTCTCTCCCTCCTCTCCAGCCACACTGGCATTTCTACTGCTGCTTGGATACACGCCAAACTGTTTCCAGCCCCAGGGCCTTTGCACCTGCTGGTCCTCCACCATGGGGCCCCTTCATCTCATTCAGGACTAATGGGTTCTCTTCCTAGGCCTCAGGTCTAAAATAGCAGCAGTCCTTCCCACTCCATCCCTCGCCATCCCATTTCCCTTCTAGATAGTCCCTTAGTAACACATCACATGTGACAGTGTATTATTTATGCACTGGTTTAGGGTTTAGCTTCTGTCTCTGGTGAGACTCTAAAGTGACATTGAGTAAGCCAAGGAAGGAGCCAGTGATTGGAACAGAAAAGTCATGTCCGGATAAAGGAGTGCCACCCTCCCCCGCCTGCTGATCATGCCCACTCCGCTCTCACAGGCTTGCCAGATCTTTTGATCCTTTTTCAAAAGAGGTTGAATATCCAGATTTTGACGTAGCATCTCCTGGTTTTTTATACCCTAGCAACTTATTCAAATCACCAAAATTAAAAGCAGCTCAGTGAGCCAGACTGTATACAGATACCAATCAGTGGAACTTGGCACCCCATGGTGGGCTCCCCTTCCCTCCCTGGGAAGTGGCATTTGAGCCAGGCTGCAGAGCTGGTGTTGGGGTGTGGGGGTTAGGGAACCTGGCAGTGGGGTGGGTGGGGGTCTGTGAGCCACCCCTCCTGGTAGCTTCGGAAGCCCCGCACCCCGGCCCCAGATCCCAGCTGGCTGCAGGCCATGCACTTGAAGCATATGCGTGGAGTGTTTTGAGCAACGAAGCACGCAATACACAGCAAATACGGCTGCTCCTCCGTCTGGCCAGACGCAGCCCGCTCACCGCCAGATGGTCCCGCCCGCCTCCCCAGCTGAGGCTGGCCTTTGTGGGCTCCGTAGATGCTCCTCTCCATCCCACAAGAGGCGGCTGGGAAGCTCTCTCCTGGGGAACCAGGAGGATTTTTCTTGGCCTGCAGACAGAAAGGCTGATTCAGCTGGGAACCTTCTGGATTTATAACCCCCAGCGCTCCCTCCCGCTTTGACCTGGAGCCCCAGTGTGCTGGCGTTTATTGCTAATTGTTTTCAGACAGATGGCGTGGCCCTGAGCCTAATTCCCCAGGCAAGGGGGAGGGGGTCGCAGGAGGAGGAGACCGTGCCCTTGACCGCTGTTTGCATTCTTCAGGAAAATGTTCAGCATTGGGGGCGGGGTGGTGGTCAGTGATATAGTGAGGGCTTGCGGGAGAAGTGGCAGGGCTTCGGGAGGGAACAGGACGGTCAGAAGAGGTGGAGGTGGGGAATGTCCCCTCCTCCAGAAGTCCTCTTCGACTGAAGCCAGTGTCGGGGCAAATTACTCCTTCAGGGTTGGATTTAGGGTTGAGAGGAAGTAGGGGCTTGTGGGGAGGGTGGAAGACCTTCCTCAATCTAATAAGCAGCCCTCGTTTTTTAATATTTCAACATAAGTTGTGGGTTTACAGAGGCATCTTCCTTTCTCTGGACCCCACGAATCTGCCAATCACGAATGAAGACTCCAAATTACACGAGAAAAAGAAAAGGTGGCCTCCAAGGAGTAAGTGACTAACTTGAGGTCACATAGTCCACAAGGCTTCATTGAGTCCTCATTGTGTGTCTGCTGGGAACACAGCACACACAGTAGAGGGCAAGACCAAAAAAAAGCTCTGGGCCCATTTCTAGGCTTGTGAGACGAGATGGATATTAATTCAGAAGTGAAAGGTCGAAAACATAAGGACTGGAAAAAGAACAGAATAGGGAGACGGGGTAGGCAGGGATCTCAGGGAAGGTGAGGGAAGGGTTCTCAGGGGAGGCAACACTGGAGCTGAGCTTTGAGGATGGAGTTGGGGTTAGTCATGCCTAAATTGGGGTGGGGTGAGTACTCCAGGTCAGGGGAACAAGTGCAAAGGCTCTGAGGTGGGGAGAGCCTGTGGCCAAGAAAATGGTTAGGGGACAGGCTCTGGAGCCAGGCCGTCCTCATCCAAATCCTGGATCTCTGGGAGTAGTGTGACTTTGACCAGGTCATGTCACTTCTCTCAGTTTCATTTATAGAATGGGGACAGCAATGCTCTCCCCCCACAGTGAGGATTAAATAAAATAGTCTATGTCAGGTGCTGGAACGGTGCCCCACGCACAGCCTGGAGGCCGCAGCTGTAGCTGTCCTATCATTAGGTGGCATTTCCTCTTCCCTGGGCAGCTTCCCTGCCAGGCGGAGCTGCGGGATTTAGAGACAGTGGTGCTGCACGCAGGGTCTAGACCAAAGGGGAAGATCCAGTCAGCATGTGATGCCTGAGTGTTCTGAACTGTGAGTCCCGCGGACCCTCCATCCTGCACCCAGGCTCCTGCTCTTCCTCCTCAGCCCTCACCACCAGGCCCACCTGACCCAGCCCCTCCTCCCACCTCCTCTAACCATCCAAGTACAATTAAACCAAACTTTTGATTTAAGATATTTATACCAGCACTAAGAATGTCCTCTAATATCAGCTTATATATTTTTAATCTGCCATTAAAGTGATTTAAAATGAGGCTCCAGTGGACGGGCGTGATAAAAATTAAAAGTCTCCATCACGCCACGTTGGCTGCGTGCCCCAGCGACAAGGACGTGAGGGCACCTCTATCCCACTGAGTTCTTGGTAAATGCAGCTTGGATCAATGACTGTTTCTCTGAGGTGGGGGCTTCCAGGGGTCCAGGAGCCGTGAAGTAGGTAGGGAGTGCCAAAGGCCAGGATCCTGAGAAGGAGCCACATGGGCGCCTGCATATGCCCCTAATGAATGGTGACATCTGCTCATCCATTTAATTAACGAGCCCCTCTGTGGCAGGACACAGGGACAGCATCCTCTGAGCCTGCAGAGGAGAGTGGGGGAAAGAAGCCAGTAGAGAGAGGACTGCCAATTTGCAGAATGATTTTTTCTTCCCGCCTCCTTTTAGAATCAGAGAATGGAACCTGGCTGGTGTGCCCCGCTCTCCGCAAGGCAATTTCCAGGGACTCATTTCTCAAGTGGCCTGTGGGTGGACCAGCTCCTGGGCTATTCTTCTCCCTCCTCCCTTTTCCACCCTCCTCCCACGGCCTCAGGAAAGTCTGAGATAAATGCAGGCTCCTGGGTTCCTCCAGGGTGAGAAGCCGCAGATCAGCACTGTCCCCATCATCAGTTTACTTTCCTATCACTACTTGCCAAGAACCTGCTCCACCTAGAAAGACACCCCGCAGGCCCAGGTAGAGATCAGAGACCCAAGGACCAAGCAGGATCATCATGGCTGGGTCTGGCTTCGCCACTGGGACGCTGGACCCTGCATTTCCACCTTGGAGGGTCTGCAGAGAGCAGGACTGGGGCAGGGGGTGGGGGGGCAGTTGACCAGGGGGCCAGAGGCTTGAGTCTGGTTTTCAACACCTCAGGATCCCCGGCCCTGCGGACTCTGCCCTGACAAGAGCTGGGGAGGAGCTGCACAAACCAACAGCTCTTGTGTGTTCCCAGCACTTAATTAGCACTGTGTGCTGGGCCCTGGGCTAAGTGTTTTCTCTGCCTCCACACTCAGTCACCACTCATACCAACCCTGTGAGAAAGGGACTTCCACCAATCCCACTTGACAATGAGGAGACCTAGAGGCACAGAGAGGGCAAGGGCTTGCCCTGAGGACGCACAGACTGTAGGAGGCAAAATCGAGATGGAGCGTAAGCAGACTGGGCCCGAACCCTTGCTCTCCACGTTGCACCACAGTGAGGGTAAATGGGCTCTTGGCCAAGCGTGCACCGCATGGTCACATGCTCATCAGTGGATGTGGAGTGGACTCTGAGCAATGCCCACACCCCACCCCAGACTCCCCACTTCCTCACTCATCCAAGAAACGTCTTATGAGCACCGGCCACATACCCCCCCACTCGGGGCCGCAGGCATGAGCGGGAATAGGCCTGATCCCTCCCAGGGTCCTCCCAGGCTGGGGGAAGCAGAGAGGACCCCAGTGGGTGTGGGAAGGTGATTGTCAGGGGCAGTCTTTACCAAGTGCCAGCCTGTGCTGAGTCGGGGCAGAAACACCAGCTTGTGTCCTGTTTACAGAAATCTGAAGACTTCATCTATCTCAAAGCCTCCATGATATGGCCTCTGCTGCTCCGACTTCTCACTCTGCATTCCAGCCTAGCGACTTGCGTTTCAATGCTTTGAACACTTCTGCTCCCTCACACCTCAGGGCCTTTTGCACATGCTATTTCTGAAACTTTCTCTATCCATTTTTTGACTGGGATGCTGGGGGTCTCTTTTTGTTTGGGCTGTAAAACAGAGTACCCCCACACTGGGGGGACTTAACCAACAGAGATTTATTGTCTTTCAGAGGTTGGAAGTCTAAGATCCTGGTGCTGGCAGGGCTGGTTCCGTCTGAGGGCTGTAAGGGAGAATCTGTCCCGTGCCTCTCTCTTAGCTCTGATGCTGGCAGTCTTTGGGGTTCCTTGACTTGTAGATGCATCACCTCAGTAGCTGCCTTCATCTTCACTGGCGTTCTCCCTATGTGTACATCTATATCCAAATTTCCCTTTTTACAAGGACAGTGGTCACGATGGAGTGGGGCCCAGACCCCCGATATGACCTCACCCCATCTTAACTAATGACCCTGTCTCCAAATAAGGCCACATTCTGAGGTGCTAGGGGGTTAGGACTTCAATATGGGAATTTGAAGGGGCACAGCTAAATCCCTTTCATTAGTGTGAGGAAGGGGTTTTGCAGATGAGAGTCTGGGGGTCACTTAGTGGCCAACAGAAAAGATTGGCTGGGATGAAACAGTTCAAGTCCACAGAGGAGGAAGGCAGATGAATTCTCTGTAGTTTCTGAGAGGCTGAGGGGATTCGGAACCACACCCCAGGCTGAGGGACTGATGACAAGCATGGAACACCACGTCAGGTCTCCCTCTATCCTGGGCCGCTGGGCAGGAAGCCAAGCGGCCCCTGAGGCTGAGCGGGGGACTCTGCCCTCACAGCTGGGCCGACCTGCAGGCAGTCCTCCATCTAGACAAGGGCCCAGTGTGTTTTCCTTGGCCGGGATTTGGCCAGGGCTTCCTGGGAGCCCAGTTCACACAGGAACCCTTTGAAGGCAGGAAGAATCGGGTTCAATGTCTCCATCCAGCTGAGTGAGGGTGGGTGGGGCCAGGGCCAGAGCAGGCTTCCAGAAGGTCTCTTGTCCAAGGCTAAGGAGGGGTGACCAGGGACATACCCACCGTGAGGCCTGCAACAGGTCCCCACCTAACAATCCAACAACCACAGCTGTGGTTTTCACAGCCCACACAGGAGGAAGAGGGCCCTGGACAAACACTGTTGATTTCTAACACTTAGGTGTTTGCTTTAATGTCCACTAGATTCGGCTAGCCCATCCCACCAGTGCCTTCTCAGATTTTATTGATTAGTACAAAGTGACATCTATTAACAATTAAAGGGGAGGTCACTGGAAACTATGTACATGTCCATCAACAGGTGAACGAAGACATAAAGGGGGCACAACTTCACGGTGGAAAACTACATAGACATGGGAAACCTCGCCCTGCACCGCCATCTACAGATCCATGCAGCCTGGAGATGATGACCGCTCTTAAAGTCGGGGAAGGCCGAGCATGGGCTCCCCTGACACGGGCAACACAGGTCGGCCTTAAGCCTTGCCTCCACCCGAGTATGTCATTCCTATAGTGATCCAACCGTCCCCTGAAGGTCTCCATACTCTTTTTTTTTTTTTTTAATACAGGAAGGAAGAGGGAGGGAGGGAGGAAGGAAGGGACTCTTCATTGTTAATTTTGGTTCTCCCTTTCCCCACACCCCCCAATCCCCACCCCAGTCCTGAACCCAGGTCCTTGGGCTTTAATGGTCCACACCCCAGCCATCTCAGCTGCCCGAGCCACAAAGGCACACCCATCACTTCTGGTTCCGATGACTGCTTTTCACTTGACTCCCTGGTCCCACCCTGGTCCCGTCCTTGCAGCTTCTTTCTTAAAGTGCTGCTCTAACTGACGCCTTGCCCTGCTCAAGCGCCTTCAGAACCGACTCCAACACCGGGAAAACTGACATCCAAGTGCCCAGCCTGGTATTTCAGCACCCAGGAGCACCCGCCCAGCCCTGCACCACCACCGCCACAGCTCGTGGCTGTGTCTCATGACTTCCACCTTGATCCCTTTCCACATCCCTGTCAACTCTATCTTTTTAAGAAAAGGGTCTCCTCTAGTCAGACTCAGGCACACCCACTCCTTCCTGCACTGCCCTGTCTCCCTGGGAGCGCTCTTATCCTTCCCCAGAACACGTCGTCAGTTCAGGTTCTGCTCTCAGGGAATCGAGATGCTTGAACAACGACGTAAGGAGGGCAATACTTCACCCAAGGAGTGATGCTCTTATGGTGACACCCCTGGCACCCGGGACACAGAAGAGGGCACAGACACAGTCAGGGGGCTTCCCTGTAAGGCACATACAACAAAAACCGTTTGTCCCAACATGAGCTTGAGGAGAGATGCTGGAAGCTGATAGAGCAGAGAGGGCTGTCACAGAAATGGGAGAATCAATCTGGGCCCTGAGGCGGGTGGGACTCGGGAGGTGGCACAGCTCCAGGGAAAGCATTTGAAATTTGGACTCGGTTAGGTCTGGGCTCACATTCTTTTTCTGCATTTTTAAAAATTTGAGCCAAGAGTCTTTGGTTATCATAGAAACCACAACTCAAACTGGCTTTAGCTAAAAAGAAAAGTCATTGACTTTTTTAAGAACGAAGTGCAAGGACAGAGCCTGCCTCAGGTATGACTGGATCCAGGGCCTTGTGCACTGGCCTCAGGATGCTAACTACTTCTGTCTCATGATTGCTTTGTCTGTCTTGGCTTCATTCTCAGGTGGGCCTGGCCCTCAAGGTAGAGAAGTGATCTCAGCAGACCCAGATGAACATCTATGTGATGCTTACTCACCCCAGGTTCTCCCTTATCAACCATTCCTGCCCTGGGATTACCTCTGACTAGACCAGGGGATCATCTGATGATCCTTGAGCCAATCACTGAAGACACAGGCTTGGAAAATTCTGATTAGTCAAGCCTTGGTCACATGGCCATCTCTGGACCAATGGGCAAGGAGAACAAGCCCCACCCAAGCCACGTGGTCTGAGGTAGGAAGAGGTATCTCTGGGAAATCTGGGTGGATGACCAGAGAGCAAACCAAGTGATTGCTGATTCCTAAACCTGCTGGGCCGCTGTGGAACGTTGGGTTGCCTGGGCTCTCTGAGGCTCAGAGCCTGTGACTGTGAAGTGGAAGATTACAGAGCCAGTCCAACGTGGCTCATGAAAGCAGTAGGTGGCTCAGGAAAGTTCTCAAAATCACTTATATGTGGAATCTGAAAACTAAACCAGCAAACACATGCAAGCTCACAGACAGTGGACAGATTAGTGCTCGCCAGAGGGGCCTGGGCAAAATGGGAGAAGGGTATGGATGTATGAAATGAAATGACAAGGTTATCAATGAGTCCTAGGAGGTAACGTGCCACACGGTGACTCTAGCTAACGATACTATTTAGTTGTTCATCCCAGCCGCTCCCCCGGCCCTGGGACAAGAACCTGGGTCTCTGGGATGTATGGAGACTGCACCGGCCAGAGGTCGCAGAATTAACTGCTAAACCACTGGAATGGGCTAATAATACTATAATGAATATTTGAAAGTTGCTAAGAGAGTAGATGTTAAAAGTTCTTATCACAGAAAAAAAATTTTTTTTGCATCTACACAGTGATGGGGACTTACTAAATGTATTTGGTGATCCTTTTGTTATGAACATAAATTTATAGATCATTATGAAACTAATACATCATTATAGGACATGTGTGCCTCAAGTGAAAAGAGAAGTTTATAGCACGAGAAGCTGGCAGGAGCTGGGCTGGAAGGAGAACTGTGCTTTCCAAGGTTGCCGGCAGTGAATTCTCCCAGCTCCCAGCTTGCCGCTGTGGGGAGGTGGGTCTCTGTCCCTCTCCTGCGCCAGAGCCAGCGGGTTGTGACTTCCCAGGCTGAGTTACTGAAGATGACAGCGCCTCCTCCAGGCCTGCCCAGAACCATGTCGTGAGGAAACCCAGGCCACGCGTGGAGGCCACAGCTCAAGCTGAGGGCACAGCTGATGGCCAGCATGCACCGCAGATGTGAGCGAGCCAGCGTGGGAGGCCCCAGCCCCAGCGACCCCGTGACTGCGGCAGCAGGAGCAGCGCCTGGCCGGGCCCAGTCCACGCAGGGACCCACGGCATGATAAACCCCTGCTGCTATGCAAGACTGTGGGCCACGGGGGTCGGGCGCTGTGGCGGCCAGTTGCATGGCCGGTTGCCTTCAAAGCACGCTCACTCACATGCCTGGGTGTCACCAGTCTGCTCAGCAGAGGAAAGACGGTCTGCACACAGCCCTGTGCCCCTTGGCAGGGGCCGACCAAGCCGCACGCCTGGGCGCTTGCTCAGAATGTCCCAGGACTGGGGCAGCAGTGGAAACAAACCCCTTTGCTGGCCCTTCCTAAAGCTCAGACCCAGCCGCTCTCACTGACGTGGGAATGGAACCTGTCACCTTCTGAAGTGGGGTCGGGGTGTTCAGCCTTAGAAGGGGAATAGCTGCCTAGACCAGGCCAGAGAACTTCCGTTTGCTGAGACAGGAGGAAGCAGACACGCGCCAGGCCTGCCATGTCTGAGCCCCAGTTGGCTGCCAGCCTGAAACATGGGGCGTATGGGTCCCATCAGTACGGTCACCTCGGGAAGGGAGACGGTGTTAAATCATGAGTCACACCGCAGCATCTGCACAGCTCATAGGACAACCCCAAGTCCTTTGAAACACGCAAGGAACATTCCTCTGTGGACCACCCTCCGGCACATCTCCACCCGCAGCACCCTGCCAGCAGGTCCAGAGGCCTTCTCCAGGCCTGAACTACAATTTGCTCAATCTTGAAAATTAACCCCTTGCTTTCTCTTGCAGCAAATAAATGGACACAAAAGGGCAGCTCAGACCAGCCAGTTAATGGCAGATCTCGTGTGCTGTAAACGGAAGGTGACCGTGGGCCGAAACACAGGAGGCAAAGGGTGTCCCTGCAACCAAAACCTTCTCTTTGTCGTAAAAGTTGCTGAGCCAGCCTTACTGAGCACCTGCAAGACGTGCTCCTTGAAGGTGGCAGGAACAGAGGGAGACTCTCTTGCAGTTGAGGACTATTTCATGCTGTGTCGGCATCTGCACCCAAGCCTCCCAGGCCCCTGGGAAGATGGTCACTTCCTATAATGGGGAGCGTGTGTTTGAGCGGGGCTCGCTGTGGGTTCGTGGTAAATCTAAGTCTTCATGTGCGTGACCTCACTTAATCCTAGAGGTGGGTGCCATTATCATCCTTCCATGAGACCAGAGAGGTTGAGTAAGGTCACACAGCCAGTGAGGGTTCTGAACCCAGCCCTCTAACTACCCAGCACATGGCCTGGGCTACACCCATCAGGTCTCTGGAGAACTGCCCAAGGTCTCTGCATAGAGTTGAATAGTGTCCCCTTATCCCTCCCCGCCGCCCCTCAATTTTTGTCCACTCATGCATGTTACCTTATTTGGAAAGATGGGCTGTGCAGGTGGAAAGAAGTTAAGATGAGGTCATTCTGGATGAGGGCATGCCGTGACCCAGTGACTGGTGTCTTTGTAAGAACAGGGGCATCTGGACACAATGACACTGGAAGAGGCAGCCATAAACCAAAGAATTCCCAGCAAGCCAGTCACCTCCAGAAGCTGCATGGGGCAGAGGAGCCTCATCCCCTGAGCCTAGCCCTAGGGACACCTCAATTTCAGATGCGGGGAGGCTTCCAGAACTGGGAGGGAATATGTTTGTGTTGTATTAAGCCACCTAGTTGTGGGGACTTTTCGGCAGCCCTGGGAAATGAATACAGTCACCTTGACCTGTCCCTGGAGGAAATGTCTCCTTTGAGGACCAGGGCCTCCTAGGGACAGGGTCGGGGTCTTGCTGCAGAATTCCCACCTTCCCCTGCTGCTCTGACATCTACTGGACCACCTGACCACGCCAGTCCTCTGCTTCTCTTGTAGTGTGACGTGAGCAAGTGACTCCCCTCTTGGCCTCCAGTTCCTCTAAGTGGACTAAGTGAGGACACGGGTTTGAAGTGCCAGCGCCCGGGAGGCGGCTGTTCCGCCCCAGTAGGTTTGGCTGCAAGGACTCTCCCGGGATTGCTAAATGTGTGCTTCGTTTAAGTTGAGCTAATGATTTCTAAAGCTTTTCTCTTTTTTCCTGTCCAGTTGCCATCTGAAATGACCTCATTTATTGGCTTGCTGGCTTCTGACTGTCTAGACCACTGTTGTCCCTAGAACTTTCTGTGACAATGGAACTGTGGCCACTGTGCACTTGAAATGTGACTGGTGCAAACTGCGAACCAAATTTTTTATTTAATTTGCATTTAAATAGTGTCATGCATCAGTTTCCTTTTTCTGCTGTAATAAATGACCACACACTTGGGGCCTTGAAACGACACAAATGGGCACACCTGGTGGCTTAGTCATTCAGCTCACAGCCTCCCATCAGCACATCCACAGACATCCCCAGGTCCCAGGTTCATAACCCAGGGCCGGGGGAACAAACAAGATGAACAAGTAAATAAAATAATTAAATGCTGCTTCTTCCTCTCTCTTCTTGCCTGCCTGCCTCTGCTTGCCTACATTCCTGCCTGCACCTTTCCTTTAAAAACAAACAAATGTATTGTCTTACAGTTCTAGAGGTCGGAGGCCTGATGTGGGTGTCAGGGCTGAAATCAGGTGTGGGCGGGGCTCTGTTCCCTTCACCTCTGGAGGAAATGTTTTCTTGTGTTCTCCAACTTCTGATGCATGGCCTCCCGAGGCGAGGCGGCGCATAAACATTCACTGCACTCACGCACACTCACAACACACACACATTCAGTACAGATATACCATGTGCATGCACACACGGCGCCTATGCACACACTCACACGTGGACACACATACGCAGTACGACTCTGTTAGACGCGTGACAGTTTAATGCATGTGTATGTGCATGCTCACACACGTACGTACAGACCAGACACGCGGGCACGTGTGTGCGCATGTGGATCTGGATTGGGAATCTGTCAGGAGGTACGTACATGTGGGTGAGTGTGTACAGGTGTGTGCGCATGTGCGTGTGAATACATGGTATGGGGGTGCGTGGTGTTGGGCATGAGTGTGTGCGTGAATCTGTGTAAATGCAGGTATGGTGCGTGTCACTGTGGGAGTGACGCTGAATGTGAATGTGTCACTGTGACAGCCAATCGACATCAGCGCTATTACTGGCTCTGCCCCATGACTTAAGCCACCTCTGCGCCTCTCTGGCATCAGCTTCCTCATTTGTGTACTTGAGGGTCCAGCCACCACTGAGGGTGCATCTGGATTTGTCTGTTGAGCCTGGGAGCTGTGGCCAGGATGAGTCCATTTTTCAGATAGGCAGGATGCTGGGGGTTGGAGGGGCAGTTCTGTGACACCTCAGAGCCAGCAGAGGGACCGGCCCCCCTCCACTGCCCCTCCTCCTGCCGCCCAGCAAGCTCTGACCCAGTCATGGCCACCCTCTGCTGGCCTAAAGCTGTCAGCCTGCCTCCCTGCTGGCTTAGTCACCCCGACAAGTGACATTTATTTATTCCCTCACAAGGGAGCGTGGCGAGAATTAATTATTTAGCACTGAGGAAGTGCTTTGAACATGAAAAGTGCTGAGGATGACCGTGACATTACAGAGAATAACGGTCCCCGTCATGTGGCCTGAGGCCCTAGATGGCTGAGCTGTGACTACCAGGGTCCCTGGGCCCACCCCATGCTGGGGCCAAGCCCCCTGGATGGGGGAGAATGCTCCGAGCTCAGGATTTCTGATCTATACAAGTTGGAGAGGGGGATAGTGAAGGGAAGAAGGGAGGGAGGAAAGGGGAGAAAGGGAAGGCGGGGAGGAGGAAGAGAAGGAGGGGGAGGGAAGAGAGAGGAGGGATGGGGCCCCGGGGCTGGAAAGGAAGAAACAAGAATAAACGGAGAAAGTTTCATTCTCACATCTTTCCCTGGCGAGTTAGGCAGGCAGGGCAGACTGAAGCACAAGCTCACAGTACAGTTTCTTTTCTTCCTGTTTTTCACCCCGGTCCCGGGTCACGGGTCCTTGGGTGTTAGGTGCCCTGCACTGAGCACTTTGTTGAGGTGTTTCCTGAACTCCTCAAAACAAGGGTTTCTCAGCCTCTATGAGGAGAGGGGGTGACCTGCTCTGAGCTCAGCCCCCACAGGGCCGGGCTGTGGTCAAAAGCCCCAGCTCCTCAGGCACCAGGGTCCCCTGAAGCCCCGACACCAACAACGGCCACACCTCAGTGGGCAGGACCCCAGGTCGGCCCTTGAACTCGAGCCTCTCCCTTCACAGCGTAGGAGGTCAGAAATGGGCCTCGTGGCTGAGGGACTCATCCCCTCCTGGTTTCGTCTCCACCACCCAGCCCAGTGCCAGGACCAGGCCTGCGAGCAGCAGAGGCCCCTCGGTGCCTGCTCATGCGACCTGTCTGTTATCTGAGCCACGGGGAAACCGGGAAGGACTTGGGGAAGCAGAGGCCTGGTTGGGCAGGTGACTTAACCGCCTCCTCCTCAGCTTTCCTGTCTGTAAAACAGGAACGAAAGCGGTGGAAGGACCTCCTAGACTTGGAAGCTTTTGGGAGCCCACAGCCGCTCCGGGCCCAGCAGGCCATCTTCTTTCTGTCTGAGCTACAGTCAGGGACCTTCCCCCGCACCCCCCGCCTGCCCGCCCCACCCCCCCGCCCCCCTAACTGAGCCTCAAAGAGATCAATTCATCTGCCAAGGCCACCAAGCTAGAAAGTGACTGAGCAGAATCCACACCTGCCACCACCTCAGCCTCCCAACAGACAAGGGCAGATGGGAGCGTCGGGGGGGGGGGGGGGCCCCGGGGCAGGGGACTCTGGATCAGACTGTAGGAGCCACTTCATGAGGGTCGGGCCCCTGGGTGGCCTGGAGTTTCCTGGCTTGGCCACTCTCACGTGTCATGACAGTGACGTGCTTTGACCACAGGGCGCGCTCAGCAGAAAGTCAGGCGGCTGCCCAGCCCTGAGTCTAGAGCCCTGCAACCCCAACTGCCCCGGCCCAGAGATGGGGGGGCCCCCCGCCGCCTTGGACAGTGGGGGACTCTGGAGGCTGTGCAATGGCTGGCCACACTCAGCGGGCAGGGGATCCGACCACCTCCCCGTCCTCCTCCCCTAGGGGTCTGCTGGGGGTCCCGAGAGCTCCCTGCCACTCACAAAGCCAGCTCAAATACCTCCTCTCACGTGAATAGTAAAGAGCAAAGCCAAGGTCTGAACCAGGATTTCTGACCCTGGAATTCCACCACACTCAGCCCCTCCCCTGCGAAATGCTGGGTCTGAGTGTCCTGGGGCCGCCCTCACCAAGCCCCAAACCGGGTGGCTCAGCACACAGTTCAGGAGGTCAGAAGCTGAAATCCAGTGTCGGCAGGGCCTTGTTCCCTCTGAGGGCTGCAGGAGAGGGCCCTCCCACCTCTTCCAACTCCTAAGGCCCCAGGTGTTTCTTGGCTTGTGACAGGACGGAAGGAATCCTTCAGTCTCTGCCTCTGTCTCACAGGGTCCTTTCCCTGTCACCATCTCCTCTTCTTGCAAGGAGACCAGGTACATCGGTGAGGGCCAAAGCAAACTCCCGCATCCTGATTACTTACCCTGACCCCACTGACCTATTCCCATGGTTCCCCTAAGCCACTGGCTGCCTGGCCTCCTTGCCTTTACCAGAACATGCCCCATCGGTCCTGCTTAGGGTCTTCGCCCCTGCAGGGCCCTCTGCAGGAATGTTCTTCCCCAGGTGCCCATGTCTGGCTCCTCTTCAATTCAGATTTCTATGCAAAGGTCATCTCCTCAGTCCTTCCCAACCACGCACTGGAAAACAGGCCCCCCCCACGGCACGCTGTATCCCATCAACCTGTGTTGCCTTCACAGAACTCACAACCAGCGGAATTCTCACTCATTCGTCACTTGGCCGCGCCCTCAGTGCCCAGACCAGGGCCCAGCAGGCAGCAGGTACCAAACAAAATCTACTACCTGTCTGGATGGCCCCTCCCCACTGCCACCCCCCTGAGCTCGGAGCAAGCGAGCTGGCTCTCAGTAGCCCCCAGACCCCAGCAATAAAGATCTGGCCAGCAGGGCCCTGCCATGGAATTTTCCAGACAAAGCTGTTCCTTTGTGTGTCAAAACAGTGTTTAATCCAGGTCCATGGCACCGCAAGAAGGGACTTGCTTGTGAAAGACTTCTGTCTCAGGGCCACCTGGTTGCTCAAGAGGGAACTCTCAGGAAGAGAGCCTGTCCCCTCTACACCCACCCCCACCTCCCCCAGGCAGCCTGCCCGCATCCCTGCCCACAGGGCGAGTGTCCTCCACTCGTGCCCCTGCCCGCCCCCAAATCTCTGGACCCTAAGCAAATCAGCACATCTTCAACTTCCTGCTATTAACTCTTTCCAAATAGCATTATTCATACATAAAAAAAGTATGTATGGGGACTCAACTCCACCATAAAGGGAAACGAAAAGAAAAATAAACCACTGGGACTACATCAAACCAAGGAGTATCTTCACAACAAAAGAAAACATCACCAAACCAACAGGAAACCTACTAACTGGGAGAAGATATTTGCATTCGATATTTCCGACAAAGTCTTAATATCTAAAATACACAAAGAACTCATAAAACTCAACAACAGAAGAACAGGCAACCCAATCAAAAAATGGGAAGTGGAACTTGAGAGACACCTTCCTGAAGAGGATATACAGGTGGCCAACAGGCACATGAAATTATGTTCCTACTTGCTGGCCATCAGGGAAATGCAAATCAAAAGTGAGATACCACCTTACACCCAAGAGACTGGCTAGTATCCAAAAGTCTGGAAACAACAAACGCTGGTGAGGATGTGGAGAAAAGGGAACACTTTTGCACTGGTGGTGGGAGTGCATATTGCTGCAACCCCTGTGGAGAACATTTTGGAGATTCCTCAAAAAACTGAAGATGGAAATCCATATGATCCTGTCATTCCACTTCTGGGCATCTACCCAAAAGATACAAGGCACCATCTGCAGAGACGCATGCATCCCCATGTTTACTGCGGCTCTATTCACAATAGCTGAGAACTGGAAACTAAGTGCCCAACGTCAGACGAATGGATCAAAAAGATGTGGTACATATATAGACACAATGGGATACTACACAGCCCTGAGAAGAGATGAAACCCTGTCATTTGAATCAACATGGATGGAACTAGAGGGGATGATGCTAAGTGAAAAAAGTCAAAAGAAGAAAGACAGATACCAGATGTCCTCACTCATAGGTGGAATGTCTATAGACAAAACAAAGGAACAGATGAAACAAAACCAACCCTGAAACATGTACAACAGAACTGAGGTGACCAAAAGGGAATGGGGCGGGTGGGAGCAAATGGTGGTGGAGCCCACTGGACACTGGGGAGGAACACTTGGTGATGTGGTGGAGGGCGTGGTGTGTTGAAATATATCTAAGAAATGGGGAATCTATACAAAGGAAATTATTTTAATGTGTAGAATAATTACTACAATAAAAAATAAATTTTAAAAAAGAAACAAAAAAAATGTATGTAATCCATATGTACTGAAACAGAAAAATTTCAAAGTTCCTAGAATATAGTGAGGAGATCCCCGCCCATGTGTAGAATAATTACTACAATAAAAATAAATTTAAAAAAAGAAGCAAAAAAATATGTAATCCATATGTACTGAAATAGAAAAATTCCAAAGTTTCTAGAATATAGTGAGGAGATCCTCGCCCTCCGGATTTGAACTTCCAGCAGAAAGGTGATCACTGTGGTCAGACAGGGGGTCCCCGTCACAAGGTCTGGATTCCTCTATTTAACTAATTCTGGTGTAGAATTCCACAATCCTCTATGATTTCAACCTATTATTATTTCCATTTTACAGATGGAAAAAACTGAGGCTCAGAGAGGGACAGGGCTACCCAATGGTGGAACAAGGCTGAACCCAGCCTGGCTATAACCCTCACCTTTGATAACTACACCATAACACGTTTTGGCAGAAAAGTTACTCACTTTTCATTTTTCCCTCCATTTTTTGTTCCATGCCTGGCTTTTTAATTTAACATTCCATGTGGGAGATATCAGTTCATACCAGAACTCAGACATTTTTTTGAATGTCTGTGTTGTATTCCACAGTCCCTGACCCATAGCACAGGACCGTTATGTTTGTTTGGGTCAAAATGGTTCATTTGTGATCACCTTAAATTCTTAGGACACTCTTCATTTGAATGTGCACTGTGGTTACATGTGACATACAGTGAGTACTTTGAGGAAAACCAGTATGATCTTGGCTTATTGGTCAGGACAAGGTCTGAGCTGCCTTGTCATCCTTAGACTAAATCTGAGATTATGTTGGTGGAGAAAGCGAATGTCCAGAATGTTCAGCTCCTAAGAGGCCATGAGGGTAAAACATCCCTTCAGCTGATCAGCTTCACATCTAAGAACTCCAGAAGGACCGACCATCAGAGCCCTGTGACTCATTCCCAGAAGGATGGTGTCTGGTAATTCACAAAGCGACTCCAGCACCCCACAGTTTGTCCACCGCTCCAAAGCAAGTCCCACTCAGCGTCTCTCTGGAGCAGATCAGGAGAAACCAGGCCTCTCTCCCCTTCAGATTTGGCTGCTTTGGGGGTCTGGTATAAAAGGAGTGAGGAGGAAAGGGCAAGAATTATCATAAAGTCAAAACGAAACTGCCGACAACAGCGTTCTCTGTCTCCCAAGAGTGACTCACCCTGTGAAAACCAGAATATTGTTCCAAGTGTCAGAATCTACAGAACAGTCTCCAGGATTTGGGTCTGATCCAGCTAAAATGAGCCAAAACATTCCAGCCTCTTCCTCAGGTACCTGTGAATGGTATATTGTCTTCTCCCTGCAGCCTTTGCTTTCGTGATCTCATAAAGAGGAACTCAGGTGGCCAAAAGATAGCAGGATGGCCCAGGACAGGACAGTATCCAGACAGCTTCTCGCTGCCTCCCTGCACTCACCCCAGTCAATGACCAAGGCACTGCTGCGGGCTCCCAGGCTGCCCAAGGCGCATAAAAACCAAGACTCTGGCAGGAAGCCAAAATGTTCTCCTCTGGAGAATCATCTGAACACCTCGGCTCAGGGAGCACCAGGCAACAGCAGGGAAGTTTATCATCATTAGGAGCGAGTTAACTTCAAACAGGGGAGAAATGCTTTTAGAGTAATTTTATTAGTACTGGATTCCAGAATGCCTTTTCTATTCTTTTAAGTAATATTCTGTGCCTCCATAAAGGAGGAGGAAATTGACTGGTTTGTTCACAGGGAAAGGCTGAGCCTCTTCTATCTCCCGATAGAAGAGGGAGATAGAAGGGAATTCACAAGGTAATCCCAGAACACTACAGTTTACATTGTGGAGTTGTCAAGTCTCCATCACCTTATTGTGTTTACCCCTAAGGAGTCATAAAAAGCAGGACAAGTTGGCCTTTGTCAGTTTTCAGCCATGATGGGGACTGGGAAGGGAGACAGTGGGAATAATCATAGCCAACACTTCTATAGAGCTTTATATGGACCGGGCACTGTACAAACTCTTTTCATGAATTAACATTTCACCCCAGAAAGTGACCCAACAGTGGGGTACTACTATGATCTCCATTCTGCGGAGAAGGAATCTGAGAACAATTGACTAGCAAGTTGTGCGAGGTCACACAGCTAGAAAATGGCTGAGTTAGGATTTGAACCCAGCTAACCCAGCTCCATGGCTTGTGTCATTCATTCTATTGTGAATTTTATGGTTGGCCCAAATCCAAAGATAATGGTAATGAGTAATCTATTTGTGGCAGACACTGTGACTGATCCACCACCATTCCCAGCCCTTTCTTCATGCCTCCTGCATCCACCACCAGGTGCAGAAAGGCTAACTTTGCTCTCCCAGGCTCCCTTGCTATCCTGGTCAAGGAGATGGGGTAGGCGTCAACTGGGGAGAGTATGAGAAAGGTTTTCCTTTTCCTAATAAAAAGAACAAAGGCACTTGATGCACCCTTTATCCTTTATACCTGTCTTGAATGTGGTTGTGATGCCTGGAGTTGTGGCAGCTACCTTGTGATTTGAGGAGACCAGGAAAAGCACAGACAGTGACCAGGAAAGAGCTGAGCTTTGGAGCTATGGTCCCTAGGCCCCCCGCAACTTTTTTTTTGTTTATGAAAATTAAACCCTGTTTATTTACATCACTCGGCTAGATCTTCTGTTACTTGCAGCCAAAAATCAGACCAATGTTCTCCTTTTCTTTCTTCCCCCCTTTCTCGTATTCCCACTGGAAATATCTGGTTATTGAAAGTTAACATCCTGGGACGAGTGAGGGAACAGTGAGAGGCCTGCTGTCCAAGGATATTCCATGGAATTCCACCCCTGGCACGTTTCCAGGTGTCATGCACAGAGCACCTGCTTAGTCCCAAGTATGCACGTACACCACACACACCAGGTTAATTTTTCCCTCGATGCTCTCAACAGCCTAGGAGGAAGGCAGCATTCAGCTCCATTTGACAGATGAGGACACTGAGGTGTGGGGTTTAGGACATCACCGTGTGTGTGTGTGTGTGTGTGTGTGTGTGTGTGTGTGTGTGTGTGTCGGGGGGATGGAGGAACTGGATTCATCTAGGCCAGCCTGACCCCACACCCAGGGTCTTCCTGTTCTCAGCCAAGGTCACTTCGGCCCAGGGAACAATCCTCAAGAAAGTCTCCATCTCCTCAGGCTCCAGGCCATGGTCTCTTCCTATCCTGTCCTTCCTGCTCTGTCACCCCGATACATTCTCATCTGTGACATGGGGGAGATGCCAGGATCCATGGGCTGTCATGCTGATGTGGGAAAGTTATCAGTCTGGCACAGCGCCCGTCACACAGGAGCGCTTTGTTAGTATTATCGCTGGGTGCTCAGCATCCTGTCCCCAGAGTAGTTCCATAGGGCAGGCAGGAAGGGACAGAAGCCAAGGAAGCCTGGGTTTGATTTCTCTTGAGCCTGCTCTGGCATCCTGCTCCCCTGGCCTGGGCACAGGTGTGCCCTTCCTTGGGTGACACCTAGAAGGCCTCCCATGTGGAGCCCCTGAAGAAGGAAGCTCCTGACACGCACCTGGTCTGGAAAGGAGCCCACCTTCTGAAAAGGCCGTCTCCTGCCCAGGGCTCAGGTGCCAGCCATCGACATCATGGCAGGGTTAACCAGGCCGTGGTACTGGGACTGTGGCTGCCACAGAGGAGAGGGAGTGGGGAGAGAGGAGGGAGAGAGAGAGGAGAACCCTGGGCAGCAGCAAGGGGAAGAGGAGATCGGCTTCACTGATTAATCCGTCATGAGCACTTGTTCAGTTTCAGGCGCTGGAACACACAAGTGTCACTGAACCCCTACCACACACTATAAGGGAAGTACTATGATGATCTCTATCTTGCAGAGGAGGAAACAGAGAGGGTAAGCTGCTTGCCCAGCTAATAACTGAAGGAGCAGAATTCGAATCCAAGTAGCCAGACCCCTGCTTAAGGCTTCTAAGCAATAAAAAGCTAACAAGATTTTTCATTCTGGTGAGTTTTTGTTCTAATGGGGCTGGGATAGGAGAGACCACCTAGAAACAACCCAATAAGTGTGTGCAATGAAATAACAAAATAACCCCAAACTTCTGCTTTCAACAACCAATTAAATACTATCTCTTCTTCTGTGGATCAGGGGTCTGGAAGTGACTCAGTGGGTAACCTGGCTCAGGGTCTCTCAGGAAGCTGCAGGCATCTTAAGGGTTTGTGTAGTCTCTCCCTCCAGGTGAAGGTGAAGGGATCAGAAGTCGGTACACCAGGTCCCAGCCTCAGGTACCCAACTCAAACATCACCTCCTCCAAGAAGCCTTCCAGGATCACCTTATATAAGGTGACCCCTCCCCACATTATTGCCTTGTCTCGCTCCTGAGATGCTGTCTCTCCTGTTGACATTTGCTGTCCTTTCTTGATTATTTACCTGATTTTGTCTCCCTACCCGCTAACTACAATATACCTATTACAGAGTTTCGTCTGTCCTGCCCTCCCTGAGATCCCCCCAGAGTTTAGCAAATACCTGGTATGCGGTAGGTGCACAATTAAATATCAGCATGTGCTGCATCAGTGAACGAACGAATGAGTCGGTTTTTGCAGCCCTGGATGTGTCTCGCACGTCAAGGAACTCTAAAGGAACAAGGGGGAGGCAGACCTTTCCCTCAGGGTGTCTCCGAACCCCTCTCTCACACACACCCTCCTCCTCCAATGGCGGCACCAAGGCTGCCCGCACACTCACTGGCAAAGTCCCTAGGTTCCCGAATTGGCTTGTTAGCCCTCTGACCCATCCTCCACCCTGGTCCTGAGGCTCACATAGAATGCTGAACGGGTCTTGAGGCCAGCATGGTCCACTTCAGGAACGTCCCAGCTGTCTTGTGTGGGTCACTTCCTCGTCCTGGGCCTCAGTTTAGTCATCTGGAAAATGGGGCTAAGTGAAATCACCTTCAGGAACGTGAGTTTGGGGTCACCTCAGGCCTGGAAGGGCAATGAGCCTGCCTGGAGCAAACCTCCCTCAGTAGCCACAGTGGCTCAGGCTCTTGGTCTAGTCTGACCTGGGAGTCACCCTCCTCTATTCCCCAGAGAGTCCGAATGGTCAGGTGGCCGCATGTCCCCAGCTCAGTACCCCGGGCAACCACTGCCAGGCAGCTGGAGGGCTGTTAGCATTACTGGGTGCTCTGCCATCTCCAGGTGGCCTACTGGCATTCAGTTCATGCAGGGGCAGCTCTTTTATCACTGCATCAGGCTTGGGGGCGTTCTTAAGTGACAGCAAGACCGCGGCCCCAGTGAGCACTGCCCCGACCACCACAAACGCTGGAAACACCTCCTCCCTCCTCTCAAAGATGAGTGACAGTGGCACCTTCCCACCCCAAGTCCACCCGCATCCTGTTCCAAGTTTTCCCTAACTTGACCTCCCCATCTCCTCCCAGGGCTCGCCTGTCCATTTGGGCAAGAGAAATCCTTTCAAACCTCTCTAGATGCACTGGGCTTAGGAAAGCGTTACTTTAAAACACACTGGTAACTCCTCGGCCTTTGAGTGACAGTGTAATTCTTTGCAGTAGGCACATGGATTCCTGTACTGTCCCCTTTTGCATAATACAACGGCAAGCGTTAGAGTCATTGCTAGATGCCCGACACAGTTCTGAGTGTTCCGTAAATTCAGCCAGTTAGTCCTCACAGCAACCCTTTAAAAAAGGCCTTGTCTACACTCCCATGATGCAGACCAGGTTGTGAAGCACAGAAAGGTTATATAACCTGCCCGAGGTCACAGAGCTGCTATGCAGGGCACTGGAACTCGAACTTGAACTTCAGGTGCCCCAACAGAGGGGAGGGGAGAGGCGGACATGGAAAACCAGCTCTTCCGCGAGACCAGGGTGCGGGGAGAGAGCGACAGACATTTCTTAAGCAGGACACATGGTGGGGTTTGGAAATGCGCTGGGAGTGAGAACGTGGAGTGGGGAGAGGCTACATAGGAAAGTTCAGGGAGCGGTTTCCTAGACAGGGAAACAGGAAAGTGGGGGGTGTTGCAAGAAGGGGAGGTAGAGCCTGTGGTGCTGTGAAGACTCTCCCTCACTCTCCAGCCTCTGAAAAGACTGCGGTACCCAGACAAGGTCTGGGCTGGGGAAGGGGATCATAGAGTGAGGTGTTGATTACACAGTTGGGTGACAGAAGTGGAAGTCTCCTCTCAGGTTTCTTGTTGCATGTTAGGAAAAACCCAGGGTGGGTTGCAGGCATGGCTGGATCAGGAGCACAAGTCAGCTCACCAGTCTCTCCTTCGTGTGCTTTTTCTCCAAGCAGCTTCAACTCCACCCCACCAGCAAATCAGGGGAAAGCATCTTTTCCCAAGGAGTTCCAGTAAAATTCCCAGGGAAGCTTCTCACTGGCCCAACCTGGGTCACACGACCGTTCCTAAACCACTGGTGTGGAGATGGGGCAGTTTACTCTCTTAAACCACAGGGGTGAAGAAGAGGGAGGGTGATTGCTTCCCCATTGGGATATGGGAGTGGAGATTTGTTTGCAGAAGGAAACAAGTGGCACAAGGTGAGGAGCAGAGAGTGGAGACAGAATCCACATGAGATTAGGTTACAAGACGCCTCCAGTGATGAAGACAGCCCCTGCTCCCCACACCACCTGGAATTGCACAGAAACCTTACCCAGAACCCCGGACGACCTGCAGAATGGGTGACAATGCCACAGACATAAAAAACAGAGAAGTTAAATAACAATCCTCTTCGGCTTCCCATTCTGTAAACCGGGTTCCCAACAGCACCGACCTTACAGGGCTGCAGAGATCAAAGGGAGTCATAACTGCGGGACAGGCGAGTGCACTAGGTGTGACTCTGCAATCCTTGTTAGCCACACTTCAGCCTCGGCCTTTTCCTCGGCACCTTCTTATCACACCCAGGCCTCCTCTGTGAAGCCTTCCTGGGTCCCATGTACTCAGAGTAACCCAGCCCCCGGGCCCAAGTCTGTGCCCCAGCTCTGCTCCCCAGCTGTGTGACCCTGGGTGACACCTGTCAGAGCCAGTTTCCTCTTCTGGAAAATGTGGATAATTTAAAGCACCTCAGAGGTCTCCGGCAGATTCTGAGCTGTTGACTGTGTTGAGACTGTGGTGTCTCTGGAGTTGGAGTCCCCTCCCTGGCATTTCTCAGTGTTCTGGGGAACCTCCATCATAAAGCTCACAGGTTCAAGTTGGGGTTCTCACAGTTTAGAGTTGAGCCCAAGATCCACTGCTAACAGGCTGTGTGACATTGAGCAAGCCACTTTGTCTTTCTGAGCTTGTTTATTCATGGTAATCCCCATATCATGGAGAGGTTATACAGCTGGCAATAGCCACGACAGTGCCTGTGATAAGCAGATATTCAGTCCATGAACATTTCCTTTTCCCCTGGCAGCCTACTCAAATGACCACTCCTCCGAGCAGTCTTCCCTGATTACCCAGTTCCAATAGGCTTTCATTCTCTCCTCTTACCTGTGCAGGAGGCCATTGGAGTTCAGACCAGGCTACTCACGGCTTTGGAGTCCATTGCAGCTGGCACACAGCCCTAGAAACAGTTTGTGTTCTAGACATTTGGAGACTGACGATAATGACAATGATAATAGTGATGGGGAAAAATGTCATTTGAGACCTCCCGGATCTCCTTAATACTTCTCCCGATTTAATTTCAGCTTAACTTGATTTCAGGTGTTTTATTCCAATCCTCTTTTGCAAGGCTGTAGGTATAAGCAAACATATTAAGCCCAGCGCCAGCTACACCCCGCTCTACCGGGAAAGCCCTTTCTGCCGGTCTAGAGTGTGTCTTGCTTGTAAAGACGGGGCTTCTGCTTCGGCGGGACTTCACCGCCTGCGTGACGGTCTGAAGGGGTGCACGCCGATGAGCACTCTTTCTTGTCCGTTACGTATATCCATTTTAACTAAGAATTACATTTGGCCGCACATAGCAGAAGACCTCACCCACAATGCCTTCCCCAATGAAGGGATTTTTCTTTCTTGACAAGACATCTGGGGATGGTTCCTCCAGGGCTGGGACACTCCACTCTGCTACTGACATACAGGCCCTTTCCCACGCCTTTTATTCTAATGCTGACTGCATGGTCACAAGTGGCTGTTCTGCCTCCAGCATCGCATCTAAATCCCAGGCAGGAAGAGGGGAAAGCAAAGGGCAAAAGATCTGCACTGGTTTCTTCCGCGCCCCACCTCATCCCTGCTTTTTTTTTTAGAGAAAGGAAGCAGGCAGGCGAGTAGGCAGGGAGAGAGAAGGAAGAAGCATCTCTCTATTTAGTTATTCACTCTGGCCACTACCTCCGGCCCTGGGTCTCAAATCCCGATTCCTGGGCTCCACGTGGACCACCCTGGAGCCACAGACCCAGGCCCGAGCCTAACCGACTTCTTAAAGCGCTTGTGCAGAAGTTCCACGCAGTGACATGCACTCACCTCTCATCAGCCAGCTCTGTGTGCGAACAGGTAGAGGCAAAGCATGCTGAGAAAGGTGGGGTTCACCGTGGCACACCTCTGTCCTGAACAAAAGCAGGGTGTGTGAAGTGTGGAAGAGGGCGGAGCGACTACTGCGAAGACAGCCCAAGTGTCACCGCTGCCGCCTGCCCTGTGATTCCTGTGAAGACCCCGCCGCACGGCTGCAGCGCACACAGCAGCTGGGCCCCGCTCGCGGTGTCTGAGTCGGTGGGGCCAGAGGGGTCCCAAGAATTTGCATTTCTAGCAAGTTCCTCTGTAATTCTGAGGCTGCTGGTCTGACACCACACTCTTGAGAACAAGGCAAGGTCAGACCTGAAGTAAAAACACTGGAATTGGCTTTAAAAGGCTAGTAATGAGAACATAGTAATTTCGACACCTCATCAGTTAGGATCCCAGCAGAAAATGAGGACGGCACACCAGGTGGGATTAAGAAACGCTAACAATGCTGCTATTTCAGAAGTCCAGACAGGGGTGTTGTGAGGCACCCCCCATCAACGTGGGGTGCTGTTGCCCCCTGAAGGGGGCTCTGGTGAGAGCACATGGACCCTGAATCGGGGAACTCGAGAGAGAGCCACCCAGTAGGTGCTCCGTCTTGCTGGAAGCGCACAGCCAACCCCAGGCAGGCCAGAGAGAGTGGGGAGAATCACAGCGGTCTCTTCCTCCTGCTTCCAGCCCTCAGCTGGTGTCTCCCACTGGCTGAATCCAGCTGGGAAGCCCCAGGGCCGAGCCTATTTGGAGCAGAAGAGAGAAGACCTGGACAGGCAAAGGGAAGATGTCCAGCACAGACAGAAAATACCATGACATCGTGATACGCAGGAGCAACTGGGTTTGACAAAGCGCAGCCAAGGGAGGCAGCCACCCAGTGCATTCGCTCTTTCAGTCACTCACTGAGCAGCTGCCGGTTGGGGCCCCGGGGGAGTTCTGTCTGCTGGGGGCAGGGCGCTGTGTGGCGGCGAAGCGGCCTCTCCCTCGCCGCCCACCAGACTCAATGTGCCTTCCACAGACGTCTGCTTGTCACCCGCAAGGATTCCAGTGTGATTTAAGCTTTCATTAAAGTTTGACTATGGAGGAAAGACTGCAAAAATAATCACCTGCTCCATCACAAATCACAGCGCTATTACGTGCCGAGGGGATGGGGCCCCGACTAGCATAGAATCAAGTGAAAGCGCTGGGCACCACTGCACCCGTGGCCAGGCCCTGTAAGCCGTCACGCGTGTAGACTTACATCTATGAACTGCTGCTTCGGATTGTCCTCACCGGTCTGCTGCCTCCACAGAATGTCTGTCTCCACGCTCAACAGCCACTAACAAAAATGATGGAGAATCTGGGGTAGATGCGGATAATTGCTCCGGCTTCCTCCCGTGAATTTAAATAGCTTTCTTGAATTACTGCTTTTGACACGATCAATAAAATTGAGCTATTGCTATATCAGGCCTTTCGGCAAATATACAGGGAATTGTGCCCCCAGAGCTGATGTTTCGGGGTCCCCGGGCTCTCCCAGTGGGCTGGGCCAGGGTTGGGGGTCAGTTGATGGAGTGAGGACAGGGATGCACCAACAAAACAGGAAGAGTAGTTTCTGGTGGAGCAACGGTTAGGTCAGTCACCTCTGAAGGATAGCAGGCCACACACCCCTAGGTTTGAGTCCCAGGCCTTGGGGGCGGGGCAGGGGGGACAACCAATGTGAACAACTAAATAAAAATAAAATAAAGATGCTACTTTCTCCTCTCTCTTCCTGCCTGCCTACTCCACTTCATTCCTGCCTGTACCTTTCCTTTAGAAAACAAACAAACAAACAAAAACAGGAAGAGCAAACAAGCTTGAGCACCCGCCCCAACACTGCCTTCACAATTCCAGCAGCCGTTTCCCTCACAGATCCAGCTCAGCCAATGTGTCAGTCCAGCACCCGGTTCCCTCTGCTTTTTACAGCAGTAGATGCCCAACAAGATAACCCAATCTGCTCTGAGATTAAAGGGAGACCCTTTCCCCACCTTCCTGAAAACAAACGTGCATTTCAACTGGAGACTTTTGGACACAATGTCTTCAGCAAAGGAAGGGCCCCCCATGGTGGTGTGTCAAGACCTGCAGACCAAAGAGTAACCCTAGCAGGAAGTTTGAAATAAAGGAGGATGATGCAGACAGAAGAAAAAGATTTCAGGTAAAATTTGCATAATGCAAAGTTAACACATAACCAAGTGCTAGCGCATTCACAGGGGCAGAGCCCCCATCTCTCTCTAGTTCCAGCACCTGTCATCACCCGAAAAGGAGACCCCAGCCCGTGAGCCTCACTCCCCAGCCAACTTTGTCTCCATGGATTTGCCTGAAAAGCTCTCAGTCCCGCATCTCCCCAACATCATGGGAGGGGACTCCCAGACCCCATCTCAGAGAAATGCCTGAAAGAAATGATGCCACTGGAGCGAGACTCCTCCCTCATGCTTCTGTGTTTATATCCAGTGCCCAGAGGTGGAGGGGTAGACATAAAGAAGCTGCACTGGGTGGACGTACGACCCACAGCACCTCAGGGGCTCTTGGCTGGCTGTGCAGCGTTGGCACAGGCCCCCTCCCACTTTGGGCCTCAGTCTTCTCATCCGTGCACTGCGGCTGTAACTGCACCTGCTTCCGTGGACTACTGTGAGGCTGATGAAAGTCCAGCCCAGTACAGGCTTCTGGGGGTATACTGGTTAAATACTGCCCCTCCCCGCCCCCATCACATTCATATCTGCTCAGAAACTATGTGATCTTAATTGGAAATGGAGTTGCTCAGGAAGGAATCACGTCAAGATGAGGTCAGACTAGAACAGGATGCACCGTCCAACGGTGATGGACTTCCAAGACACAGGTGACAGAGCAGACAGCAGCAGTGCAGAATGAGCCCAAGCAGTTGGGAGAGGCAGGAGGCGTCTCCCCTGGAGACTTTGAGGGAGACCACTTGTCACCACCTTGATTTCAGGCTTCTGGCCTCTAGACTGTGAGCGGACATTCCAATGTGTCAAGGAAACTAGTGGAGGGATCACTGACACAGGGACGCGTCTGTGAGCCGCACTCACGCTGGTCACCCTCCAGGGTGAGGAGTCAGTGCTCAGGAGCGCAGGCTGGCTTGGGCACCCGAGCGGGGGTGAGGGCCCGAGGATGTGCACTGGGAGCTGCTGTGGGCCAGACATCCCCCCCAGCTGCCCAGCTGCCCGGGAGGGCCGCGGGCAGGGTAAGGATGGGTGTTGGTAGGGGAGAGTTAGGGCCAAAGTGAGAACCAGTGCTGGCTAAGTGAGGGGCAGGGCTTGGGTGAGAACGCAGGATTCCAGAAAGCCCTCTGAGGGCTTTCAGGCCTCTAGGTTCAGCGGGCAGCTGCCAAAGGAAAGATGAGGGCACCACCTCCCTCCCCGCCGGGGTCCTTCTCTGGTCTTTTTACAATGGGGGCTGGGGCTCACAGGCAGGGCTGCAGGATGCTGATTAGCTCCATTTTCCAGAGGAACGTTGATCTCCAGAATGAGAGACCATCCGGGGAGAGCCATCTCAAAACGCCCTTCGTTCCCAGACAGCCTTGAATCAGAGAAGTCCCCAAATGCTGGCTACTTCCAAAACAACAACTATCAAATGGCAAATTTCCTTTCTCCAGAAACCAGTGGTCAGAGACGCTGTCCTATGGGGGGACCCAGGTCACCAAAGCTATACTGTCTTTCTCAGCCCAGGTCTCACTCCATCCCTAAAGTTCTTGCTGGCGAGCAGCAGAGGGATGACCCTGCTCTTGGCCCAGCTCCGTGCACACAGGCACAAGGCACTCGCTTAGACTGCATTCACTCCCTTGGAAGTCTCTGATTGCATAAATGTTATTGCAAACCTGGTCTCCAACCGGCAGAGATACCAGCTGAGGCCTCACACGGGGCCCAAAGGCTCTCAGAAGAACGCCGGTTTGAATTTCTGAAGCCAAAGCAAACACTGGCTCAAAAAAAACGTTTTCTTATTATCTCATCCCCTGACTATGGAACAATCGCCCCATTGAAAAGCCAGGAGCCCGCCCAAGTTTTAAATTAAACCTCTTGAGTTTTGCCTCTGAGAGCAGATAAAATCCTTCCAGCTTATATTGTGAGGAAAGAATTTCGGGTGTGTGTCTGTGTATTTCCCCTAAAACTCACTTTCTTTTGTTAGATTCCTTGAAGATCTGTTCAAATATTTCACTTGAGGAAATAACGACATTTGGTGCATGTTGAAATACCCTTCCTGGGGCAGCTCTTCCAAGTTCCCTGGATTCCAGAAGAAGCTCTATCACAGGAAAGAGGTGAGAGGCGAGCCCCCTAGGGTGGCAGCGGGGCACTTTGCTGAGCTGTTACCAGAGGCCTCCCTGCTCTGTCTGTTTAGTCATTGGATAGTAACCACAGCCGCTGTGTAAAGCACGGAGGTTGCAAGTTGGACTGGAGGTGGAGGAGAGAGGGCTTTGTGCCTTGGCTGGTTCTAGAGGCGCCCCACTTTCTGCTTCTACCCACCCCCATTCCAACCTGGCAGGCACTGATCTTTCACTCTCAGCATCTCAGCCGCCTCCTCCTAAGAAGAAGGGGAAAGCTAAGCCCTCCTGCTGTGGCATGCCCAGGAACACCAGGGGAGAGGCACTACCCACCCTTCCATGACTCAGCACATCCCCTGAGCTCCTCCTCCATGCCAGGTGCTATTCTAGGGCCATAGCCCTACCTTCTGGTTGCTGACAGTCTAGAAGGTGGGAGATCCCCACTCTCTCAGGCTCTAGGAGTGGTTTCTGATTTCATTTTGGAGGCTAACCATTGGGTGCCTGGTATACATAGGTAGTCAACACTGTCCCTTTCCTATTTTCTAGATAAATGTTAAATAACCAACACCCAGAATTGCATATATGGGCCCCCAGAGTGTGTGTATGTAGGCAGAGGGTCAGCAGCCACTCTGCACCTGGAGGTAGAGGCGAGTATGTGCGCCCCCAGCCCTGGTAATACTGGGGCTCCCACAAAGGATGCCCAGGGCAGTGAAGACAGCACCCCACAACAGGATGCAAAGAGACTGGTCCCCCGGGGCAGCCTGACCTGCACAGCCAGTGATGGAAACCCAGCCTTCAGGTGCAGGGCTCCGCATGGTGGACGACCCCGATAGGCCCATGCACCCAGGGGCCTGTGAGCACGGATGGCTGGGGGAGCATGGGGCTCCTGCACATCTGGTCTCATGTTGGGCTCTCTTGAAACCCTAGAAATTCCACCCCAATGGGCCAGGCCGGGCTGGGTCAGCTGGGTCAGGACCCCAGCCCCTCCTTATACACTGCAAGACCTGGTACATCTGGGTTTTCAACCCCCCTCTAAATGGAGCAAGCAGGAGTTCTGAGGAGGAACTGGGGGTCATTTTAGGTGAGAAGAAGCTTTCCATCTAGTCCAGTACAGTGTGGGATGGGAAGGAAGCCTGGTTTTGAATACGTGCTTCAAATCCTGGCTCTGCCCCTCATTGGAGAGTGACCTTGGGCAGTGTCCTGAGCCTTGCCGACCCTGGATTTTCTCATCTTGAAAAGGGGGAGATGTGTCCCACCAGGCTGTTGTCAGGGTCAGCAGAACACAAAGGGTCTCCTAGGCACCAGGTCCCATCGGGGCCCGGGGACCCAAACAAGGGCTAGACAGGGGTTGAAGCTCAGCCCTGCACCTCTCCTTTAAAAAAGAAAAAGAGGTGAACCCTATGCAAGGGCAACTGAATACCTTTGCGGACCACCAGCTGTCAACCTGGGATTAGAAACACTGGGGCTTGCTCTCCTGGACTCTGCAGCCATCTCACAATCCCAAGACATCTGCTGTGACAAAGGGGACCCACCGAGAGTGGGGCGGGGCTCCCTGAGGAGGAGACTGATCTGAGGCAGGAGGCTGAGCTGGGGGTGCAGAGGGACTGCAGGGACAAAGGTCTGGAAGCGGGCTTTGCTTGTAGCAGATCTGGAAGGCGCCCTGCGAGGCCCAGACACTTTGCCAGCACCGGCAGTTGCTCTTGCACTCAGCCACGTGGAAAAGGGCAGCTCTTCTAGAACTCTGTGCCAAGTCCAGGAGCTGGAGTGGAGAGTTCAGCAGGCTCTCCACAAACTGGCTGGAATCCAAACTGGGGGGCCTCCTAAACCCGTTCAGTGTCAGACGCCTTTGCCGGCCTGGCCTGTGCTCCCATGCTCAGCCCCGATCCCCAGTCTCGAAGGTGGGAACCAGGAAAGCAGTTAGGATTCCTCTGTGATTCTGTGCTGTTTGGGGCAAGACCTCGTACATTCCAGAAGGACTGGAGTGAGCAGGAGGGCACAGCCTCAGCCGGAGGAGGGAGGTAGGGCGGAGGGAGCAGATGGAGACCACAGATGGAGGATGGCCTGCCCGGTCCTCCCCTCTCTGCTGGATCCCCGTCTGGTTTTGACCTTCGCCCTGTCCCTCCCTCCACTTCCTTCAACCTGTTCCAACTCACCCCAGGGGTCTTGGAGAGATGCTGCTTGTCTGCAAGAAGTTCTTCAGGGTGAAGTTCAAGGTCGAATGGACTTGCCAGGGATCAGGTTTGTAGCAAATAAGACCACAAAAACTCCATCAAAACTGGAGATGGAACATAGAAAGGCGAAGTTGGAGGTGACCCTCCGTGTTCTTAAATGTGCCCCCTCAACAGCTGTCATTAAGACACCCAGAACCTCTTCTTGCAGACACTCCCTTGGGAAAATGCATGTCTAGGGCTGTGCATACAGTCAGAGCTCAATACATGCACGCGCGCGCGCGCGCGCGCGCGCGCACGCACACACACACACACACACACACACACACACACAAAAGATTATTGAAAAGGGACAGAATGAGGCCACTTCTGAGATCACACTCCATAGCATGTGGGTCCTGCCCACTCTCAGCCCGTCTCTCTCCAAAGACCACTGGGAAGGAAAAATATTAATATGTTCGACCCTAATCAAATCTGGATAATTTCACTAGAAACCTTTCCATAATTTCATCAGCATTAAAGGATTACAATAGCAACAAATTAAACCAACAGGCATGAATTTAGTTGCTCAAGAGGAAAATGTAGCTTGATTTAGAAACGGATGTTACAGTTTATTAACCAATCTAAATTAATTCGATTTTGAGCCACTGTTAAATATACATTAGGATGTATCACCCAATAGTGTAGCTGGCACGGGGAGAAGGGAGAGGAGGGAAAGCAAGGGAGGCCAACGTGAGCTTGGTGTCTCCACAGAAAGCACTGTGCCTGCCTTGCGGTGCTGGCTGGGAGGGGAAACTGGAGAAGGGAGCACCAAACAAGAGCCCAAGCAGAAGAATTACAAACTCGAGTCAAGCTGGCTTAAGCCAAAGGAAGGATTTATCATCTTAGCATCTGAACCTTTCAGTGCAAGTTGAGCTTCAGGTACAGGAAGATCCAGGTGTTCAAGGTTCACAGGCAATGGCTTTTCTTTTTCTTTCTTACTTTTATTTTTAAGAGAGGAAGGAGGTGCATCTTTGTGGCTCAGGCAGCTATCAGTGTGCAGATCATGTAAAGCCCAAAGACCCAGGGTTGGAGTGAGAAACCAAAAATGAACTATTTCTCTTCTTTCAGAAATGGGGGTGGGGGGGGAGGGGGAGGGAGGGAGGGAGGGAGAGAGGAGAAAGGAGAAGAGAAAGCCTTTCATTTCATTTTGGATTTTTGTGGTTGTTTCCTCCAGCCCCTGGGTTGCTGAGCTTTACATGGTCCATGTCTCAGCCACAGGCTGACAGCCTGGCCACCAGGGCCCACCAGCAACTGTCTTTCTGTTTCTTAGCTGTTTTTCTTCTGTGTCAACTTTACTCTCACACTGGGTCTTCCAGTGCGCGCTGGTGGAGCAGTGGTTAGGTCAATCGCCTCCGAAGGCCACATACCCCTGGGTTGAGTCCCAAGTCCATCCAGGGGGGTGGGGAGGAGCAACCAGTGTGAACAATTACAATGAAAATAAAATTAAAATACTTCTTCCTTCTCTCTTTTCCTGCTACCTGTACCTTTCCTTTAAGAAAAAACAGCTCCTACTGAAAGAAACCCAAACAGAAATACACCTAGACACTTCATAAAAATGTCAAAAATACAAGATAAAGAAAGACTATTAAAAGCAGCCAGAGAAAAATGTGTCATATACAGAAGCCCCCATAAGATTGTCAGAGGACTTCTCAAATGAAACTCCACAGGCCAGAAGGGAACGGCATGGTATATTCAAAGTGCTGAAAGAAAAGGATTTTCAACCTAGGATGCTATATCTGGCAAGATTATCATTCAGAACTGAAGGAATGATAAAAACCTTTCTGACAAGCAAAAGTTAGAGTTCATCACCACAAAACCAGCTTTGCAAAAAATATTAAAGGATGCTCTATAAAGTGTAAAGAAATCACAACAGAAAAACAGTAAGACAGCAAATATTAAAAGCGGGGAAGAAGAGAACAGAACAAAAATGTGGATAGTTAGAATGAGTGGAAGACTAATCTGCTTTCCAATAAAATTAGGTAGTAAACATAGAACTGTGAATGCTAACTTCAGGGTAACCTCGAAATACATCCGCAGGGAGAAAGCGAAGAAGAAAACAAAAGGCAAAATCAATCAAAACATAACTGCACCATATGACCTAAAAAAAGAAATAGAACTAAGTCCTCATCTGGAGCAACATACAAAAATTAAATTATGAAATGCAGAAATAAATGAAATAGAAAACAAAAAGACAATCCAGAAAATCAAATTCGGTTCTTTGAAAAAATAAACAACATTGACAAGCCATTGGCTAGACTCACAAAGGAAAAAAGGGAGAAACTGTCATTTGAATCAGCATGGACAGAATTAGAGGGGATGATGCTCAGTGAAACAAGTCATGAGAAGAAAGATAGATAACAGATGACCTCACCCATAGGTAGAAAATGAATAGACAAAACAAAGGAACGGATGAAACAAAACCAACCCTGAAACATCGGCAACAGAACTGAGGTGACCAAAAGGGAACGGGGCGGGTGGGGGCACATGGTGGCGGAGCCCACTGGACAATGGGGAAGAACACTTGGTGATGTGGTGGAGGGCGTGGTGTGTTGAAATATATCTAAGAAATGGGGAATCTATACACAAGTAATTATTTTAATGTGTAGAATAATTACTACAATAAAAATAAATTAATAAAAAAGAAAGGTGCAGGCAGGAGTGAAGGCAAGCAGATGCTGGCAGGCAGGCAGGCAGAGGAGGAAAAAGCATGTTTGTTCACTTTATTTAACCGCTGTCTTGGCTGTCCCGATGGGCCCCAGGACCCTGGGATGTATGTGGACCATGCCCAACCCCTACGCCACCAGGGCAGCACTTCCTCTCTTACAGTAGAAAACTTTAAAAATAAGAAAAGACAAAAAAAAGGCAGGGCCTTCCTTCCTGGAGACAGCAAGACCCTGCAGCTCCAGAGTTTCATCTCGCTGACCTAGTCCGCTGTAATCCCAGTAAAACTGCCATCCTCCGGACCGGACCAAGGCTGAGAACCACCCTTGTGGGTCAGGCGTGGGCCCCTGACTCCTCCTGGAGTTGGAGAAGAGGGGATGGTCAGATCCACCTGCACCAGGGGGTGCAGGAGCAGGAAGGGGCAAGTGCCCCCAAAGAAAAGAGTGTCACTAGGTTTGGAGATGGAGAAGGGGCAATGAGTCTAGGATGTGGGGCCCCCTAGAAGCTAGAGGCAGAGAGCAAATGTCCCCCAGAAAAGCCAAGGGAACCAGTCTTGCTGACACCTGATTCTACTCCCAGGAGACCCATTTTTGGCCCTCTGACCTCCAGATCTGTAGGAGAAGAAGCATGTACAGTTGCGCCTGAACCACAGGGAGATTCGGGGTGCAGACCCTCCCACACGGTCAAACATCTGTGTGTAACTTTTAACTCTCCAAAACTATGCCCTGCTCAGCCTGCTGTTGGCCAGAAGTTTTACTGATCACATAGACAGGGATGAACAAACATTTTGTGCATTATATGTCTCATCTACTCTATTCTTACAATAAAATAAGTCAAAAGAATGAAACAGTTAGTAAGAAAAACCCACTTCGAGCACCATACTGAATCAACACCACAGGTCTGTGGTCTGTTTGGAAAATCCGTGTGTGTGCAGTCATGTTCAAGCCCATGCTGAAGAGTCAATGTATTGTTTTAAGCTGCTATGTTTTGGCAATTTGTCACAGCAGTAATAGCAGCGATAAAGAAATAATACTTCGGGCATGCCCTGGCATGGCGGTGTGGCCCAATGGCCAGTTCACCTACATTCCAAGGACCAGGGTTCACTTCCTGGGGCCTGGGGGACAACCGAGATCAACAACTAAATAAAAAAAAGAAATGCTTCTTCCTCCTCTCTCTTCCTGCCTGCCTGCCTGCCTGCATGCCTGATTTCTCATCTTCTCTCCTGCCTGCAGCCTTCCTTTAAATAATAATACCAGTAATAATAATAATGCTTTGTATCAGTAAACGCACTCCCCTTGGACATGTGGCAACCACAGTGCAGGAGCCTCCAGAGACAGCAGAGAGCAAATGCCTTCGTGCTACAGTTTCACATCTATTATGATACAGAAGGCAAAGTTTACTTGTTTATCCTAAGATATAAGCCAGCTACTAGTAAATACAGCATCTTGAACCAGGGTCCCTGGGGTCTCCTCCTATGGGGCAGATGGTTGACTGGTGCCCCCCACGCCCCACGCTTGCCTGAGCCCTGGACCCTCCCTGAGTCCCAGGGCTGCAGGAAGTAGATCAGAAGACCTGGCTGTGACCTTGAGTCCTGGACTCCCCCTCTCGCAGGACAAATATTTGCTTAGGACACCTGCTGAGACCTGGGACACTCTGACCTGAGCCCTCCCACCCTCAGTCTGCAGGGGCCAGCCCAGCATTTTGTCTGAGGGCTGTCCCACCTCTTTTCCACCCCTCTGGGTGGACACATGATGACCATCAATGCTTCTTCCATGATGAGCAGTGAGCTAGTCAGGCAGGCACCTCAGCCCCAGGGACCTCTTCAGTGAGTGCCTTGTGCAGTATATGACACACACCTGCACACAGACCCCTTGGCTATAAGGGGGCTCCAGAGGGAACACTGAGGTCACACGGCAGGAGATACCACTCAAGACTCAGGGCACCAAGAGAAGTCACACATGTGGATGCTCGCTTCCCTTGAAAATTCAGGTGCCCTTGGCCATCCAGGTCCCAACAGGGGTCCAACCCAGTGACTCCCCACAGTGACTGCCCTCTGGCCAGGCCTTGAGGGTTCCAGCTGTCAGTGCCACTAGCCCACCCAACTCCCCTCACCTGCCAGGGTCTAAGGCCATCTGGTGGCTCTGGTGTCCTGCCCACTCACTGTGTGACCTTGACCCAGCTGCTGCCCCTCTCTGAGCCGCTATCACATTCTTGAAACAGAGGGGGAGGGACCGGAGTATTTCATCCTCAGGGCCTCCAGGCGAAGCTCTGCTCCAGGAAGATGGAGAGGGAGATAAAGAGAAAATAGTTCTGCTTAATTGCTTCATTAGCTCTCAGCTTGGAAAGCCAGGATTGGAGGAGCTTCCTCTGTCTTACTGCGAGCCTGCACTCTCCCAGCTGAATTATGCAGCTGAACACAGGGGTGGGGTCGGGTGGGGACTGGGTGGTGGAGCTCAGAGGGTAGTGTGCCACAGCGGGATTATAACCCACCCGGGCCTGGTGAGGGGCTCTCCCTCAGGCTTTTTTAACGAGCAGCCCCCCAGCCGCCCAAAATAGAGAATGACACCAGCAGCTTCAACCAGAGTAGGATTTTTATTCCCCCTGGTGGAGCTCAGGCTCACCCACAGTGGCAAATGCTTCAGGGGTGCTCGAGTGCCCAGGTGCCCAGGACCATTGTAAGCACAATGCCTAGGTGAACTCACATTAATCCATATCCTGGGGAACTTAGTGTCTCCCCCAAATCGCACCACGCAGAGCCTGTGCCCGTGACCTCATTTGGAAACAGGGTGTTGGCAGATAGAATTGAGGTAAGATGAGGTCTTAACCCAATAGGGTGGGGCCACATCCAATGAGTGGAGTCTTTCCTTGTAAGAATTTGAACAGACACACAGAGGGAGGACTGAGGCAGAGGTTGGAGTGGCGCGTCTACAGGCCAAGGAGCACCAAGGGTGAGAGGCAGCACCAGCCACTGTAGAGAGGTGTGAACTCCCTGAGAGACGGCAGAAGAGCCAACCTTGCTGACACCTGGTTTCCAGATTTCTGGCCTCCAGACTGTGAAAGAATGGACTTCTGTTGCTTTAAGAGACGCCGACTGTGACTTTGCTATGGAGGCCCAGGAAGCAAAAACACAACAAGAGGTAGTTACTGTCATCATCCCCATTTCACAAATGGGAAGACAGGCACAGAGAGGGCAAGGAACCAGTGCGAAGTTGCACAGCTGGTGAAGTTGGGCGAGGATTTAAGCCCAGCCCACTGGGCTCCACCTCCAAGGCTTTCCCCCAGAGAGAGGGGCACGTGTGCAAGTCCACATGCATCAGTGTTCGTGGACATCGGTGGCCAGGAACCGCTACCCATCACCTGTGGGGGCAACGGGTGTGTAGAAGCCACAACTCAGGGACACAGATGTGACCCAATGAAGAGATGACAAATGGGCGGAACCAGGTCTCTGCACATGACAACTGGCAGCATTCCGACTGGGAGAGGCCAGTGAGGAGGTCAGTGGGAGTCATCAGGCCACACACAGCCTTCCTGCTGGAATAGTTCCCCCGACTATGTGGAAGGAGCCCTGCAAGATTCCGGGGTCGCTGCAAACTTCGTCTTCTATGGGAGTTCTGTCTGCATCCCCTCGGTGTTTGCAGAGGGCCGACTAGGCGCTGAGCACAATTCTAACCTCGACAACCTTCTGGGGCTGGTGCGACGTTAGCCCCACCTTTCCATGGCACCATTGCTCTGAGAGAGCCAGCAGCCCGCCAGGGTATGCAGATGGAAACTCGTGGTCGGACTCCAGCCTGTGACCCGAGGCCCTCACCCCACCGTCTCCCTAAGTACCATATCCCTTTTTATCCCATGGAGCCTTCCCAACGCTTCCAGTCCCAGCAAAGAACTGTGTGTGGACAGAGCGGAGTCACGCTGGTGAAGCTTCATGCCCCTGCCCCAGATCCTCGCCTGAGCTCCAGGTAAAGGAGGGCAGGAGGGCGACAAGCCAGGACCCTCCTTGGGAGAACTGCAGCATGGTAGCAAACACTCTTGAATTGTTCCCCAATATCCAATGGCCCCTTCTTCCTTAGTAATAGCAATCATGACTTTGGGCTAGGTACACACCAGGCAGGAATGAAGACGACACGCTCCAGGCTCCCTTGTGGCCAAACCCCTTAGTGCTGGCCAGGGAGACATAAAAGGAAGTGATACAAGCAACAGCTGAGAAAGAACTTACAGGAAGAAGGAAGGGTCCTCTTCAGGTTTTCCTCCTTTCAACTGGCTGGAATTCAGGTGTGATGGTTGGAGCTGCAGCTGCCCTGTTAGACCATAAAATGGAAGCCACAACTCCCTCCTGATTTTGTTTTCCTATGAGAAAGTAAACTTATTTTGTTTAAACCACCAGTACTGGGTTCTCTGTCAAATGTTTTCCTAACTTACAAGAGCAGTAAAGTGTCTGAGCAGTCAGATTTCCAAGCGATGTGGAGTAGCCTCCAAGGGGCCTTGTTTAGTTGAGAGTATGCGATCTTTTTTGAGGGTGTTACCAAGGCCTCAGCACTGATCACAGAGGTAGTGCCTGACGTGACACAGGCACCCCAACAGGCTTGCATCTTTTGAGATCATGTGTACGGGCAATGTGATACAAGTCCTTCAGATATGTCCAGCATTGCCCACTTAGTGGAAATCATTTCACGTCGCAAACAAGGCCCTAACAGTTAATACATCATCCCTACTCCAAACTCCCTTCCCCAATATCTTATAAATTGCAAACTATCCCAAACACAAAGAAAAAAGTAATAATGTAATGGATTATATATATATATCCAGCCACATGAATCAAACTGATATTAACATTTTACCAAATTTGCTTCACATCTCTCCTTTTACAGAAATAACAGGTTGCAAACCCAGATAAAAGCCCTCCTCCACCACAGGCCCACACAGCATCCTCTCCCACCAAGTCTCCCCCGTCTCCAAATCCTGAGTTGGCGGATATCACTTCTATACATGTCTTAATACTTCTCCTACACAAAATGTCCCATAAACAATAGGCAGTGTTTAAAAATCACTTTCTTATTCTCTCTAGTGAAAGTCATTCTTCAGAATCTTTGCTGAAAGATACTGAAGCCAGCACTTCACAATAAATTATGGACAACGACCAGGAACATTTCGAATGCGTTGGTTTGTAGGGAGATAAGTTTCCAAAATTGCCCACAGACACAGGTGCTCGTTTATTTTTCTCTAGTACATCTTACAATACATGTGTAACTATTCAAATGGAAAGAAACAGTTGAATGTGGACCAACTGAAATGATCCTACTTGTCACCAGGGGTACTTTACCATCCAAAGGTCAGCCGCACCAGCATGCTAGCCTCTTCTGACCGTCTCCTGCAACAGTAAAAATAAATCATGAGCACTAACCCCTGTGATCTGAACATTTCTTAGCTTGTAAATCATGCACCTGTCCTCCTATTTTTCAGACTCCTTGCTGCTTACCTGCACTGGTGTTGCTAGAATCATCTTCCATCTGTCGCTCCTCTGCAGGGAGATTTTTAAACCATTTGTCCATTTCGGGAGGGCTGCTTTAGTGAAAACCAGATCTCCTTATCCCAAAATTCCCTAGCCCAGCTCAAGCACACTACCCCTGTGAAAAGCACAGAAGGTACTCCCAGGTGGACTTGAAGGAAAAACACCAGCACGTACATGTATCGAGTTCTTACCATGTGCGAGGCCCTGTTCTAATGCTTTCCTCATGCGAACTCATGTGTGCACACAACAGCCGAGGAGGTGATGGTGGTGTTGTCCCTGTCTCGTGACGGAATCTCAGAGAGGTTGACAAACTTGGCCACGGTCACAGACTATCAAAGGGGAGGCAGGATTGAAACCCAGGCCAATGGCCCTGGGCCCTCAGTCAGTCCCCGCCGGTCCTCCTATGAGTAGGAGGGCAGTTCATTGTTTGCAAAGGCATTTTGGGATGGGATTATGACATTTGACCTAAGAGGGGGCATCCAAAATAAACCAGACTTTAAATACTAGCAGAGAATCTACCTGTGGGTTAGGTTGTAAAGTGAACTAGCAAGTTAAAAACATGATGGGCTCAGAGTTATCCCTAAAATCTCTTAAATCATCCAAGCTACATGATGGCCCTGTACTTCCTGCAGAAATTGCATCACGGCACAGGCCGCACCCATGTCTGCAACCCCAGTCTGCAGGCTTCCACCCCGGCGAGCCAATGGGAGACACCGTGTGGAGCCTGGGGGCGCAAGGAAGAGAGCACCGCATTTCTCCTCCTCTTCCTCTTTCGAGGGTTTGTTCCAGGATTGGCTGCATCCCCACCGTCCTGCTGGGGTGCTAGCTCCCCTGGGTGCCCATGTGATCACTGCTCTGGTACCACCACCTCCAGTTTGACCTTCTGTTCTAGTGATGGCGATGACTCCCTGCTCTTGCTGACCTCTCTGGTCTGTCTTCTCAGCTCTTCCTTCATGGGGGCCACCAATTCCCCGCATGGCCTTCCTTCTGTGGAAACGCCCAGAGTGGCTCTGTTTTCCTGACTGGAGCCTGACGGACACACGTCGGAACAACGTTAGGGTGCCACGTGGCATGAAAAACACGTCACTTTGGTTGGCAGTGCCGAGTGTTCACGAGGATACAGGGCAACCGATGTTCCCTACATGGCAGGGGCGGCGAAAACTGGCACAGCGACCTGAAAACGGGCAGGAGCTCCGCACTAGAACTCAGCAGAAGCTTAGTCCACACTTCAGCAACCCCGAGCAAAATGAGGGCAAGTGATCATGAGAAGACAGGCGGAACACCCGCCGCTGCTTACCTGAAATAGCCCAAACCTGAAACCACCCAAACGTCCAACAGCGCTGGAATGAAAATCAAATCACTACCTGTTCATGCAATCGAAAAAGACACAAATAAAAGGAACAAGTAGGGTCCCCGCCCCCGAGACCACATCAGCGGCGCTGCCTGCAGTGCTGGGCAGTGAAGCCGGACACCCCATCGGAGCATGGACCTTGTCTTCACTTACGTGAGGTTTGGGAAACTGCTGCTAGAAGTCCGCCCATGGCAACCCCGGCAGGAGGGTGTGCAGGGCGTGAGGGAAACTTTTGGGTGATGGAAACTTCCCACATTTTAATTTCAATCTGGATGCAGGCGACATGGGTGTACATGTCCGGACTTCTGTACAAATCCCTCAGTCCACACGCTTAATAGCTGCGCACCTGGCTGTGCGTGTTTCTCGACACATTGAAAAGTTCCTACCTTTGGGTGCTCCCTGGTGGCCTGACAGATAAGGCCACGTGCATCCCAAGGACCCCGCTTCGAGACTTAGGGCTGGGAGGAGCAACCAAACTGAACAACTAAATAAGCAAAATGTTCCTTCCTCCTCTCTCTTCCTACCTGCCTGCCTGCACCTTCCCGTTAACAAAGGAAATCTGAACTTTGACAAGGAGGGGCTCTGTCCCTCAGTCTGACCCGATGGCCCCTGGGAGGTGCCAACCATGGACAGTCACCCTCCCTCACACCACAGAATGGCCTGGCAGTTGCCGATATGTGGAAATTTCTCTTTCCAAGTGCATGGTCAAATCCGTTCAAGTTAGATGCACTGTTGCTGAGCCCACTTCATAACAGCATCTCAGCTGTTAAGAGCATGTGCCAGGGAGCGTGGCAGCCCTAGATTCGAGTCCCTGGTCTGCCACTCACAAGTCCCTCGGTTTGCTCTTCTGTAAAATGGATATAACCCCAGCACCTGCAACATGGCGTCACCGTGAGAATGCAGAAAGCGTGCAAGTGAGATGCGTGGCACAGGCCCCAGCACGAGGGGTCCATTGAACACACATTCCTGGAGCCCTACTGTGTGTCTGGAGGGGACCTATCCATGAGCCGGCAGACGCAGTCCCGGCCTCCCGATGTTGTGCTCTAGGGCACAGCCAGCGACAAATGAGACACATGGCTGAGGCTGTCAGAGGTGATGTGTTCTTAAAAGGGAGGCCAAGCAGGGGAAGGGTGGGAGGTGCAGGGACCCCCTGAACCCCCCAAATCCCTTCGTCGGCTGGCGCTCCCCTCCGATGCCAAGTCTCGGCTGAGGCTCTCACAGCTGTGCCCTTTCCCAGGAGCTGGCCTTCATCCAAATGCGGGTTCCCAGAGCTACTCGCTCGGGTGTACCTCCGCAGAGGACAGTCAGTGGCTAGCAGCTGAGTGACATGGGAAGGGGACAAAAGCCTGCTGCCTGAGCAGGGACACAAACAGACACTTGAGCACCCAGGTTCATGGTAACGTGATTCACAATGACCCAAACAGGGCAACCGTCCAACTGGCCTTCGGCGGGCACGTGGGGAGACAGACCATGGCCCATGGACAGTCACGCTCTGCACGACGCATTTCAGTCACCACAGACGCAAATACTCCGCTGATGTGGGAGCTCACATTCCAGGGGACAACAGGAAGTCACGGTGCCCTCCTGAGCCGCTCTGCCAGCGGTGCAGAAACATGCTGGGAGGCAGTGCCCCCGCCTGGCGGTCGGCTCCCTCAGAGCGCGCCGCCATTTGATGGCATGACCATGCGACAGCACCAGCAGCCACAGCAAGGAGCCAGCGGCTGGGAGCCTCAAACTGCTCTGAAAGACACAGTGCATAAAAGCCCACGAAGCACATACACACGGGCGCCGGATGAAGGAAGGATGTTCCGGCCTGTGTCACAGAGCGGACGGACGCTGTTTGATTGTGTGCTGTCACGTGTCACCTGGTGACGGGGTACTGTCTGTCAGCCACGGCCTGGGCGAACCTGGTCAACAGGATGCTAAGGAAGCCAGACACGAAGGATAATTGTTGGGCGATTCCAGTACATGTATTCTGCAGGGGACACATTCAGTCAATAGCAGGGATATTTTACCATCATAAAAAACAAAGCAAAAAACCCTACTAAATAGATGCAAGTGCATGCACGTGCCTGCACCTGTCGTGTGTGCGCACATGCATCGCTCTCGGTGAACCGCTTGTGCTCGGCACTGTGCAGAGGCGGGTCCCCAGCTGAGGCGTGTGCTCACCCCACTTCCAGGGCTCTGGGCCTCACTCTCAGCACGAGGCAGGGAGGTGGCAGGGAGGTGGCAGGGAGGTCTGTGGGGCAGTGACTGCCAGTCCATCCGATGAGTTGAAGTCAGAGTCTCTGGCTTCTGAGAACAGGGCACAGAGGTGTGGAGAGATACGGCATGTCGGCCAAGGTGAACACAGTGTGCAGGACCCTGTGGGGACAAAGACCCCACTGTGACACCCTGCCTCCCGGCCTGCTTTCTTTGTGCATGGCGGATTTGGCCCCGCAGCCTGTTCCCAGGCTGCCAGAGTCCTACAAAGCCTGTGGACATTCCAGTTTGATGGCTAATGGCCGGGAACAGCCGGCCCAGCAGCACCCGCTCCTGCGGCCCCACGGGCCATCTCCCTGAAGCCAACCGTGTCACATTAAATCCACAGACAGCACACGCTGGATGCTGATGCTGACTGCCGGGCTCAGCGTGTCCTGCTTGGGTGGCAGAGGGAAGACAGATGGGGCCAAAGGGCTGGCGTGGGTGGGGTGCCCCATTTCTCAGTGGCAGCCAGCAGAGGTGTCTGGGTTACTGCTCCTCTCTGCTGAAACTGTCACTGTGCACAGAGACATATGGGCCACAGAGAGGGCCGTCCCGTTCTGAAAGGACTGCCTGGGGACGTTGTGCTGAAATTCTTCCAGCTTTCATATGTGAGGGGGGTTGGAGGAAGACAGAGATGTAGAGAACTAATAGGCAGATGAGAGGGAGGGAGGGAGGAAACTAGACAGACAAATGATAGATAGATGGATGGTAAGTAGATAGAGAGGTGGATGGTAGAGATGATTAGATGACAGATGACAGAGAGTAGTTAGATTATAGATATAGATAGATGATAGGTAGATAGGAACTAGATGATACAGAGAGAGGATAGACAGATGAGAGCTAAACAGGTATGAAGGTGGATGATAGAGTAGTAGACAGATGGGGGTCAGGGAGACCCAGGAGGAGTGACTGCAAAGATCCAGGCGAGTGACGGGCAGTGATGAAGAGGTGGGACTCTGAGTCTGCTCTGAGGGTAGAAACACAGGATGGGGCAGCTATCGAGCATGAGAGGCAATGGAGACAGGTGGCCCTGAGGTTGGCAGCCCTGCAGCCAGAGATGAATTACATTCAGAGAAGGGAAACCACAGAGAAGCAGGTCCCTGTGGTCTCCAAACAGCTCACCTGGGGACGCTGTGACCCACCCCTCCATCACACTAAGGACGCAGCGGCTAATGGAACGCCCAGAGCATCTGCAAGTCCACAAGGAAAAGCTCTCTCCCCGGAGGCTGGAGACACCACTCGGGCTGGCCCGCTGGGCCTTGGGGCACCAGGGACAATGCTCAGATGGCAGAGGAGCAGATGCACTCACCTGCGGCTGTGGATTCCCCATAAGTAGCAGCAAGTGCAGGACATCGCTGTGACCTCAGCAGCCGCAGAGGGGAAAAAGGAGGGGGTGCAGGCCCTACGCTGGCTCCAAACAGCACCCCACGTGCGGCAGGGCAACATGTGCCCGTGTGGCGGGCACGTGTGTGCAGGCGTGGACATACACTGCACACGGGGCGCTGCACGGCACGGGTCGTGTGGTGTGTCTGTACCTGGCGCACGTGTGCTGGGTGTCTGTGCACGTGTGCTCCTGTGCAGTCGTGCTGTCTTGTGTGCATGTGCAGAGAGTGCAGGTGTGTAGGTACATGTGTGCATGTCCAAAGTAGACAAACAGACCTGGCAGGAAGAGGAAATGTGATGGCTTTCAGGGATGATCTCTTCACTTAGTTACTTAAAAACAGCATGTCCTGGAGCAAGTTCACTAAACATTCTGAGCCTTGGTTTTCTAGTCTGATAAATAGGAGTAGTAACTGTTCCTGGTTCATAACACCGCTGGGGAGAGTGCGTGATGTTCCCGAAGTCAGCTTTCCGGCTTTCTGCCCGCCCCACCCTGCCCCGCACAGAGAGGCTGCATTCCCTGACATGTAGGTGTGTCCTGTGACTTCCACAGACGGCAACGCTTCACTAATGGGAGTGGTGTGTGTGACTTTAAGAACAAGTTCTTACCATTAACATGATGCCCACAATGAACCAGAAGTAACTTTCACTGCCGTTGCTGTTGAGCCGGGACGTGGGAGACGCTTTGTTATCGCAGCAAGCCCTTGACGCGTGACTGACGTCAGGTAAATGAGGCAACACACAGACTGTCCTCACAACACCGCTGGGGCCTGCCAGACACCCCCAGTGTTAACTGTGATTTCTACTAGAGCAATCTTTAAGAGAAACGAGCAAACCTGGATACTGAGCTTGGGGGGCAGACCTGACCATGGTCCCCATGACCCCAGCACCTGGTGTCCACACGCTTGAGTGGGAAGGACTGACTGTGGCTTGCTTCTGACCAGCAGCACAGGTGACAGGAGTCCAACAGCTGACTTATGGCAGTATGCCCTCATGCTGAGAGAGCCACTCTGGCTGAGCACTGGGAGGCCCATGTGGTCAACCAAGGGAGGCCGCTAGCCAATGGCCATCGGAGAATTGATGGTGGCCCCTGATGGGCACCCATCAGGGAACACAGGCCTGCAGTCCCACAGCTAGCACGGCTGACTTCTTCCAAGGCGCCCGGGCTTCTAGGATCGAGCTCTGAAAGTACATCCCCAGAAGCCCTGCTTTGCCCAGACCTACAAAAGCACTCCTGGAACCTATTAGCCTGCAGCACACTGGGATGGTGATGTATCATTTGCAAGGCTGTCACAACAAGAGCCACGGGCTGGGCAGCCTGAACAACAGAAAGACTTTCTCACAATCCTGCAGGCCAGCAGGCTGTGATCGAGGTGTCAGCAGGGCTGCTTGTGTGCAGACCCCGTTTCTCCTGTGTCCTCACTTGGTCATACCTCGGTGAGTGCTATGTTCTGATCTCCTCCTCTCATAAGGACATCATTGCATTCGGGTCCACCCAAGTGACCCCCTTTTAACTTAATTACCTGCTCAAAGATCCTGTCTCCAAATATAGTCATGTTCCGATGTTAGGACGTCAACCTAGGACTTTCGGAGTCTTGACTCCTAAAGTTACCAGCATGGATGGCCCATAAGGACCTGAATTCTGCCAATGAGCAGGTGAGCGGGCAGGCGGGGCCCTCACCAGCTAGGCCCCCAGGTGAGGTCCAGCCCATTGCAGTCTGAGGGTGGCCTGGCAGAGGAACCAGCAAAGCCATGTCCAGACTCCTGACCACAGAAAATGTGAACTAATAAAGCAGTGTGTTAATCTCCTAACCTCATAGTAACTTCTTACACAACAACAGATGATGGTGTTGAGTCAGATCAGCACACTTGTCCAACTTCGTTGTTTTCCGTGACACCCAGCAGCAGTATCTCAAGGTTTCTATATTCTCAAGATGCTTTTCTAAAAGAACTTCAAGGGCCTGTATTGTTCTTCAGGCTCCTCTTCTGCTTCATCTGATAACTCCTCTGGGCTCTTAATTTTCCACTTCGGTGGTGGAATATTGCCTTTGTCAAAGTACTTTCACATACTAAGTTAGTCAACTCATTTGCTTGTTGGGTTTTTATCTTCTTTCCAGCCACACAAGGTGCCCATGCCCTCCAACTGCAGCTGGGAGAGTGAAGCCAGAGAAGTAATGTGATCATTGCAAAAGACTCCATCTCACGGGCCTTCCCAGGCCTTGTCACTGACCCAGTGCACGAGCCTACATATTCAGTGAAGCACAGAGACGCTGTCTAAAAAAAGGGAAAACTGTATGTTCTCATCCTTGCTTGGGGATGTGCACTGGGCATATTAAAGGCACTGGTAAGTCCTGCATCGGGAGAAGTCACTTCAATGCCTTTTGAGCAAGGGCATTGCTCCAATGCACTGCATAACATTTCAGGGTAGGTAAAACTAGCCCCATTTCCCAGATGAGGACATCAGGCTTGCTCTAGGGCCCTGCACACGGTCATCTGGTTGAATGTCTGCCTGGGATTCACCCTGCCCCAGTGACAGACCCACATGACCCCTTCACCCAAGTGAAGAATTGAATGAGGCGTTGATGGACCTTAAGGGGCTGATTCACGTGTGCTGCTCTGAGCTCAGCACAGTTTCTCACTTGGTCCTGTGAAATAAGCACAGTGAAGGCTCCGTTTTGCAGACCTGCAGGAGAACTTTAAAGCTTAAATAAGTGTTAATGCACAAGGGTGAGAGGCAAGAGGCCATGGCGGGCTTTGCTGAGATTTACGGTGTTGCCAAGACCACCAGAGCACCCCACAGAACCACACCTCTCTCCCCGGCCCCGAGCAGGCGCGGCGCACTCATCTCATCCACCTAGAAAGGCAGAAACTGAGGCCCGGCACGGAGATGCCCGCGTCAGGACCACCCAAGGCACACCTGATACAGCTCTCCCCCAAGCTGTGCTGTGACCACCTGGGTCCCCAGGCCCCAGTCAGTGTGTTTTACCTTCTGAGTGACATGCCCTGCTTGGCCAGAGGGGCCCGGGAGGGACCACAAGCTTCCCGCTGTCGCCGACGCTGCACTGAGGCACGCCGACCTGGAGCACAGAGCACTGACGGGTGGTGTGCTCACAGCTGTCGCTTGCTTGCAGTCTTACTGAATTAAAAAATCCCTGAAAACATCAGAATCGGAGTTGTGCTCTTAAAATGAAAAAGAACAAAAGGGAAAGCAGAACATGTCAGGAATCTTTTCTTGCAAGACAATGCAAATCAAACCACGGGATTTTAAGCAAATTTAAGCAAAGCGGAGTTCATTAGCTTAAGTAACTAAAATTCCAGGGAAGATCCAGGGAAGTCTTCAGGCCCAGCTGGATCCCGGGGCTTAGGTAACATTATGTTTCTCCCTCTGCTCTGTCCTCTCTTCCACGCTGGCTTCACTCAGATGCCGCAGGGTGATCAGGACAGCCCCTAGGTCTGAGTCAGCAGGAGGAGGCGTCTCTCAGAGCCTGGTAGTCAAGGCTTCAAAGTCAGCCTGACTGGGGGTCCTGAGCCAACTGCAGAGACCGGGGGGAGGCAGTGAGCTGACTGGCTTACACCTGGGCCTGGTCCCCGGAGTTGGGATGAACCTCCTTTAGATGGAGGGTAGAAGGCTGGGGTCCCTGATGATAACTAGGGATGGAGTCTGTGTTCACTACACCAGGAAAGACAGCTGACCCTGTGTGCCCTCTGTGTGCTCTGGGGTCGCCCTCCTCCTTCGTTCCCCCAACTCTCTGCCTGGAAGACTGAGCCACATGCATACCCACACCCGCTGCTCTCTGCCATCTGGATGGACTGGCCAGTGGGGATCCCCTGCAGGACTGTGGGGTACTGTGAGGTCAGGGCTCCCTCCAGCTGACTGTCACTCTCCACTAAGAGGCAAGGTTCTTCTCAAGGTTCAACTGTTTCATCTTCTCTCCTGCCAGGTTTCTGGAACTCTCTTCCCTCCCTTCCAGCCCGGTGGCTGTATCCAGGGCCATGCCTGCCCACACCTTTGAAAACAGTCCCTTTATTAAGCCCCTAGAATGACATGATTGTACCTACACTTCCTCAGCCCTGTTCCTGAGATGCTGTGGAGGAAGTGCAGCCCCGGGAACACGTGCCTGACCCAGCACCCTCAGCGCCAGCATCCCTGCCTTTTCCAAGTCCACAAGCCAGCAGGGTTGGGGAAGAGGGTACACACTTTAAAATGGTATTAAGTATCCATTTTATGTTGCATATATTTTAACCACAATGTTTAAAGTTTTTTTAAAAAGGGGTAGTGAAGGGTGGAGAGACCCAGTAGGCAGAAATGCCCTCAACCGATGGCGCCTGCCGGCCCCCACAGGGTACAGAGATCCCTGCCCCACCCTTGGTGAGGCAGGCTTCCAGACCAATGCCCTACTGATTTGTTTCCTGGGGAGTCTGAGACACACTGATGTCCTGCCAGAGGAGCTGAACTTCAGATGCCCCCAGCCTCGGGGACAAAATGATGCAAGCCAGCTCACTGCTGGGGGCCGGCAGGCAGGAGATGGTGCCTGGCAAAGTGGCCCTGTTGTTGATGAGTCTGGACAACAAGGTTAAGCAGACACCAAAGTTCCACTTCTGGGGCAGGAACTGAGTCATCCCGTCCTCCCGCGGCAGTGGCTGTAGGGCGGGACTGCCCTGGATCGGAGGACAGACGCCGCGTGCAGCAGTCAAGGACCACTGCTCTGCGGGACCCCCACACAGCAGGGAAAGCTCCCGCTGCCCATGGGCTAGCCCGCACACAGCCCGCCGTCCTGGATCTGGCGTCCACTGCGGTGCTGTCCCATGGGAACGCGGAACAGACTGGTGGATTTTCGAATGTCCTAGTAGCCACATTAAATATAGGAAGAAGAAACAGATGAGTAAAGTGTAATAGTTTATTTAAACTAACGGACCAAAATATTGTCTTTTCAACACCTAACCCAACAGGAAAAATGGTCAGTGAGCTGTTTAGTCTTTTCTCTTCATACGAACGTTTTGAAATCCACTGTGTATGCGACACGAAAGCTGATTCCCGTGTGGACACTAAATTCCCATCAGAGATACCTGATCTGTATTTCAGTGTCTTCAAACTGGGGTTGGAAAGGTAGACAGACTTACTCAAGCCATTCTGCTGAGACCCACAGTCTTCCAAGTGCTAAGTACCAAAAATCAGGTTCCTCTCATACTGGTGAAAGAGCTTCGGCTTTTCACTTCCTTTCAACTGACCCAAACAAAGTGAAATTTAAATTCAGCAACTCTGTCCCTCCAGTCACCTTCCAAATAGCCACATGTGACTTGTGGCTATTATTTTGGACAATTCCTTCTAAAGAGAGGAGAGAGATGGTTAAAACCTCTGTCACTGGAGTCACTCGATGTAAACGGACTCCCGCCGCAGGTCTCCTTTTCTTGTCTGACTTCCTTCACTGAGCCTCGTCCTTGGATGCCCTTGGAGAGGCATCCACACAGCAGTGTGTCAATAGCTCATGCCCTGGTCTGACCCATCATGTGCCTACACCACCAAGTTTCATCCGTTCACCTGTTGACAGACCGTAGGTTAATTTCATTTCGTTTTTGCCCTTCACAAAGAAAGCGATGACAAATACTTCTGCTCCCCTCTGTGAGGGCGCACAGGCTCACATTTCTCTTGGTCAATCCTGGGCTGGGACTGCAGGGCCCGGGGCTGGTAGTGTATGAGTGACTTCTGAAGACACTCCTCAACTGTCTCGCAAAGCAGCTGCTCCATTTTATAGCCCCATCCTGGGTGAGGGTTTCAGTGCCTCTGGCTACCCACCAACACTCAACAGGGTCGGTCTTTTCGCAGTCGTCACTCTGGTTGTGAGTCGTGCTGTCCCTCCCTGATCTCCGACTGCAAGACTTCAAGGTCCAGAATATTCATTTGTCATCCAACACATATTTGCTGAGCATCACGAAGCACCAGGGGCGGTGTCAGGTACAGCTACAAAGAAAGTGCATCTGTGGAATGTTGTTCTTGTCCCAGACAGACCTTTACTGACAGGAACTTTAAAGGCCCATGACACTAGAAAAGTGTGGGTTCGGAAACCTGATGCCCTCTTGGGGGGAGGGGGAACCAGGGTAGACTCCTTAGAGGAAGTGGCCTTTTGAGTTGAAGGGGAGGAAGGAGGAAGAATAATCCAGTGGGAAAAGAGGTCCATACAGAGGCCGACAAATGAGGCAGACATCTGTGGTTGCAGTAACAGCTAACTGTATGATCTCATATCATAAAAAGTCTACAGAAGGGCATTTTAGGATGACGTGAACGCCTCTATCAAGAACCTAGGAACGACTCAGTTTCTGCCCCATCCCTCCTCACTAGGGCCGCCAGGCTTTGCCTCATGGTCATGAAACGGTTGCTGTGGCTCCAGGCACACTCTCTCACACAATAGAGAACCAGGCAGGAAGGAAGGGTGAGGCAGCACGAGGAGATTTCTTCTCGTGGGCTTCTCTCTGAATAAGAGAAGTGACCCCTAACAGAGTGCCCTGAGCATTTCACTGGCTAAAGCTGGGTGTCAGACCTGTGAGAAATAGGATTTCCTGAGACCTCGATGATGAATCTCTGAGATCAGAGCGGCTCCGCCTCCAAACACAATCTGGGCCCCGTTGGAGAGGAGAGGAGAGGAAGGAATGGTTGCTGGCAATGACCAGCCAGGCATGCCTAGCATCCAGGTGATTGTTTAATTGAATTGGCCGCCATCTTAGGAATTCTGGAGACACAGAGAATTCGCCTGACATGACATGGGAAATCTGAGGGACCGCCAGGTGGCTTCATCTCAGACACTAAGACTTAGTTCTCAAATTTCCCCCAAGGCCCAGTGTGGGGCACAGCTAGGAGCAAGGGGTGAGTCCCTCCAGAGGGACTTCCAGAGTGGGGCTGGAGGCTGCGGGCAGCTCAAATCCAGCTTGGCACAGACTGGCCCAGTTGCTGGCACTCACCCAGCCTCTTCCTCTCTTGCAAAGCACTTTGTCTTTTCACTTCCCTGTGGGGAACATGCCAGAAGGCCACTGGAGGGAGATGATCAACCCAGAACAGAACTGAAGAGTGACTCCCATGTGCCTGGGCCAAGGGGCGGCTCTGGGCTTGTGGGCGGGAGTTTTCTCCGTCTGGGCCGGGGCACTCTCAGGGTGAGGGCCAGCGTGTGAGCCGTCTGTCTTTGTGTGGGGCATGGACAATGTGCGAGAGGTCTGTACTTATATTTGTTCATTTGGCCAAGACAGACAGAGGACCAAGGCAGCCGAGCCTTTCCAGCGAGCTGCCCTACTCACAGGTTTATGGTCTCCTGGGGAAAGATAAACAATCCACAGAAAACAAAAGAGATCGTTTTAGAGAACATCTCCTCCTGCGCTGGAAGAGGCATCTACACTGGAGACCAGTAAGGAACTGGTTGTGCAAAGGTCCTGGGGAAGCCAGTTCCAGGTAAAAGGCAGCCTGAGAGTAAAAGCCCCGAAGTAGGAGGGAGAAAGAAAGTCTGGAGTGTGGGTGTGGTGGGTGTACCCCAAGGCTGTGCCATGTGGAAGGGGTTCTGAGCAGAGGGTCCTCTCTAAAGTTGGCTATTAAGTGGCTGCGGGTTTTGTGAGAGACCTTCTGCTGTTCTGGAATCGCTGCAGCAGGGGCAGCAGCTCACAAGCATCTTTGGCTCTGGAGGCTGGAGGACGTGTCAGAACCCTGATGTTTTCCAGAGTGTGGCTGTCCACTCAACTGGAACTGCAGCGCCAACCTCCCTTGCAGATACAGGTGGGCAGTGAGTGATGAGCAGTTGTTAGGTGGGGCTCCTTGGAACATGTCCTGTGTTTCAGGTCAGATTCATGGAGGTGCCATGTGTGCCCCGTACACAGTACATTCCATAATTTTCAGAAGTCCAGTAAGCGCTTGTTAAATTGCCAGCATCCTGAATTCGGCAGGGTGGAAATATTTACACCATGGAAATAGGCAAACTCTGTACATCCAAACTTCCAGCCCCCAACCGCCCCACCCCTAATTAAGTTGATGTAAAAGCGCACAATTGCTACATTTTACCCCTTTTCAGTTAATAGTTTCCAGTTGGCAAATGCGAGTCTGTGTATCAATCACTACAATCAAAACGCAGAACAGTTTCATCCCCTTTAACATTTCCCACAGTCCTTTGTTGTCAACCTTCCTCAGCCTTCACAGCCCCTAACCTGTTTTCTGTCACTCTAGTGTTACCTTTTTCAAATGTCATAAAATGAAATCAGACAACTTCATCCTTCTAACAAAATGAATCTGAGATCCAACCACGTTGTTGTATGAATCAGTAGTCCATGCTTATTGAATACTGAGTTGTTTTTCATTATCTGGATATATTATGGTTTATTTATTCCTCCACTTGTTCAATCTGCCCTTGCCTCTTTCCCTTCCTGTCTGCCTATATGTGGATAGGATGGCTGGTGCAATAGCAGCCATACTATAACCATGAGACAAACTTAGATGTCACAATAAGAATGGTAGTGCAAAGAGATAGGACGAAACTGGGTCTCTGAAGCCAACAGCCCTCAACTAACTGCCTATCTGCCTCCAGACCTCTCAGAGCAAGAGAAAAGTAATCCTCCTTTTATTTAATCACCTCTCAAATGGGTTTTCTATTACTCACAGTCAAATCTAATCCACATGCTAGGCAAAGTCTGAATTTCTTTCCTTGCTCTCTCCTGATGGATTTCTCCAGAAGAGAAGGGAGGGGTGTTGGAGAGACGTACTCTGAGAGACATTCCATTGCTTGAGAAAGATTTATGGGTCAGAGCACAAAGGATGCTGTCCCTCCTCCCTCCTCCAGAGCTCAGAGCATGTATGTCCAATGGTGCATAACAAACCACAGCACTCAGCAGCCTAGACAACACTGATGCAGGATCTCACAGTTTGCAAGGGTCAGGAGTGCAGGTACAGGGGAACCGGGCCCTCTGCTCCGAGCTCACGAGGCTCAGATGAAAGTCCATGGCGGCCAGCTCCTCTGAACTCAGAGTCCTACCAGCCCCAGGGCCGCTGGCAGAACCAGTGGGACTGAGACCCACCCCATTCTGGCTGGTTGCCAGCCTGGCTCCTCTCGCCCAGAGGCCCCCTGCTCGAGGCAGGCAGCTCACCCCTTTGTAACCAGTAGGGTGTCCTGGCTGCTGCCACAACTTTACATCATGGAACCACAGAGTAATGGCCATCAGCCTCCCGCTGTGACATACCTAATCTCCAGTGTCCACCCCCTCCTTTTCACACTTGGGGGAGGGCTTACCCAAGACGTGCTCACAGTGAAGGGGGATCTCGGACCATTTTGGGTTTCTGCCTGCCAAGGAGGACAAAGTTGGTGCAGATGCTGACCCTGGGAGTCAGCCCCAGGAGGGTTCATCTTTCCCAGGTCACGTCCACAGTCAACCAGGAATACTCCTCTGATCAACCTCCTGCAGAGTCTGCTGAGCCCTCACCCCGTCCGAAGCTGCAGTCTGGATGGTTCTGCAGAGGAGCCAGACACAGTGCCAGAAAGAGCAGCCAGACTTGTGTGTGGAGGCTCAGAAGGGGCTGGCGCCACTCACAGGACTAAAGGACAAAGGGCCCGGAGGGGTGGTTCAGATGCCAGAAGCAGACTTGGCTACACATCCCAGAAACCCACCTACGGGGCAGGGCCAGGGCGCACAGGGGCTGGAGCCTGACCCTGGAAAACACATCCCGCCGCCCACAGAAGGAGACCTCCAGCCTACAGATTGAGAAACTGGCATTCAGAGAGGGGTAGTGGCTTAACTAGGGTCACAGTGCTAAGAGTGGCAGAGCTGACATTTCATCTCATTTGACATGACTTTCTGTCACTCAGAGCCAATAGATCCTGATCAACATGTCCTGCTCCCCTTAGTGCCCTTTCTGAGCCAAACCAGGGAGCGAATCTGCAAACACCTGTACAGTGTGCGTGCGTGCGTGTGCGTGTGCGTGTGTGTGTAGGGGTTACAACACAAAGTCTATTTCTTGCTATAGGCATGTTTTCAACGACGTGCATGCATCGCTCTACACTGTGTTACTCAAAGTGCCATCCTTGACCAGCACCAGGACCCCTGGGGGACTGCTTGGTCTCAGGCCCCACTCACACTACCAGGCCAAGTCTGTGTTTCAGCAAGTCCCTGGGGTGAGTTGTTCACCGTTTTGAAAAGTCCAGCTCTAGATAGATACCTGAGAGCACGCACAGCACTCAGGACGCTGAAGCCCTCCTAAGTCCTCAGGACACCCCCAGATGTTAGGGAACTCAGAGTGGTGACAGAGAACCGAAAACAGAATGCCTCCAGTGCTTCCCACCCCCTCGACCTAGCTGTTGCTGGTCTCTGTGGTCTCTGGACGCTCTGCCCACGACGCTCACACTCACCACTGCTTCTCAGCCCTCCCTGGAGGCAGAGGCCCACCCCTCCGCAACCCACCCCTGGACCACCGTGGATAGGCGGTGCAAGCTCTCAGAGTGGAGGTGGGATTTTGTTCACAGACACAGAACCAGTGTGCCCTAGTAGGATAGCACTTAGTCACCACCTCTGGCCAAGCACAGTCCACATCTATCCCAGGGATCCATGTTCTCATTCTGGGTCTGGAGGAAACAACCAAGATGAGCAACTAGACAAAATAAATAAAATGCTTATTCCTCTTCTTTCTCCCTGCCTGATTGCTCATTTCATTCCTACCTGCAGCTTTCCTTAAAAAAAAAAAACCCCAAAGTTCCTTCCTGCCCTGTACCAAGGGGGCACCCATGAAGAGCAAACACTGCAGCAGGAGGGGTGGAGGGAGGCAGCTCGAAGAGAAACCAAAAGATACACACTGTACTTTGGTCACCACTGTGCATTCCAATTTGTGTCTCCATCCAGGAGAGTCCATGAGATTATCTATCCACCCATCTTCCTGTCCATCCTCCTGTCTAGCCATCAACCCATCCATCCATCCATTCATCCATCCTCCCATGAACCCATCCTCCCATCCATCTATCCATCAATCCATCCATTTATCCATTCTCCTGTCCATCCTCCCATCTATCCATCAACCCATCCATCCATCCATCCACCATCCATTTATCCATCCTTCAATCCATCCTCCCATCCAACAAACACTAAATCCTACTAAGTGCCATGTAGCTCCAGAAACTAGGGATACAACCATGAATAGACAAGCTGCTATGACCTGCAGGGTGACTGATGAAGTAGCCAGCCTGCCCTGGGCCTCGGTGCCCCCACTGGAAAATTACAGGACTTAAACTAGAGGCCTCTAAAATCTTCTAATTTTACTCTTTCTTCTGATATGACGGTATCTAGGGCTCCTGGCACACAGTAGGTGCTCAGCGATAGCCTGGGAAAGGAACAGATGCAGGGAGGGATGGAAGGCATGGTCTGGCAGGCACCACAGTCATCCCCCTTCTTTCCTGGCCTATAGAAATCAGATTTTTTTGAAGACAGCCGTATGCCCAGTCCAGGCTATGAGTTGCCAGTCATAGTAACTCTGTCCCTCTTAGCCATTAAATAACATAGATTTGGTCATGTGACTCACTTCTGCCCAATCAGACATAAAGGGAAGTTGTCCGGAAAGTCGGAAAAACTTCAGTTCCTGATAGGAGAGAAACACAGAGGGAATTTCCTTTACCCACCTCCTCCAGCACCTTTATTCCTGCTTGAGACATGCTTGTTGTATAAAGAAGTGATATCTCAGGCAGCTGCAGCCATTTTGGGACTCCGAGGCCAGAAAGGTAGCAGAGTGAAAAGAAATGAGTCTCCTGGTCTTCTATGCCATCACTGAGGTGCTGGTTTCCCCTAGAACCTCCTGCCTCTAGATTTCTTAAAGCAAATGACTTTGTCATTAAACCACAGCTAAGCTTTCCATGACCTGCTTATTAATCCAATTAAGTCAGTTTTCAAAGTCAGACCCAAATTCACCATCCATGTCCCGTCCACATAGAAACCCTCCCTGATCAGTCCCCACCCAGACACTCACACTCGCCACAACGTCCCTACACACCTGTCACCACCGCTACTCATGTCTAGGAGAGTTGGGAATGAGTCCCTAACCGCTGAGATGGTCCACATGGAAGAAATTTATAGGTTTCTGGGCCTTTCCTCTGAATCAGAACCCTGGTGTGAAGAGAGACTGGTGGGCACCCACTCAGTAACTGATGGGTCCTGGTCAACCTCAAAGCCAACAGTGACACCACACAAGCCACATTGCATCAGAGTTCAGAGCTGAGACATGAGCTAAGACACAGCCTCTGACAGGCCCTGGGCTTGCCGTTTCCTAGCTGTGTGTCCTGGGGAAAGTTACTTTGCCTCTCTGAGCCTCTATCACCCCATCTCTAAAACGGAAACAATAATACCTCAGAGGCAGTTGCTCGGGTTACATGGGGTCAGTGAAGAGACGCATCTTATGGGTGTGAGGCTGTCATGAGGGAGGAGGTCACCCCATTGATGGAGTATACAGGAAGTTGTCCACTAACCAATGGACGGCCAATCATCTTGCAAACTCTATTCCAGATTCAGCTGCCCAGAGAAAGTTCCAGACGCGGGCTATCATTAACCCTTCCCTAGCTGCCCTCACTGGCCACCATCTAACAATAAGGCCAGCTTCCCTTGTACTTTCTGGGGATCAGAGGTCATGGCCAGACCATGGCCAGTGACTACTTGTCAGACCTTGGTTGCTTCTGGCTGCTAAAATGGAATGAAATGGGAAGAGATAACAGCAAGGCACTTTTTTTAGGCAAAGTGTAGTCATCAATGCCTACACCTACTCCAACCACCCCAAGGGAGCAGACGAATCATGATCTCTCTTTTTTTTTTTTTAAAGGAAAGGTGTAGGCAGGAAGTGAGAGGAGGAAAAAGCACTTTATTTTATTTGACTGTTAATCATTGGTTGCCTCCCTGGACCCAGGTCTTGAACCAGGGAACTTGGGAAGTAACTGGACTGTTAGGCCACCAGGATGCACCAAATCATATTACCTTGAGTATCTACCTGTCAAATGAGTTCTAGCACTGTATATCTTTTAACCTTCTAAACCACTCTGTGCAATAAGAGTTTTTATCATCTCCACCTAACAGATGGAGACACCAAGGCTCAGAGAGGTTAAGTAACTTGCCCAGGGCCACACAGCTAAGTGACACAGCTGGGAATTTGAACTCCTTTGATTTGACTTCCTGTCATTTGCAGCCTGTAAGCCCTGATTAATACGTCATGTAACCTCGGTCCCTCCCCGAATCAAACCAGGGAGCAAACTGGCCCTTGAGAAGCCACTTCCTTCTCAACAAAGTGGCTGAAGTCCCAGCCTTCCCCTGAGAGGAGCCCCTGACAAGCGACGATGGCACCAATGCCAGCAAGAGAACCATGCAGACGGGGTCAGGAGCCACCAGACCCCCATGAGGGCGCCACGTTTCCTTCTCACCTGCCTCCAGACCCTTGGAAGTCTGCGTCATCGATGATGATTCCACTTAATGCCCCTATAAAGGGCAAAACCACTGAGAAGACTAGAAACTGCCTAAGCTGGGGCACCACCACCCAAGATCCCGGGCTCTGAGCGGCGGCTCCGTCACTGAGGGGAGGCTCGAAGCTGACCTGTGGCTCTCAGTGCCATTTTCCAAGTGAGGAAACAGTGGACCAGAGAGGCTGTGCCACCTGCTTGAGGCCAGACAGATCATTGAAACAGGAAACTGGGAACAGAACCCACGTTTCAGTGGCCCCCAATACTGTCCTACCTCAGCTGGGTGAGAATGCTACCTTCGCACCCGCGGAGAACAGTTGCTATTTTTGGCTCTACAGCATCCTTTCCTCTTTTCGTGGGAGATAACACCCGCCAAGACGCTCAGCTCAAGAGGTTCCGGTTGAGGGGCGTTCCCCCCAAAGAGTGGAGCCTATTTCCCAAGTGTAGCCAATCAGAACACCACTAGCCAGGTGATTGGCTCAGAGATGTGCACGTGACCTGAGATGATCCAATCAGAGTAATTACCAGTACTCGGGCCGATGTTAGCAGCGTGAAACTATTCCACACTTTCTGCTAGACTTGAGCTAGTGGAGATATGAGTTTAAAGGACATAAATGTATTATCTTGCAGTTCCGGAGCGCGAAAGTGTGAATGCGCCTCATTGGGCTGAAATCACGATGTTGACAGGGCCGTGTTCCTCCTGGTCATTCTCGGTGGAACCCATCCTTGCCTTCCCCCACTCCTGCTAGCGGTTGCTCGCGTTAGTGGCTTGTGGTCCCTTCCAACAATGGCATCATTCCGAGCCCTGCTTCTGAGATCGCATCTCCCCTCTGATGCTCCTGCATCTGTTGAACTAAGGACCTTGGTGATTACATTATTACCTTTGTGATCATCTAGGATAATCGGCCCATCTCAAATCCTTAATCATACCTGCAACGTCCCTTCTGCCATGTAAGGCACAAGTCCCCTGAGGTTAAGACATGGACATCCCTAGGAGGCCATTATTCAGCTTACGACAGGGATCAGAACCAAGGAAAGCAGGGTAATGAGATGGAGAGAAAATAAATCCTGGTAAACCTTTTGAACCCCTTGGATCAAACTGTACCTGAAACTATATTAATGCTTCTGTTACCTGGTGACTATTAAATTCCCTTTTTACCTAAGACAGCTTGAGGTTTTAATTTTCTTTTGTTGTCTCACTTGCAGAGTCTGACTGATACAACCCACGAGACTATCACAAAGAGTAAACACCAGCTTGCTTAACTCTCACATGAGGCTGAAATCCTTTGAGAGCTGGGACAGCACCTCACTTAACTTGTAGCATCAGACCTAGCACAGTGCCTGGCACATAGGAGGTGCTGAGCATATGTTTGTTGATTGAATAATTATTTTCTCACCGAACAAGGGGAAAAAAACACCTGCCCACAAGCCCTTTCTTAGCAGTCAGCACTAGAACAAGAGACAGAGAGAAGCCTCAGCAGATTTCTCCAGGGGTGAATTGCAGGCCAGTCATTTCCTCTCTGCAGGAGACAGCTTCCTCTGAGAGAGGCCCTGAAAGGGACCCAGACAGAAGGCTCAAAGAAGGCCCGACCTGTGTGGGCAGCCAGCAGCCCTGCCATCCTGAGCCAGCACTTCCAAAGTAGTCCCAGGGTGCCAGCTGCCGCCAACAATTTATCTGAGTCATTTCTGGTCAGGAAGTGCCTCACTTGTAAATGAGAGTCACTGTGTGTCCCTCTGCACACTTGGGAAGAAATTCTGCACTTTCCATGGCAAAGGGCTAAGCCGCCATGCGGTTTAGGGAAGTGTCATGGAGCGAGGACAGGCTCTGGGGGAAGGAAAATCACCCGGGGAAGACCTATGTGTTCTGGTCCCCAGCACTGAGTTATCATTTTAATCAACAAGGTCCCTGCAATGCGTGTACACTCTGAGAAATGAAGTCTTTCTGTCTCTCCAGCCCCCACTGCAGACACACCTGTTCCTTTCCCACCTGGTGTTAAAGGCTCTGGTTTACCCTCTGAGAACTGTAAGAGGCAGGACTCAGCTTTGCCACATCTGTGCTGAGCCCGCACTCAGCCCTTCATGCGTTTGGCTGAGGCCATAGCGCAAGTCTCTGCACATGCTGTTCCATCCACCAGGTACACTGTTCCCCACACCATCTACACCTCTGATTGGCTACTGTCTCTGTGATGCTGGAAGGCAGGGAAATGGGCATGACTAGTGAGTGGCAGAGAGAGCTATTCCTAAAGGGAGACTGTTTAACTCCTGAGCTGTGCCAAGCTGGGGACTCAGGCTCCTCAGAGCGGAAGTCAGGGCCCCATGACTATAACCTTCCTGCTGTCCCTCCAGCCCCCATCACATTCCATGTTAGTGAGGACAGGACCCCCTTGTTCACCTCCAGTCCCAGCCCTGGATGGATGCATAGACTGTGCAACCAAGCACTATGACCTTGGCACCAAACTTTTGTGCCTCAGTTTCTCCTTTGTGACATGGTGAAAATAATTGACAAGGATGTACCTGAATTCTTGAGGAGTGCTCTGACTGGGACTTCAAATAAGAGATGGGGAGGCCTCAAATCACATCTACTGGTCAGTGACTGAGAGGGCTAACGGGGTGACTAGAGAAATAGTTCACTATCTCAGCTGTGGGCATCAGCAGAAGCTGGGACAGGGACGGTGTGGACCCAGTTACTCTGCCCCCAGTTAATCTGCTGGGGCCACTGCTGCATCGGGTGCCTGACCAGCTTACACCTGCACTGAGACATGCCAGAGGCCTCACAGGAGCAGGGATGGTGTCAGAGAGGGAGTCTGGTAACTGTTTGCAGAAGTTCTCAGGGTGGAGGAACAAGCCAAGCCTGGGAAAGACAGGAAGGTATCCTGAACTCCCCACCCGGGGGACCCAGCCTGCCTGGCCTCATCTCACGGGACAGTGGGTGTGTGCGCATTAGACAGAGTAATCATAGGAGATGCCCGTGGTTGCAAAAGCCCAGGCTTCTGGAACTCTCCAAGCTAGGGTTCTCCAGAGAGAATGTCAGAGCATGTGTCTCTCTGATTCTCCTTGACACATGTGAGCAGACCGTGGGCTGACTCGGGTAGCTCCCTGATCCTCAAGAAGGGAGAGCTGGAACCCGACACATTCTCAGGGGGTTTCCGCGGTTGGCTGGGGTAGGTAGGCTGGGGTGTCTGCTGGCAGAGGAGAGCCCTACCTTTAGGGCAGGCATCACATCATGAGCTGGCCCTGCTAAGCAGTTGGCTTCTGCTTACATACCTCCAGGAAAGAATGCTCGCTCCTCTCTGAGCTCCACACCAGGGCTTCCGCTTGTGACTGCAGAGTGGATTCTGGAAGCCGCCAGCCACCCATCTCTGTCCACAGAGGACAGAGAAAAGGAGAAAGAAAGGGCACGTGCAATTCCCATAACTACAATCTACAGTCAACAAACTCTAGCCATGAGCCAAATCTAGTCCCTGACCTGTTTTTGTGCAGCCTGTGAACTAAGAATGATATTTTTACATTTTTCAAAGGCTTAAAAAAAGTGAAACAAACAAAAACCAAAAGATATTATGTCACTGAGACCCACAAAGCCTCCAAATGTGGCCCTTTACAGAGGAAGTGGCCACCCGTGGATCCTACCAGTTTTAGCTCACCAACAATTTTCCAGGCCGGGCAGCAGGGAAATGCCAAATGAAGGGACAGACCTGAGAGCCAAGAATTTTCCATCACTGCCCACAAGGCTGAGAGCCATCCATCATAAACCTTTCACAGCCAAGGCCAAGAAGGTTAAGTGATTTCTGCTCCAGCTCAGTGAGGCGAGGTCGGGCCCAGAGGATGAATGTCCTCACACATCAGAGAGAACAGAGTCACCGCTTGGCCTCTCCCATTATCCATTTCTCAGCAGCTTTTTAGAAAGCAAGGGAATTAATTTCCCTTGTTCCACGTGTGGTAGAGGAGGATTTCTGTTTTATAAAATGAGGGAAGAGAAAATCATCTATTTATAAGTCAGAGCTCTTGTTTCCAAGTGATAAAAGCCGAGTTCAAAGTGCCTGAAGCAACGAAGAGAGTTTATTAGCTCATGTTACTGAAAAGTCCCAGAGTCGGACAAGCTTCAGGCATAGCTGGATCCAGGTCCTCAAAATGATACCACCAGGACTCGTTTTTTCTGTTTTTCTGAGTTGGTTTCATTCTCAGGAAGGCTCTCCCCTCCTGAATCAAATGGAACCAGCAACCCAGGCCCAGTCCCACTTGCCCCTCAACCTCAACAGAAAGAAGCTCTTCCCTTACTTAATGATTCCTGAACTGAATCTTCGTGAATACCGCGTGGATCACGTGAGCGCCCTCTGACCCAATGACTGTGGTCAGAGAGTGGATGATCTGATTGGTCAGGTTTGGTCACGTGCTCCTCCAAAAGTGAGGTGGGTGGAGTCAGTCCCCCTTGAGGGAAAAAGAATCATTTCCCCCAGTGAGAACAGAAGGTGATGACCAGAAGGAGAGACAGATACTGAGCCATCTAAAACAACTCCTGTCCCTACAGAAGCCAACCGATATTTCTCAGGCCCCTTTGCTAAGCCTCTTCACCTCCCATTTTACGGTCGAGTAAACTGAGATCCTGGAGGCAAAGTCAGTCTCTCCAAGTTATGCGGTTAGTATTAATGCAGGCAGCATTCCGATCTGACTTGGAGTCAGCCTCATACTCCTGCTTCCCACACTGACCATCCTACTTCCCCAGCCCTGCTCTCCAGGAGCCCAGGAACCCGCACACACTTGGTGTACAGTAAGACCCGTCACATGGAATTAGTGTCTGCTCCCCTCGGGAGCTCAGACCCCTGAGGGCAGACTCCTGCCTGTCTTGCTGGCAGCGGCATCCCTAGCACCTAATGTGGTACGTGGTACACAGACACTTGAGAGGTAGACACAGGTCTCCCTGTGGATACAGCACAAACACTGGGTAAGTGGATGAAAATCTAGCCTGTCTCACACATAGTAGGTGTTCTACAAATCGTTGGAGAATAAATGAATGAACCTCAGTGGGAGCCAAGCCACCTGACAGCTGAAACATGTCCAGATCGTTAACAGGATAGATGAGCTAGAGACGGGAGGGAGGCATGTGCAAACGAATGACGAATCTCAGAAAACCTTTTCTGATCGTGGCGCCCACAGCAGGAACCCAGCTCGCGTGGAAGGTCCTAGACAGTGAGTGAGGCAAGGTTACTTGGAGAGCACAGCGCAGTTTTGGAAGGGAAGGCTGGTCTGTGTGAGAACGGCGGGTGCGGGGGCTGGCAGGGGGGAGCTAGGTCAACCGGAGCCCAGCCAACCCGCCCAGGCAACCCGCCGCGGTGCCAGGGACGTGGCGCCCCAGACGGGCCAGCGCCCCGCCCCCATGCCCCTGACCTTGCCTCCTCCCACAACACAGCATCCATTGTAAGTGGGTAATTGAGTTCCGGCGCATCCCCGCCCCCGCTGGGGGTGGGAGCAAAGGGAAACACAATCTGTTTTCTATTTGTCACAGCTGCCAAGACACGGCTCCCTCCTCTGCCCCTGGCTCTGGCCGGCTGAGCCACAGCCTTGGTGACATTCCTCGGCCTGGGTTGAGCAAGGATTCAAGGCGCCTGCCCAGGCTGACTAACCCCCAGAAACAGTAGGACAAAAACCTCAAAACAGTCCAATGGGTGGCCTAGCCCGGGTTCATAGCCTCACCTACAGAGAGCCACAGACAATGTCCTACTTGGAATCTCTCCACCCAAAGGAGGCCTTTCACATCCAGGCTCCTGTGTAGCTGGGTGACCTTGAGCCAGTTACTCACTTTTCTGTGCCTCGGTTACCTACTTTGTAACACAGGGATGATGAGTGTCCTACGAACAGCCAGAGGTCATAGCCCATGTTCCCCAGGCCCCCCGTTGAGGTGTGGGAGGAAAGGGGGTCCTCTGTGTGAGCCCCAGAGCTGTCTCCTTGCCCTGCCCTTCACATCCAGGGCCCTGCTGTGTCTCAGGTGCACTGATCTGCTGCAGTTGGAAGAGGGGCAAGAAATGAAAGCAGTGGAAGGTCTGGGTAAGGGGCTGATAGCCAACTGAGCTGGGACAGAACATAAACAAACTCTGGGACATGTCCCGGAGCCCCCAAGTTCTGTAGGAGATGAGGATATGCAGCACACCTGAAGGGTTTCCTGGAGGAGGTGGGCCAGATTGGACACCTGTCTGCTATGCATCTTGGGCACTGCCTGAACTCTCTGAGCCTTGTGACTTCACCCTTTGGGGACTTCAAGAAAAACAATAGCCCCAGTCATCCAAGCCTTTTACAGAGAGGATGAGGACCATTCACAAGAAACCAACACATCTTGAACTTGGCAACCCCAGTAAGAACTCAGTCTGGATGTTCGGCGTGCCCCACCCCCCTGCAGGTCTAGCAGTAGACGAGTCCCAAGCCACTCATCTCTGAGCCTCAGTCTCACCATCTGTGACTGCGTGTGCTTCAGGTAACACAGACCCGGCACTCAGTGTCTGCCCAGTCAGTCACAGCAATGAGTTTCTGGAGATGAGGGGCGTCTGAGAAGGGGTGGCATAATGGGCAATGGGCAGCAGCAGCCACAGCTCATTTGTGGCGGTCGTGAAGACCCCGACTCCCTTTTCGTCCAGCACACTGGCACACAGAAGCCATGATCAGCATTTGTTCTGTGGGGACTCGGGTGCACAAAGTGGGTTAATCAGAGTTGCGTGACTCATCCCCATGGCCGGCCAGTGCCAGTCTGCGTTCTTTGTATAGGTCTGTTTCCATTCCTTGTACTTTTTTTCCCCTAAGATAATTGAAAGATTGTTCTTAAGGAGCTATTTTAACAGCTCCAGGCACTAAAAAACTGGGTCTGTCTCCATGATGCATATTCTAAATATAAGGTGCATTGTCTTCAGAGCCCACGCCTGCCGTACCCGCCACCATACGGTCCTGAGCTCGGTGACCGTCATAGCCTGAATCAGCATGATCTGTCTGCCACCTGGAGAGGAGAAAGAATAAGGGAGGGGAGAAAAGGAAGGCAGGGAGGGAGGGAGAGAGGGAGAGAGGGAGGGAGGAAGGAAGGAAGGAAGGAAGGAAGAAAGAAGAAGAAGCATCTTTATTTATTTAATGGGTTATTTTGGTTATTCACCCCGACCCCAGGTCTCCAACTCGGTGTCTCAGCCCCTTGAGGGACAAGGGCACGACCCAGTTAATATTTATATAGCTGTATGTGCTTAGCAACCACCCAGTTATAAACACTCAAACGTGGGGTTTTTAATTTATGAGTCCATAGTAGAATGGGCATCCCAGGACCCCCGCCCATGGCAAGACCAGGAAAGTGACCGGGTAGGCATGCCCACCTCCCAGAGTGGGGACCGCTCCCAGAGGAATGGCTCCCTGTCCTTGCTCTGGCCAGACCCCACCTGCGAGGGCCTTTCTGTGGCCTTCTCACACGAAGGGCTGGTCCAAGTGTGTCTGTGAGGTGCCTACTCCAGCCCGGGCACCTGGAGGGTTGTGGACTCACACGCCCACAGTGGGGACTGAGCATCATGACGGAGCCGGCTCAGAAATCCGTGTTTCTCACATGTTCCTGGGGGACGTCGCTGCTGCTCTGGGACCCCACTCTGAGAACCAAGGCCCCGAATGCTAAAGCGCTGAGCCACAGTTGCTTTCAAACCTCAAAGCAAGGCTGCCCTGGTGTGACTGGTCTCCTATGACCAGATCGTTTTTACTCTACATAGCACTGACCCTCTCTTTCTCTCCGCACCAGGGGGACTCTTGCCTCCAGGGACATCTGGGGTTTTCCTAACTGTTTAGGGACCTAGAGGGCAGGCTCCAAGGATGCTGCTCTACAGGTGCAGCACACAGATAACGCTGCGACAGAATATCCCACCCTGGGCATCTTGTCCCAAGAAAAATGAAATCATGTCCAACAAAGATTTGTGTACAAATGTTCATTTCAGCATTATTCACAGTAGCCCAAAATGGAACCAACCCAGATGTCCATCAACTGACGAACAGATAAGCAGAGTCTGGTTTGACACACAAGAGAATATTACACAGCAACGAAAAGGCACGGAGTATGGACACAGCTACAGTGTGGTGAGCCATGAAAACATGGTGCTGATTGAAAGAGGGCAGACACAGATGACCACATACTGTCTAATTCCATGTCTATGAAAGGTTCAGTAAGGGCAAATCCACAGAGACAGAGGGGAGGTGGGTGGTGGTCGGGGGCTGGGCAGGGTGGGGGTGACAGTGACTGCTAATAGGGGCAGAGTTTCCTGTTGTGGTGATAAAATTGCCTAAAATTAGTGGTAATGGTCACACACTCTATGCAATGACTAAAATCCATTGATTTGTACACTCTCAATGAATGGTCTCATATATGAATTCCACCTCAGTAAAGCTGCTCTTTAAAAAGCAGTAATCGTGCACCCCTGTGACTCAGAAACTAAGGTCGTTAAGATGCAAGCCATGTAAAAACACGTCAAGCCTATGGACCCAATTTGAGACCCGAGGCCAGGGCCAGAATAGCAATAATAGTGAGAAGACTGTCAGTCATGTCAAAGTTGAGAAACTGCTGTTTATTACTAATGCCGTTTTGACCCAGACCTGTGGCTTATTCATTTTCACTGCTGTGTAACTCTCCATGCGTGGTGATTCCATGATTCAATCACACATTTTCGGGCTGCTGAGGACTTGGGTGAGTTCTGGCTTTTGCTACAGTGAATGGTGCCAATGCACGCCCTGGCACACCTCTCCAGGGACACAAGCGTTTCACGCTGGTCTGTACCTAAGACACGCATTATGGGTCATGCAGAATGAAAAAGCTCAGCGTGATAAGAAAACGCCAGGGCTCAGTTACATGCTTCTTGCACCAGGACTGGCTCTGTGTTGCCCTGTTATCTTATCGAGCTGCCCCTGCAATGGTATGGTGGTCCATTTTAGAGATGAGGAGACTGAGGCTCAGGTGAATTACTGGCCCTGCCCACTGCAGACTCAGGCTCTGAGCCACCCCCCCCCCCCCCCAAATAACTCCCCTTCAAGCCTGAGAGCTGCGCTCCCCCACCAGGATGGCATGCCAGGAGGGGGCTCCTTCATTGAATTGAATAATTCACCAGCTGCCTCTAGGACAGCCTGGGGTGGACTGATGACAGCAGGTGACCACTTGTTCAGAAGACAGCCCACTGCTTCTGAGACATACATTGTAAGAGCCTGCTGAACATTCTAGAATGGATGGCAAACATCACATCAGAGCTATCTCCTCAGGTACTCAGCACCCTCCACCATCCCAATTCCTCCTTTCTGCTCTGCACTCAAGCTCCGAACACTGCTTGCACACGAAGTAGGCTGGGGCAGCACCATGCTTGCGGGATCCGCGGATGGCAGGCTTCTTTCAAACCCCATTTTCATCTTGACCTTGCTGTGTGAGCAGATGCAATGGCCTGACCCCTCTGAACCCATCTCCTCACTTGTCAGACGGACACCCATGCAGCAGGCACCCAAGTCTGCAGCATGTAACTGCTTTTTCTTTCCAACTGATGTAGAGCCATTCCAAACCCTCGTTCTCCCAGGATGGTGAAAAATTCGGCGTCTCAGGATTAGGGCTTCCCCAGGTAACTCAGATCAGCAATCAAAAAGCCAAGAGCTCCCTTTGGCCACTGGTTCCCAGTGAGGACCCCGAGAAGCTGGGAGTCCAAGACCAGGTGGCCATTTCTGGGTATTCCTGCCGTGTGTGTGTGTGTGTGTGTGTGTGTGTGTGTGTGTGTGTGTGTGTGTCTGTGAGTGTGCCTGTGGGGACTGGTCTGCACTGGGACTTCCTGGCTTAGGGCACCACCTCCCCACCAGGATGCACCTTCCAGACCCTGTCTCCTTCCTGGCACTGCAGGAATGAGGTCCCAGGCACCTGTCCCAAGCCTGTAAAATCGCCCTTCCTCTTGCTCCCCCAGGACCAAAGACATCTCAGACTTCGGCCTCCTGTTCCCAGTGAGAGAGCCCTAGCTGGTGGGGACCCAGCTGCTGAGCTAGACGCCCTCTCTACCCACCGCTCCTGATGGAGTGTGCGCTTCCCTGCCACCTGCTTACAGAAAGGCACCTGCCCACTTCTTTCTCTCTCTCCTTCTCTCTTTGAGAGAGAGGATGTGGATCTGCTTTTTACTTACTGCACAACCTAGGAGTGAGGAACGAGATGGGAGGACCAGGTCCAGGAACCACAGCAGAGCCGAGTCCTGGCCTCTCCTGGCGTGTCTCTCTCAGCTCTCCTGCAGCAGAAATCCCTTCTCTCTTGTTCCACCATCTTGTTCCACTATTGTGCTGTGGGGTTTCTTGGTCACAGCGCTGAACCTACACCCAGACAGGTGCACGGGGCTTTCACAAAGGCATCTGATAGGTCACTTGTGTATGGGGACTTGAGTGGACTGTGGACTTCCTAGAATTTGGTGAAGCATCACTCTGGGTGTGTCCATGACAACATTTCTGGATGAGAGAAACATTTGAGTGGGTAAATTGAGTCAAGCAGACTGCCCTCCTCATGTGGGTGGGTCTGGATCAATCAGTTGAAGATTAGAACAGCAAGGGGACTGTCTTCAAGCTAGGACAATGGGCTTCTCTGGGACTCAGTCCCAAACTGGAGCTTAAACCAGCAGCATTTCCGATTCTCAACCTATGAGCTCATACTGAAACTCACATCGTTGACTCCCCTGTGTCCTCAACTTAAAGATGGCAGATGGTGGGACTTCTTAGCCTCCATAGCCATGTGAGCTAATTCCTTACAACAGACCTCTTTATGTAGGTAGATGGACAGATAAATGATGGATGGGACAGATGAATGAACGGATGGATAGACGTATGAATGATAGATAGCAGATCGCTAGGCAGATAGGTAGATGATCGAGCTGACAGATGGAAATAGGCATGTAATATGCTATTGGCCTCTGTCTCTAGAGACCCCAGATTAATACAAGACTGATAGACTAACTTCCAGAAACTTCTACTCTCTCCTTGGCTAAAACAAAAATCAAGAAAATACAAAGGAGAGGATAGTGACTAGGAATGGAGGCGGGGGAAATGTACAGGGTGACTAAACACGAATGGATGGTGGAGGGCAGGGTGCGTTGACATATGTTTGAGGAATGGGGAACCTATACCTATGACTTTATTTTAATGTGTAGAATAAATTACTACAACATAATAAGTGAAAAAAAAGAATGAATATCTCAGTGAAGAATCCTCTCGAAAGTTATCAATACCATATTGCAGCTTTTAAAGTCGCTAAGAGACAGATATTAAAAGTCTACGCAAATCTATCAAATCATCGCATTCTGCACCTGAAACAAATACAATGCTACGTATCCACTATATCTCTACAAAACTGGGGGAAAGAAAAAAAAAAGCATCCTGCCATGTCCTGCCTACCATGAGGTTGTTGAAGGGTTAGGGGTGAATACAGCTGGGCCAGTGCTGCCCCAGGCTGGCACACTGGGAGTCCCTGTAAATGGCAAGGACCCCTGGGTGGCAGCACTGAGCACTTAGAAAGCTGCCGTCCCCATTTTCCAGGACACGCTGTGTGGGGCACATCATCTCTCAGCTGCAACAAGCAGCTCTTGAGTGCTTTCTGGGGGCCAGGCTCTGTGCTAAAACTCCAGGGATAAGGTGGGGTGGGATAAGAAACCCCAGGCCCTCTCTGAGAGGATTTGGCTCCCTAGAGACGTGCCAGCCTGGGGGTCCTTTGAATGCCAGGCTGACCAGCTTCAATGCTCAGCCGCAGACAGCCCAGCTCATTGCAGATGGAATGACATAGCAAAGCTAGGAGCAGGGTGACCAAATGTGGCCAGGAAATGAAGAATGGATTAGAGACAGATAATTAGCATCCCCTAGAGGGAGAAGACAAACACTGACTTCTCTACCTGCTCTACAGAATGGCTCTCCTGCAAATAATTACCCTCTGGTTTTCCGGCTACAGTCACAGATAGGATTTTCCTTCTGTGATCCCACCCCCGCCAGAAGGCAAGCATGGCAGTGAGCCTTGGACCAGTGCAATGGGAGCAGAAGTGGTGCATATGGCTTCTGGGAAGGAGCTTTAAGAATCAGTGTGCAACTCACCCCACGTGCAGAAGCACTGCTCTGGGGTGGGACACTCTTCTTGGGGGACCCTCCCTGGCTGCGGGAGCCTCCATCAACTGACCCAGGGCAGGGAGACGTAGAACAGTGCCCCTGCCGACCCACAGCAGACACCGCACCGGGAAAGGGACTTCTGTTTTGTGCCAGGAGAATGGGAGATGTTCATTATGGCAACACAGCCCAGCTGATGCTAAGGGCACATCTCCATTTCATAGATGAGGAGACATTCTGGAGGAGGTCGGAGGCTTACCCAAAGCCAAAGCCAGAGGCACAGCCAAGACCCAAAGCCAGGTCCACCCAAAGCCCGACCTTTCAGAGGTGGGCTGTCCCCGTTTTGAACGCACCCCTGGCCCCTCGCTGCTCACCCCTTCAATTAAAGCCAATTTCAAGGTCTCCTGGTTTCTAAATGAACAGCCCTGATCATGTTCGTTAAAGGGCCTGTCTGCTAGGGCTGCTCATTTTATCAGAAGCCGCCAACAAGATAAATGGCCCTGTAACTTATTGTTCCGCTGCAAAGCACCTCACAGCAAGTGGCAGCGCAGATGCCAGGAATAAATCACATCTGATCTTCCCGGAGCCAGGCAGAGCTCCCCGGAGAACGGGAGGTGGGAGGAGGCCTGGGGCAGCTGGACCCTGGTGGCCTTCTCCGAGGATCCCAGGGCTGGGCGGTCTCGGGGCCCCCCAGCTCCCGAGAGAGCACTGTTTCCATTTTGTCTGCCCAGCATCCATCTCCCCTTCTTCGGGGCCGGCACACCTCCCGCTTTTCTTTGGGAATAGCCATCTCTCCTCTGCTTGCAGTCTGTGAGGTTCAGGTGAGGTCACCACTTCCCCTGCAGCAAGACGGGGTGGCCACATGAGCCAGCCTGGCCATTCAGAGCTCCACATCCATCACAGCTGTGATTAGTTCGGGTAACGGTAAAATTCCTCTGACTTCTGCTAACTCTGAAAAAGTTAAATTCTCACTTAAGAGTTTGCGCAAAAGCAGTGTCATTTTCACGGTGCTGGATCGATTCTAGCACAATTACGGGCACAGAGTGGGTACACCATGAAAATGTGCTGGGGGCTGCCTGGTGGTTTAATGGTGAAGCCTACCACCCAGGTTCGCATCCAAGATGAACAGCTGAATAAAATAACTAAATGCTGCTTCTTCCTCTCTTCTTGCTTGTCTACTGACTTGCCTTCATTCCTGCCTGCACTTTTCTTTAATACAAAAAAACCCAGCGCTGGATGAGTGAGCAAGCCAGCAGAAGCCGAGACAGCTCGTTTCCTGTCTGGGCTCAGCCACATGCACTCCGTGAAGTCACGATGGGCACCACCTCTTCAGACCTCAGTTTCCTTGTCTACAGAATGGCATTAATAACAGCACTTACCAAAAGCGGATTGCATCCGTTAGGTATTGCCACCAGTATGCTGTGTAACAAATGACCCCTAAGCTCAGAGGTTTAAAACAACAATCATGCATCACCATTTGCACATCTGCCCGTGTGGCTGGTGGGGGGAGTCACCTGATCCAGAGGGAGCATGGCTGGTCTGCTCTGCTCCACCTGTCTCATTTACCTTGCATCTGCAGGTCGGCTCAGGGCTTATCGTCTCACACAACAGGAGTGTGGAGATACAGAAGACTGCAAAATCTTAAGGGCTAGGGACCAGATGAGTCCCGTACCACTTCATTCTTCTGGCCAGAGCAAGTCACATGGTCACACCCGAAGTCAGGGGCTTTGATGGGAACAGTGCCCCGTCACATGGCACGGGGAGGCCAGCCGTGCCCTCCCACACTCTAGCGTCTGCCCAGTGTTGGTGCCAGCTCTGCCTTCCTATGAACTATAGGACAATGAACTCCCCACTGCTGTGCACTCCTGGATTCCCTCTGCTCACAGTCGAAACTCAACCTGAAAACAGGGTCCAGACTGAGCAGGTGCTCAGAGGATATTTGTGGAAAGACTGAGATGTGCCCCAATTCCCCCTATAATGTCATGAGATGACGGGGTCCAGTTGTGGGTAGGGGCGTCACATCCAGGAACCAATCTGACAGTGGCCAGCTTGGTCTGTCTGCCCAGAGGTCCCGCAAGGCTCCACCCTGGAGGCTCCAACACCCCTTCCCCACGCCTGCACTCCCCTACTCCCCCTCTCTCATCCCCACACACAGTTTTTGGATCAGCAAGTTCAGGTACAACCTCTGCTGATGCCACAGATCTCTCTGCTGTAGAAGAAAATGACGCATACTGGACCCTGGAGAGAAGGACAGATCTCTATGGCCTAAGCTGGCACCACCCCGCCACCCGGCAGGGGTTCACCTGGAGCCCTCCCTTATCTCTTGAAAACAGCAAGGTCACAGAGCCCCAGCTCTCTGCCTGCCCTTCCCTGGAGAGCTGCCGCCCGCCCCCAGCCATCTGGCCCTCCACAGGGCCATCCCTCTGGAGGGCTGAGCTCCCAGCCCCGCTCAGGAAACCTCTTCACTGCCCACGCTACACACTTCAGCACAAAACCTTCCCCTTCTCCAGGCCCAGCCTGAAAGAACCAAATGTTCCTCTATTATGCAAACTCATTCTTCTCTTCCTGCAGGGCCGAAATTGCAATCTGCGCAGGGTGTGTGGGGGTGGGGAAGGCTGGGCCGGGGCTCAGAATCCGGAGCTGACATCTGTGGCAGGAAGGCCCCTCCGCCCAGCCCAAAGCTGCTTGTGCTGTCACCTGTCACCACCCCCCTCCAGAGGCCGAGCCAGACTCCCCAGCAGAGAGGCTCTGTGTCAGCATCTGGCATCAGGGGTAGATACACTCTGGGAGAGACACCCTCTGACAGAAGAATGCGCCACCCTCGTCAACCACCAGCCACATGGCTTTCCCCGAGGGTCACGGTGGGAGGGGGAACATGTGAAAAGGAGGATCATCTCATCGGATGAGAACTTTGCATGAAACCACAGGCAAGATTACTGCTGAGCACAGGCTCTGTGCCAGGCAATCTCTAACCCTACTCATTCAATCATCACACTCTGAGTCAATATTATTACCCCCATTTCACAGAGGAGGAAACTGAGGCTCAGAGCCGCGACTCAGTGGTGTAACGCAACTGGGAAGCAGCAGATCTGGGATCCAAACCAAGCCCTCGGACCCCAGAGGGGCAACTTCCAATGTGTGTACCGCATTCATGTCCCAAAGGGCCCCCAGGCTCAAACTCACACCCCAGCAATCCCACTTCCTCTTGTAGCCCAGAGGGGAAGCAGGATCCTTAAGTGCTATTTGCACCCGCTGCTTCAGAGCAGCGCTGTGCACAACGGCTGAGAGGGGAAGCCCCCAGATGTCCCACACGTGCGCCATCCACACTGGAGCACAATTCTGCCTTAACGGGGAAGGTTCTGCCACAGGCTAGAGCATCAGTGAAATTAGCCAGTCGCAGAAGGACAAGTCTGCAGAGTCTGCAAGTCCCCAGTCCTGCGGGGGGTCAAACTCAGAGACAGAAAGTAGAAGGCTGTCAGGGGTGGGAGGCCTTAGGGTTGAGTGGGCACAGAGTTTCAGTTTTGCTAGATGAAAATGGTTCTGGAGATCTGCTCACGGCCACGTGAATTCACTCACCACCCGAACTGTGCTAAAAACGGACAGGATAGCTCTGATGGACCACTTGCTGGACCAAGTCCAGCCTTACCTTTTTCCAAATGCTATCCTTCTCACTAAGGGGGGATTTGTCATGCAGCGGTGTTTTACTGATACAAACTCACATGAAAGCCCTTCCCCATTCATTCACTTATTCAGTAGTTCCAACATGTGCTTTGAGCACCTACTCTATCCAAGGACAGAACAGCCAGAGAGTCCTTCATCGAACCCAAGTTCTGAGTGGAATCACACTAAAACCAAGTGCATATGCCGATGTGATTAAGTGCTCTCAAGGGCATGCATGTGCAGCTAGGGGAGAAAACCACAGGACAGGCATCTAGTCAAGTCTTGGAAAGTCAGGGAAGACTTCCTGGAGGAGGAGGCATTGAAATGGCAGCCCAAAGAAATTGGAGACTCTGGGGTGGGAGGTGTCGGCAGGAGCAGGGGAGGGTATCCCAGGCAGAAGGAACATGCATAAAGGCCCTGGCTGGTTGGAGAGACAGAGCCAGGCCCCCTGGAAGAATCACGTGGACATTGGAAAAGTTGTGTGAGAGTCATTTCAGAGTTGGGTTCTATCCTGCGGGCCTTGGGGGAGTCAGCTGTCTGTTATATGATCAGACTTCCACTTGAGAACAATCACTGGGGAGGCAGTGTGGAAGGATGTCAGCCGAGAGTGCAATTAAACAGGGCCAAGAAGGCTGCCGGGAGAGGTGGGATCCAGTGCCGAAGGCAATGTGGCTGGTCCAAGTCCCCAGATCACCAGGCGGTTGCTGTCTCAGCATCCTTGTGGGAAGCAATGCAGAAAATGAGGTGCCCAGTGTGTCTCTCCATCACTGTGCCAGCTCCCAGAGACGGGACACGATGGCAGAGAGAAAACACTCCACCAAAGGTTCTCCCTCTCCCCACCTAGTCAGCGGCCATCCCCAGCTGCAGAAGGCACCTGGCCCACTGAGATCTGGACACCCTCAGGCTCCTGCCCCCAGCATCACTGGAGGGTGAAGCACTTGACTCTGAAGGACTAGGAACAACCAGACCCAGCTTGCGCCCCGGCCCCGGCGCCTCCCGACACCAGCAGGACCCCACCTCCGACAGGCCGCATCATCTCCGGCATCCATCACTCAGAGAAGAGAAATAAAGACACTGCCATATCGTTGTCCCGGGATTAATGTCCCTGCTGTGAAAACAAACGTCCCGTCTTCCCGCCAACATTTATTTTTGATAAATGCTGTGACTTTGCCTTGACATTTCGGAAGCAGCAGGAGACCATTACCCGGTGACAATGTTCTATTCCACTGACATTATCTCTTAATTATAATATGCAAGTAATGCTGGAAAAAATGGCCCATAAATAGCTCATTTGGAGTTGCCGCATTCTGCCCTGTCGGGGAAACGCTGAACGATTTCATTCAGTGCTTGCAAATGAGGGGAGACAAATGGATATCTGGGGGCCTGTGTCTGTCCTGCCTCTTCAATGACAAAGCTGGCACGGTGGCAGGGAGGCAACAATCTCAAGGCCTCCACTCTCCCCAGGGCCCCTCTCCCAACCCCAAATCGGAGGGCACGTCACCCCCATCACCAAGTAGCAACCCGCTAACCCCAGTCCTGCAAAACTGCCTCCTGTCCCGTGCAGAGAGGACAGGCAGCGACTTTTTTTAGATCAGAAAATTAATTCTGTTCAGGGGCAGGGAGGTCAAGCAGAGAGGCAGAGCTGTCCGGAGGAAATCCCATTTTGCAACTCTGCTATGTCCTTTAGGAGGAAAGAAATATTGGCCAGAGTTCGGAGGAAATGGTTTTGTTTTTTCGGGGGAGGGGAGGTCCCTCGAGGACAAGGCAAGCAGAGACTTTAGATGGTTCAAGAAAGCAAAGTGGACACCCCCATCAGAACCGGAGGATGAGGGAGACTCACAGCACCCCGAAATCAGGCTGCTGAGAGTCCTGCTGCTGGGGACCTCACAGGCTGGCAGGGCAAGTGATGCCTTGAGCCTCTTGCTCTGACCACTGAGAGGCGAGAACTCAGATTCTAGGTCAGCCCTTCTCAACCAGGGCGACTGTCTCAGGAGCACTGGGCACTTCTTTTCTGATTGTCACCCGAGGGTAGGGTGCTGCTGGCATCAGTGGGTAGAGGCCCGGGCTGCTGCTAAACTCCCACAATGCCCAGGACCCCAAAGAATGATGCACCCTTGTGACTTGTAACCCCACCAAACAGTGCCCAGAGGGACGGGGGGTGATGGGTAGTTGGACAAGGCCAGGAGCCTTGATGTAGTAGAGAAAAGTCTAGAAGTCCTATAGCTGGAGACTTTGTGAAGAAAATGAACAGACACATAGCTAAAGCTTTAAATGGAAACCTCAAACCACGGGCCACAGCCTGACTTCCGCGGTGGGTGTAGAAAGGGGCACGAATATAAAACAGTCCTGTCTCAGTGGGTTTTGTCCAACTGGCAGCAACTGACAGGGAGGGAAATCTTCCCATCAAACTTCAGTTGTTTTTTGTTTTTTTTCAAGGAAAGGAGCAGGCAAGAATGAAGGTGAGCAGGCAGGCAGAAAGAAAGAGGAGGAAACAGCACCTTATTTTAATTTAATGGTTCACATTGGTTGTGCTCCCAGGCCCTGGGTCTCAAACCTGGGACCTTGGCATGTATATGTGACTGCTCTCAGGTGCACTAGGCCACTATGCCACCAGGGTGTGGCCCCATCAAACTTTTGAAGGAGTGCTGATGTTTTCTCTGCTGGCTGGTCACTTTGGGTGAGAAAGTCCACCTTTCTGGGTTTTGGTTTCCTCATCTGTAAAATGGGCTCACCCGTCCCATGAGACTACAGGGGAACAAGCTGAGGGCCTATCTATCCAGCAGGAAATCCAGGACCCAGATCCAGAGGTCAAGAAGACTGTAACCAGTGAACTTTTGACAGTAACCAGGGCAGTGTCAGGTGGGCAGAGAGGTACCCAGGAGCCAGTACCCAGGGAAACTGGTCCGCCCACAGAGTGAAGGGGCTAGGGAAGGAACGTTATGCCCAGAGCTGGAAGTATGGGCATCGGCTTAGGCAGAGGACAGGGTCAATGCCAGCCGGCCACCTCCAGACAAGAGCTGCATCCGGAGGACCAGCCACATCCACCCCCAGGGACAGGGAGGGCTGCAGCCTCTTCCTCCTGTTGGTGCCAGAACCCAGGGAGGGGTGCTCCCAGGGTCACCTCTGGGACAGCAGACAAGGTGGGAAGGAAACGTGCAGAAAATAACTAACACAGTTTGCAACGGGAAGAGCACGTCACAGGCAATGAGAAAGTAAGTGCCTCTGACTTCCCTCATTATGAGAAGCAGCGGAGGGCAGACGCGGAGGCCCAGTCGCTCAGCTTCATGCCCAGGCCGCACTGGGCTCTGACTGGCTGTGTGGCCTGGGCAGTGGCTCTCTCCGTGCCTGTTTTCTCGGCTGTAGGGCGGACACAGTGATGGAGCCGTGCCACCTTCACAGGGTTGTTGAGATCAAATGACTTCGTAGAGGCACGTGCCTGCCCCCAGGCCAGGCATCACTGTCCAGTCACGCGGGTCAGCTGTCAGCAGCTTTGTGTCTTTGCCTCTCACTGTTGTAACAAATCGTCACACACAGAATGTGCTAAAGCAACACAAGTTTAATGGCTTGTGGCACTGAAGGTCAGAGATCAAAGTCAGGGTGTGGGCCATGCTGCGCTCCTTCTGGGGGCTCCAGGGAGAAGTTGCTCATCTTGCCCCGTGTCCTGAGGCGCTGGCATTCCTGGGCTCGTGGACCCGTTCTGATCTTCAAAGTGTGTCCACCAACTTCTGCTTCCATCGTCACAGCTGCTGCTCCGACTTGAACCCTCCTTTTTAACAGGACCCTGTGGTGAGATGACATTGGGCACATGCCGAGACCCTGAACGGGCACATCTGTCGAGCCCCTTTTGCTGTGCAAGGTCACAGTTCTCAGGCTCTGGGGACGGGGAGGCAGGTATCGGGAGGGACACAATCATCATTGCTCTCAATACCACTGTCTTCCAGCACCGTCTGATCAGTGCTGCTCCCAAGATAAAATGGTAGTTCTCCCAGGACTGTTTTCAAGCAGGACCAGAGTAAGAATGAGGAGTTCCAGGCACTAGGGGGTGGGGGGGTAGTGAGGGTCCATGCACTGCAGATGGCTGCTCTGAATGTGTCCCTGTGTCCAGACAGCCCACCTCTGTCTTCTGAGAGTCTGTTCCAAGAGTTCAGACTTAGTGCAGGGGCTTCAGCCCAAATGCGTCCAGCATGGCCCAGGCAGTGGCTCCAGCATGGCCTGGGCAGAGGCCTCCAGCATGGCCCAGGCGTGACACAGAATAGAAGCTCCTTCTCAGAGCCACAACCACCCAGAACAGCTGCTGGGCAGATACACGAAGACTCTGTGTGGCCAGATTTTCTGACTCTGCAAAAGGAGCTAAAATGTAGACTTTGATGTGAGGGCCCTTGGTTTTTAAATATCGGTCACTGAGTTAGAATACAGGCCACTCACTTGCACCCTCTGGTCTGATCTCTTTCCATTCCCTGGGGTGATGATCTCACGCCAGCCTGGAGGGACCCCAGAAATCACCCTGCCCCAGGGCCATGGCCAGAGACACTGTCGTGGCCACTCCCTGCCAACTGTTCTCCGGGGCACCTGCCCCTGAGGCTCGCTGGCCCTTTATCTGACCCCTCTCTGCCTCAGGTTCACAAAGCTGCTCCATTCCAGCTTGCTGCCTGGCCATGTCAGGGCCTCTCTGGGCCTTAGTCTCTCTATCTCCATAATGGGGTGAGGAACAGCGGCTACCTGAACGGAATGAGGGGAGTTGGGAGAGCGCTCAGCACACAGTTGGTTCTCAGTAGACAGGACAAAAACAAGTCAAACCAGAGAGAGCAAAAAAGATTACCTTAGCAGAGAGTCTCTGAGGAAAGGGAAGGGGGCCGAGGATCATATTGTCTGTATTTTCCTCTTGTCTCCAAGATGATCATGAGAAATTAGCGCTTGATAGGCATGAGGGACACATGCAGATTTGGGGGCAGGAGACCTGGGTTTGAAGCCCTGCTGCCTCATTGCCTTGCTGTGCGAATTTTGACAGCTCACTCAACCTTTCTGAGCCTCAGTGTCTTGGTCTGTAATATGGATCAATTCTTCCTGATGGGAGGAATTTGTAGTGATGGAAACACATGAGATAAAGAAAGGACTAAGCACATAAAAAGGCACTTGAAAAATGTTAGCACCCTTTCAGAAATTCCCCACATCCTCTCTTTACCACAGTTCCTGGGTTATGCATTGAGCAAAGCAGGTGGATGGAAACTGAATGGAAAACTTTACGCCTTTGGTTTTCTGAGATGTGCCATCTCCTTTCCCCCCACCCGCCCCCCACCAGGCTGTGTCTGGTCCCAGCTCCCTTGTCTCTGCTCCCCACACAGTCAGTGCTGGCCTCTGTCCAAGGCCTGGCTCAGTGACTGACGTCACTGTGGGGTGACCTGGCCTGAAATGTCGCTACACAGCCTGCTGCCTCCCCGAAAGGGAGGGGCTCCCCAGTCCCTGTTTGCTGGCTTGCCTTCTGATCCTCAGGTCAGAACTAAGCCAGAAGCCCGATTCCCCAGACCACCTTCCACGGGGAGCCACTGGCACTGGAAAGGACGCTCTGTTTTTCCGCTGGGTTTGGGCCTGTTCTATTCACTCTTCTGTGCCCGGCAAGGTGGGGTCCTCAGTAAATACTTGCTGAACGAATGAAGGAGAATCCACCCCTCACAAGGAGCTCTGTAAATGCCCCATGAAAGTCCATTCAAGGAATTTTTCACCAAACCCTCACTGTTCCCAGGAGGTGAGCTGTGTCTGCCAGGAAGGTGTAGTGATGCTTCAATGACAAGAAGCCCCCCAGGTCTCAGCAGCTTCAAACACCTGGCTTGTTTCTTGTTCATGTTGCAGATTTCTATTCAGGGCTGTGCTCTGTGCAGTCCTCATACAGGGACCCAAGTTGGTAAAGCAGCCAACATCTCAGACACTGCCTGTCGCCAGGACAGAGGGACAAAGGCTCCTGTAAGTTCTCACACCAGTTATTAAGTGCTCAGTCTAGAGGAAAAACGGGATACTCCACTCTTACTTCATTGGCCAGAGGACTCACATGATCCCGCCCACCCATAAGGGACAGGAAGTGCCCTCCTCCCCTGTGTCCAGACAGTGAAGGTTAGAAAGTTGTGGTGTACCCCCCGCCAGTGGCTATCACGTTGGTATTCTCACTATTCCCTTTTTTTGCAGATGAGGACACAGACTCAGAGAGGTTAAGTGACTTATCCAAGGTCACACAGTGTGTGCGAGATTCCCACCCCGTCTGCCGGATTCAAGTATCACAGTCAATGCTGCTTATAAGCCTCAAAGTATAATCCGTTTAACCTTTTTGTACATAAGGTAAACATATTCAGTGAATTATACTGACAAAAGACACCCCTCTCTACAGTTCCAGAAAGGAGTACTTAGCCATAGACGGATACTTAAATTGCACAACTAACAAGCAAAGGTAAATATTGCTTCCGAATAGATGGACTAGTCTGATCCAAGACATGTTTCCTTTGCCCCCGTGTATTTTATTGAATTGAAATTTGTTGTCAATAATTAAAAATCAGATTTCACATCTTTAAATACCTTTCTCTCTTGACAAGCAAAAGGATGACAACAAAAATGGGGAAGATCTGGTAACCCGAGCCAGCAGCCCCACAGGCAGCCGTCTGAATGCCTGTTCTCAGATGACAGGGGCAGCCTGGGCGAGGGTCTGCAGGGAGGGGTGTCACGTGCCCCCCGCAAAATGCTGCTCATTTAACCACGGGTCTAACAGCCTCACTTTCACACTTTGACATATTTTCCTCGCAGTCTTAGCAATGATGGTGTCAACTGTGCATCTTTAAAAGTGTTGAAAAGGCGTAGCTCTGGGGGAGACACAGCACTGCCCACCTCACCCACAAGCTCTCGAGCCATCCTGGCCCCTCGCGCGCCCCGACCCCGCCGTGGATAGGCTCCTGACCTCGTGGGCGATCTGCATGGCTGCCTGGTTCTGTGGACACTCACCTACCTATCTCATTTAAAAGCCACTTTCAGCCAGGTCCACACAGGGATGCCCAAGTCAGGGGTTGTCTTTGATGTGTGTGGTGGCGCCCCTACTGGCGAGGCGCAGCGTTACAGGTCACGAGCTCAGCTGGCTTCTAGATGGCAGGTTTTACTCCCAGGGCAGTCGGCAACATCTTTCAGCGTCTTTTCAAAGCGTTTCCAGCCCAGAGTGCAGAAAATGGGCCCCTTTACTAGCCGCCAGAGGGAAGAGCTGGGGCAGGAGGGAGGATGCCTGTTGGGCAGGGATGGGGTGGGCACAGAGGGGGGAGAGTGACTCGCTGGACAGACGGGTGAATAGAGGCTCTTAGCAAACAGCTCTGCCGTCCACCCTGCAGCCACCTCATCACCTAGGCTGATATCATGGGAGAAACCACGTTCTTTCCTCAAACAATTGCGGCCGCCTTGGCCGGCGACCACAGGGCTAAGCACATGGAAATGAGAGCAGAGAGGCCAGTGTGTCCTCTGGGAGGTTGCCCCCCTCAAGTGGAAGGGATTCCTGTGGCCAGGAGGAGCCAATGCGTGGGTCACAGACGAGAATGTTCCACGGTTCTGGCAAAACGCCCCCGGCTGGCCGCCTCCTGAGGCCTTCCGCGCCTCATTGTTCCAGCCCATGAGCTGAGCGTTTTCCCGGGGATTGGGGTCCCCTCCCGTCATGGAAGTTGAGGAGGTGGGTGAGAGCCAGTCTGCAGAAACGTGCCTTAAGGCTAATGCTGCTCAAACATGGCTCTTCAACGCAGACAACTGAACGGCCCCTGGCAGGGCCCTTTGCCCTGTCTCTGCGGAGCACGTCTGGATGTTGGCACCTTTGCTGTGGCTACAGCTTCATGAAGTCTGGAGACACTCGTGACTCCAGCTCCACCACCCTGCCTTCACCCCCAGGAAAGACAGCGGCTGGGAACCCTCAGGGCGGCTCCCAGAGGAAAGGAAAGTCCTGTCACCACCCCACCCCACCGCTTTTGAAGTTTTGTTGCGGGTTTGGGAGAGCAAAGCACTATTTTTAGAAATGCTTATTCTTACCCCTTCCTTTGCCTGATATCTGGAGCTCAGCCTCTCTGGAATGAGCCTGACCTGGGGCGGTGGGGTGGGGCGTTCCCCAGGTTGGGAGGGTGCTGGGCTGTGAGCATCTTTTTAGAGGGAGTTGTGGACCCTTTGGGGAAAGAGCGTCTTGGACTCTCCTTTCATCCAGGTTTCTTAGACTCCCCAGAATCAGGGTCTGTCTGTCCCTTTGGTTGGCAATGTCTCCCAAACCTGTTCCCCGCGTGTCCAGGAGGGACAAAGGAGGTCGGCCTGGTGCTCGGGTAGCTTAGTGACAACCTGTGTCAGGACCGGAAGCTGAGACAGCAGGCCCAGCTCTGCCTACCCGGGGGCAGTGCGCCCAGTCTCTGAGATGTGGTGTCTGCTCAGAACTCAAAGTCCAATCAGGGCTGGGCCCCTCCCTGGGGGACGAGACGCAGCCTGGGGCCTGTGGTCCTCAGAAGCCCCTGGTTGGACTTGGAAGCTACTCTCCAGCCGAGGCTGAATGCACATCGTGGAGCCTGCCGCCCACTGAAAGGACCCCAATCACTGCGGCGCCTTCCAAGGACCGTTTTAACACACTCTGAAACTTCACACAAGTGAATGTGTGTGTCTGAAAAGTGCTAACCTGTTAAACGTAAATATACAGCACAGGAGCACCGTTTGGGCAACCCTGGGTTCCTCGGTGTCACTTGTTACTTTTAAGATATCTGAAGTCTTTGCAAGGCCTGGTGGAGTACGGCTGAGTGCAGACTGCGTCCATCCCAAGGACCAGGGTTCGTGTCCGGGGGCCGGGAGGAACGGCGAAGATGAACAATTAAATAAACAAATGAAAAGGCTTCCTCCTCTCTCTTCCTGCTCACCTTCATTCCTGTCTTCGCCTT
>RJWH01002807.1:99073-169382 GCA_004363575.1 Solenodon paradoxus
GGGGAGGAGGAAGAGGAGGGGGACGGAAGAAGAGAGGGGAGGACCTGCAGCCTTCAGAGGTTGACTGCCTACCTCTGCTCCCGTGGGACACACTCTATCCAGCTGCTCCCCTTGGTCATTCAGTAAAGAAATCTGCACACACCCATGAGGGAACCCTGGGAAACCCCAGAACCCCCCAGAGCTGTGCCTCAGGAAGTCAGAGTCCGCAGGGATGCAGAGCGTGGCCAGAGGCTTAGACACAAATAAGGCCCAACAGCGAAGGGCTGGCCCCTGACCTTGAGCCTGAAAAGCAAGGTGTCATGCCTCCCCTAAGGGGTCACTTAGGAAGCAAGAAGCTGCTGCTAGTAAGTCAGGTGCCTCAGTCTCCTCACCTGGGAAACGGCTGCTGCTCCTGCCGCAGCGGTGGGAGGGGTGCACCGAGCAAGGGGCAAGAATGGTTGTCTAAACTGCAGGGTGCAGGGACCTGGAGGAGGGAGGGGCCCCAGAACCACCACTCAGGCCAGATTGGAGCACGGAGGTGTCTCCCCGTAGGGGATGTGAGTTTGGGGGTCATGCCACATCCCAGGTCTCAGTCTCCTCATCCAGAAAATGGTGCCATCAAGAGAGTTTACACATCTTTGTCCTCCACGCCCCACATGCAGTTTAATGCCATATGCTCTCCGTCTTCTCTCCTGCCTGCTCTGCCCAGACCTGTCACCTGTCTCCTGGACGTTGCCTGTGCCTCCTGCCTACCCCTCCACAGTATACCTGCCCCTCCATGATGCCCCAGGTCCAGCAGCCCCCGTGTGGCTCCAATCCCGAAGCCCTCTGCTTCCCCGTGTCCTCCAAATCCATCTGCAGGGCCCAGAGAGACGACAGTACCCTCCCAGGACACCCAGTCACTGGAGCGGAGCACGAGTTAGCTGACAGGACGCCTGCCTCTGAGGCCAGAGTCCTTTCCCTCACAGGCTAAGGAAGGGAAAAGACCTCCTGACTCTAATGTTTACTTCAGGGAGGCCACTCTTGTCCTCGAGACCCTAGGAGACAGAGGCTCAAGACCCCTTTGAAAATCTGGAGACTATGAAAACAGCACTTCCGTGATAAAATGTCCAGACACAGATATCAAATGCAATTTCTTGGGTGGCAGGTACCCGAAACCAGGCGACGACCCACGGTGACCCACCCACCCGGATTTAAGGAACACGCTAGGAGGTGATCCCCACACCCACCAGGGTTTGAGAAAACGGCGGCCTCTGAGCAAGCGGCGTACACAGCTCGCCCCCTACTGGTCGAGACCAGAATTGCGCAGAGGGGAGCGGAGGGTTTTTCCCGCAGCCAGGAGACCTGGGCAGGATCACCAGCAGGTGTGAAAAAGCCGTCTATGGATTATAAGCAAGGGAGGAAGCTTGGGATCCATTCACATTTGCGAAACAGCTATCGAACCATCCCAGTGACATCATCCTGAACAGTTGCAGGGCGGTGGGCTTGTACATGGGGTCCCAACCTGAATCCCTCACAAGACCCACCTCCAGAGCCTGTTGAACTCCACACTGACCCTGCCAAGCAGGTATTAGACCATTCTAGTGCTTTTGGAGAAGTGAAGACCCCTAATGACTTTATTAACAGTGTACAGTGAGCTCCCAATAAATATTTGTTGAAAGAGTCACCATCTGAGTAAGTGGAGGAATGTGAATGTCTTAAGCTGATTCCAGTTTCTGGTACAACCCGACACCAGGGGTCACATTACAGGCCCTTGGAATCTGGAGCTGCAGCAACTAGAGTTAGGACTTCTATTTATTCTAGGGCATTCCAGTATTGATTAGTGCTCAGTGATCCAGAAGTGAATGGGGAGTGAGCAGGGAGACTTCCTGGAGGAGGGGGCACAGATGGAATCGAGGCTCTGCTGATGGCCAGAACTGAGCAGACAGAGGGGCAGAGGGGGAACATGAGGATGAAGGACACAGCAAGGGACAGCGCAGAATTCTTGAATAAGGCAAGTCTAGGGGTACCTGGATGAAAAACTCTAAACTTCATCATTTGTGTTTCTTTTAATGGATACTGGACACACGTAACCTAGCATTGGACCCATACACTGAGATACAGCTGCTTTTCTTTTCAAATGATTAAGTAAAAAAATCGAGTCGAAGTCAAGAAAAATATTGTTATTAGAGTCACACTCCAGCGTGACTGGTGGGGTTGGGGTGTAACCTGAGAGCGTGGGAAGGAGTGTCAAAGATGCTCCCGAGAATTCCTGGGGACAATGCCACACAGGAGCCTAGCCTGAAGCAGCGTCCCCCAAGATGTCATCCACCCGGTCCTCTCACCTGGCAGAGCTCGGTGAAGTCCCTGTCTGGGTTCGGAGAACAAGGTGCTTCCAGCGTGACAGACAAGGTCAACTAGACTTACAGAGGTGCTGGAATGCAAGACGTTCACACAACAGAAGACGTGGAGGACACATTCCAGCCTCGTTTCCTGGGGACACTCGCGCACACATGCAGAATGCTTTATGGAGACTGCCTTTTTCTTTTGTTAAGGAAAGATGCAGGCAGGAATGAAGGCGAGAGGAGGAAGGATCATCTTTATTTTATTTTTATGTATTGTTTACATTTGTGTGTCCCCTGGACCTGGACGCAAACCTAGGTCCTTGGAATGTTATGGACTGTGCTCCTTCAAAGGGGGCTGACCTAACTGCTGTTTTACCAGGTGGAACAACACAAGCGAAAAGTGTGATGAGACTAATACAGGGAAGTCAGCAGTGTTTTCAGTGGCTCTCACAGTAAAGTTGGGGAACCCCGGGCTTCGTGGTCCCAGGGGAAGGCATGTAGTTATACAGGCCTGGGGGTCTCCCTCCCGAAAGCAGTCTCAGCCCCGGCCCCAGTAGCTGGCAGGGGGACGCGTCCAAATGCTGGTTCCGAGAACACATCTAAAGATTGGGCAATCCTTTTGCAAGGAGCTGCTTCCCCCTGCAGCTTTCCATAAATGTGAAGGAAGGTCAGCTGGGCTTGCTGACAAGGCACCACGTGATGTTTGCCCATTACTCAGGGGGATAAGAATCGAGGGGCCCAGCTGTCAAAACAGCCCTTCCCCTGCCAGCTAGTTATTTGTGTACACAAGGCTCCTCTATTTACCTATAAAAATAAGGACAGAATTGACGATGAGAGGTCTCATTCGAACAATAAACGATGGCATTTGTGGACATGAATGAGTTGAGGGTGGCGAGGAAGTCCCCCTCAGCTCAATGCAGTGTAGTCCCAGGCAGACGAAAACCGCGATGAGCACAAGTGATGACACAGGTGGGTAAGAGCAGGTAAAAGGGTCAGACCTCGCAGGTGGGATGCAGAGTGAAGAAAACTGTCTCACAGGGTCTCAAATATTTAAGCCACAGTTACCGTATAACCCAGCAATCGCACTTCTAGGGGTTTTACTGAAAATATATAAAAATATCTGTTCACACAAAAGCCAGCTCACTGTTTTCAGCCGCTGTAGATTCATAAAAACCAAAACTGGAAAACAAGTGAAACGTCTCCTTGAGCTGGTGAAATATAACACCCTGCGCCTGTGCATATGATGGCGTTTTACTCAATGACAAAGGAAATCGATTATTGATACAAGCAAAACATGCATGAATCTGAAGGCATTATGCAAAAGCTACATACTGTACAGTTCATGAATATGACTTTCTAGAAAAGACAAGATTATCTGGTTGCCAAGGCAGGAGGCAATTGTGGGGTGATGAAATTGTTCTCTTGATCTCAGATCGGGATGGGTTAAAGCTTCTCGAACTATACACACAGATTATTTCTATTCTGTAAATGATTTGAATGTACATCTAAGAAGATATGTTCCAATTGTTTTCATTCCTTGTTTGATATATAGCACAGTGTAATATATTGATGTTCTCAGCCATTGCGTTCCTTTACTTGAAGCCCCGCCCCAAATTAAAACATCCACTTCAGCTTACAGAGATATTTATGCTGCAGTCGAATGATAAATGAAACATTTAGAGGCATCAAACATATAACATTTAGATGATACTCTAGGAGGAAGGAAAATCAAGTGCGGGAAAGGCTAACATTTCTGATAAGGGCTTGTTTGTGTATTTTTGTTGTTGTTTGAAAGGAAAGGTGCAGGCAGGACTGAAGGAGAATAGGCAGGCAGCCAGAAGAGAGAGGAGGAAGAAGCATCTTTGTTATTTTTTTATTTAGTTGTTCATGCTGGTTGTTTCCCCGCCAGGTGGGGTACTGGAACCCAGGGACACGTGGCCCGCGCTTCTTCCGAGGCGATTGATCTCACCGCTGCTCCACCAAGGTGTGCCTGTTGGTGTATTTTTTTAATGGAGGTATCTCCACACGGTACTTAGATCCCATTGGGCACATTTAAGAGAGTGATAACATGGCTTTATTTTAAAACATCAGTGACAATAAGAGCAAAGTCTCATCCTTTGCAATTATTGAAACAAGATGACTTGCTGATGTCAACTTACTTCGGGGGTGGAGAGGCCAGATCCCCAAGCAGTGGAGCAGACTGGGTGCGGGAGTCCCGAGACCCCAAAGCACCGCGCCAGGGCCCAGAGCTAAGGCTTCACGTCACTATAGTGCCAGGCAGTGCTGTGTGACATCATCGCGACGCCCGCGTTATTATCGTGTCTATGACGTCATCACGACAGCGCTCACGTTACCAAGGCGCCAAAGTTACTACAGCACTGTTGGTGCAGGAACTGCACCTCTTCATCCCAGCACCATTTTCACCGGGAGCCTAAGGTACCCCCGTGCTCCGGCTTATGCACAGGATTCCTACGTCATCATAGCACTTTTCACCTCATCACCGCTCTGTCAATAGGAATGCTACCTCCTCTGCGCCTCCGCATCCCGAGTCGCATCCTTGTGTCTAAACAAGATGTTTGGACATAATCGCTCATCGCCCGGCGGGGCAGTGGGGTCCAACAGAGGGTCCAGGGGGCTGGGGGGCACGGTGGGACTCAAGGGGACCCAGTGGGGTACAGGGGGGCCAGGGGGAACAGGCACAGGGTTGCTCAGCAGTCCGCACACCCCTTCAGAAAAGATGTAGACAACTGAATTTTACAACTTCACTGCTATAAAGAGGAGTGGGGGGTTTTAAACTTTGACCTAAAAGTTGGTTCTTTTCATCCTGATTTTAAAGTAAATGAAACTATTCTGTGGGCCTATGGAAGGACGAAGGTCGCCTGTGCCCTGAGGGTGTGGGGCGAGCATGCTGGTCATGAGCCTTCCCAAGCCCGCAGCCTATGAGGCAGAGGTTGGCAGTGCCAGGTCACTCGGCCCTGTCTGTGAGGCTGACGCAGGTGACACAAGCCCTCTTCCTACTGACCAACAGCAGAAACTGGTCCAAGGATGTCTGGGTCACCGACACGTCCCTGCTCCCGTGCCAGCAGCCTCAGTGAAGGAATGTCGACTACCTGGAAACCGGAAACAACTTCCGTGCTGTTCAGGAGCGACTGTGACCACTCTGCCTTGGGAACTGCAGCAACTACAGAGAATGAGGGGCCCCCACAAGCAGGGTCAGGGAGCAACCTCCAACTTGGGCGGGGGAGTCAGAAACAAGCCATGATTGTAATACAGGCAAGAAGGTAAGTGTACACAGCCCCCCGTGCCTGCTGGACCCCAACACCATGCTCAGAGACAGGCCCGACCATCTCCATGTCAGAAGCAGAGAAACCGAGGCAGTCACTGAGCCCTGGAGAAAGAGCCAGACCCTCGGGCTCCATGCATGCGCTTCACCACTTCTCATCCGGCCGTTTGAGTGGCAGGAAACAGCAGGAGCACAGAACACCGCGCTGCCTCGGCAGAGGGGTGTCTGGGCACCACGGGGGCTGGGGGGCGGCAGGCAGAGCTGCCTCTTTCTAAGCAGAACTGCATTTCTGCACCATGTCTCTGAAGTGCTAAACAGGCACAGGCTGACATTTTAAAACAGCAGAAGGCAAGTCAGCAGTCAGACCCTGGGAGGGAGTTCCTGTCTGGGAAGGAAAGCCCAGAATGTCCCGGAAGCCCCCCACCCCAGTGATCAGGCTGCCAGACTCCAGCATTGACTTGAAAAAAAAGTTTATTACCTCAATCATGAATTACTTTCAAAAAGAGTAAAACTCATTTCTCTTCCAATTGAAAAGAGACAGAGGCTGGCCCCAGAGACGGGGAATCTGGGTTGACAGGTTCCCCCAGCCCTGACCACACTCCCAGAAACACCTGGGGCTCCACCTCCGCACTGGCACCTGAAAGCGGAGGGCCCTCCAGGGGGCTGCTGGGGAGGCTCTGGGCAGAGGCTCCCCCCACCCAGCTGGGAGGGGCCAGCTCAGTGTACAGGATGATGTCAGTTTACTGGGAAGGGGCCCAGGCGCCACACCCACGCCCGTGTGGATGCTGGGGGACTGAAGCCCTGCTGGCGTGAGGAGAGCAGCCTTCTATGGAGCCCGTTTCCTGAGGCCCCGGTGAAGGTGCTTCCCTGGCCCAGGTGGGTGTGCTGCAACCAACGCCTGGGCCCCGGCTAGGCGCAGAGTCCTTTGCCCCCTGCCCACCAGCTTTGGCACAAGAAGTCTGCACTCTTGGGCTACGGTTGGGACAGCGGCCAGCCCTCGGAGGGGAAGTCCTGTCCATGTGGTGAGCAGTGTCATAACTGACATCGAGGCCAGCTGGAGAGAAGGGTTGAGTCGTCGGGAGCACAGGCTCACCCAAGGGAGGGATCCGATGCCCACCGCTCCTGGGGCCAGGCCTGGAGAGAAGGTTCTGGAACATTCTGTCACTGAACCGCTCCCTGAGTCCTCTCAGCAGTGACTCCATCCCTGAGTGTCTGCACACACCTGTGCACACGGTGTACACGTGTGGGGGTGGGCAGTGGCAGAAACGTGTGGCAGTTGGGCTCAGACTTGGGGACTGGCAGGCTGCCCGCTGAGTGAATCCTGAAGAAGTGGGGTGTAGGGGCTGGGGGGCCTATCTGGCTGGGCAGCCAGGCTGGGCTGGCTCGTAGCATCTCTGGAACTCTATGGAGAAAAGGGAGACTGGGTCACCAAGCCTGGTCACCAGGCAACCCCCAACATCCCCAGCCACCCTGCACCCACGTCCTCACCAGCATGGAAACCACCCCTTCCGTCCTCATTCGAACATCCATCTGTCTAGCTGAGGTGAGACTCACCGAGTGACCTGTAGATGCCCAGAGGCAGCACCATAGGGTCCTCACCCCCGTCCCTCACTGCTGGGCTTCACCCCTTAGAGATGGGGACACTGAGGCCCCAAAGGGCTTGCCTAACACAGAAGATATTGCTCACGTGTGACACTATCAACACAGAGCAAGTGGAAACTGCCTCAATGTCCACGAATAGGAGAGTGCGTCGAAGATACGGATCTAAAATGTCAGATCTACACGACAGCATTCAAGCTGCACAGCTGACCCAAAGAGGAGGAAGGGGAAGCCAGCTGCGACAGCCCGAGCCCGTGTTCTTCCACGCGCCCATCGCTCAAGGAGACTGCGTTAGCGGGAAAGCACGCACTAGTGGGTGTGGGAGGCATGGGAGGGGCACAGAGGGAGGGGCAGGGAATTCAGACACTGTCCTGGGGCTAGTTTTACTTAAAAAAAAAAACACTACTCAACTTAAAAAAGTATCTTCACCCCCGGGGCGCCCTCTGCTCTGCTTCCCCTGAAGAACGGAGATGCCTCCACGCCCCAGCAGCTGGGGCTGGGAAGGCCCCAAGTCCCCTGCTAGCCTCCTGGCTCCCAAGCCGGAGGGCCTGCACACCGGCAGTGCAGTGCGCAGGTCAAAGGCCCACGCAGCAGGACGGGGGCAGGATGCGGCTCCTGGCTTCTCTCCCTTGGACAGACCCAAGGGCTTGAGGACGGAGGCAGCTCGGGACACCTGAGATGGCCAGAACCCCAGCGATGTGGATCCTGGATCCCAAGCAAAAAGGGAAACAATCCCCAGATTCCGAAAGGACCTCTGGTCTTCTCCAAGAAAGATGCATGGACCTAATCCAGAAGGAACCAGAATGTGAGACAGAGTCTTCCCCCTTCTCCTGTTCCCTCGACTTGTGTTAAACTGAGGAAGGAGGACTTGGTATGAAAGATTCATGAGAAGGTCTGAAAAGGCCAGGAAAATTTCCTTGAAGGACTGCCCTGTGCAGCTGTCCAGACTGCTCACTGCACAAGGACCCCCAGCCCAGGCAGCTGCAACAAGTCCTACTCAATCTGCAAGCCCTCTGCTCTGGCACAGGCACAGGTCTTTAGAGAGGGGCCATGTTATTCTTACATAAAAATACCCTTTTGGATGTGGTCTATAAACACAATGGAACACTACACAGCCCTTAGAAGAAATGAAATCCTGTCATTTGAATCAACATGGATGGAACTAGAGAGGATGATGCTCAGTGAAATAAGTCAAAAAAAAGATACCAGATGACCTCCCACAGGTGGAAGTGAACAGACAAAATAAAGGAACAGATGAAACAAAATTAATCTTTGGACACTTGCAGTAGAACTGAGGTCACCAACAGGGAATGGGATAGGGATGGGGGGGCGGGGGGCAAGTGGTGGCGGGGCCCACTGGACACTGGGGAAGAACACTTGGTGATGGGGTGGAGGGTAGGGTGTGTTGACATGTATCTGAGGAATGGGGAAACTGCACATATGGGGAGCCAACCTCTAAGTTTAATGTGTAAAAATCAGTTACTGAAAAAAAAAAAAAAAAAAAAAAAAGGTTTTAAATATACCCTTCTGGGCTTGTGGAAGCTCCATTTCCCGCCTTCCTCCAGGCAAGGCAGCCCCTCCAAACCCTCCCCATGCCCAGGTGCAGGGCCACGAGTGACACTCCCTTGGTGACCTGGCTGGTACTCAGCACAGGCTAGAAGCTGCCCTGCAGGGATCCCAGGTCTCCTGGTGTCCGGCCCCAAGGTGAGGCCCCCTACAGGACACTGCTTTCCCCAAGTACACGTGATTGGGGACAGGGGAGTGACCCGAGCTGGAGGTGGAGCTGCCTTCCAGAAGGCGGGCTGAGAGAACCTATCAACATCAAACACTTACCTAATAACTTAGAATCTGAATTCCGTTAACACAATAAAGAGGAGACCCCAATTTTGTTTTTATGGGGGAGGCATGGCAGGCCATTCTGGTTATGTCCAGGGAGGTATGACTGTGGGGCTCGGGCTGAAAGTGAGTAACCCCCTTCTCTGTGCCTGCTGTCCAGCACCCTGAGGACACCAAGCAGGTATCTGCACTGGGAATTCGTGCCCGGAAGAGGGTAGAGGTGCTGATGGGGCTCCCAGGTGCGGGTACTGTGTCCTCAGGGAGACACTCCTTAATACTCAGCCTTGAGGTGGAAGGTCTTTTCCCAGGTGGGCAGGAAGAGGCCCCAGAGCCTGGGGAGAGACACAGCCATCCCTCTTTTCTCCTCCAGAGGTCACTCCTGCCAAAGCATACACCCCCACCCACCACTTGGCATCTTCTATTTGGTTTCTGCCTCCTGGCACTGGAGGTGCAGTGGACACAGCCAGCTGGCCCCAAGAGCAGGGCTGTGCCCAGCCTGGCCCTGTGGCTCTCAAGAAAGTTATTTATACCTAAGCAGGCCCAGCCGCAGCAGCTCTCATGAGCAACCCACCTGAGAAACACTGCCAGTGAGCGTCTGTGCCCACCCAGCCCCAGGCTGCTGGCTGGGGGCTCTGCCTTCCCCAGACCCAAGGGAACACGGCCATGGCGAAGGGGAACCTCACAGGCACTACCTACTACTCCCAAGGAAGGCTGCCTGACCGAATCATGACGTCCAGCTAACCTGCAATTTCCAGCAAGGCTTATGGGCTGTCAGCGAAGGCCTATCCCAATAACTGCACTTAGGCTAAAGAAGAGTCATGGTTTAGCTGATAATCCAATGTACCAGGCGCCCTTTTCTTTCTTTTTGGGTTGGTTTTGGTCACTCTAGTTCAACCCTTGTTCAACCCTACCCTGAGGCCGAGTCCTGGACACAGAGTTGGGGCTTGAGAGATACCTTCATTCTTTTTTCTCAGTATCCCAGACATGTTTAGACGACTGTGTCTCAAACAGGAGTCCCTCTACATCAGAATCTCCTTAGGAGTCTCTTAAAATACAGATTCCTTACTGAAAAAAACAAAAAACAAAACAAAACCAAAAAAACCCCAACATACAGGCTCCTGGCCCCATGCAGGAGCTTCTTTCAGGAGATCCAGAAGGAGGCCCAGAGACCTGTATTTTAGCAAACTTCCCAGGAGGCTTGAAAAGCAGCTGTCTACACCTTGGCCCTGCTTTTCTAACTCAGCCTTGCAGATAAGACACCTGGCCCCAGAACACCTGTCTCTCCGGCCCTGAAACATCTAGGATCGAAGGCACTGCCATTCACTCGAACGCAAGAAGGATGGTTCCCTGAAAACAACACACACCACGGCTTCTCCATCTGTAGACACTCCAGGTAAAGCCTAAGCTGAGGAAATGTGTAAGGACCAACGTGTTCCAAGCCCACCGTGTTCTACGTCTACGGAAGGGGAGGGCGGGGCCCCCGCGAGGCATTACCTGGTACCCACCTACAGTCTTGCTTCCTGCAGCACAGTGCCCTTGGTAGCTGATGTCATCAGGGATTCAGAATAGGCCTGAATGGCCTCCTTATCCTTTGAGCCCTTTTTACTACTACTCCAAAATAAATAGCATTTCTCCTAGAAGATAACCAAGCTAATTTAGAGTCGACGCTGCAGTCAAACATAAAAGGTTTTACATGATTCTGTGCTTTGCAAAGAGCAGAGAGGTAGGGTGCAGGGCCTCAAGAGGACAACGCTACTCAGAGCTGACAGCCGAGTTTAGGCTGGAGCGGCCCTTCACCAGAGACCAGAATACCCGAGTTTCCAGAGGGACGCTGGTCTGACGGATGAACCGGCGGACAGGGTCTTGTCTGCTGAAAATTCAGGCCGTGGAGCACAATTGAGGGGCGGCCGAGGATGGGTGGGCTGAGCAGGGGGCATGTGAAATCAACCAGATGATGTTTCCCTTAAAAGACTTTTGATTTTCTTTTTTAGAAGGATGACTTGGGAAAAAATTCTCCACAGTGTAATTAAAAATATGTCAGGTTTACTAACCCACAACCACTTACAAAAGAAAAATCAGGTCCAATAAAAACATAAAAAGCCTAAGAGCTGCTAAAAAAAAAAAATCATAAAGGCATGAAATTCAGTGATTCGGCCCCCACTGAAACCCGCAGGGAGGAGCCTCAATGGACTCTCCGGTTGCTGACCATCTGACCCGGCTGGGGCGAGGCAGGGAGTTCTCAGGCTGTTTCCACGCCCTCCCCCACCCCTCTTCGGACGGGCAGACGGGACAGGAGACACAGACTGCCTTGGCCCTCTCCTCTGCTCCAGTGCCTCCCCGGCCGGTCCCTGGGGCCGCTGGTGCGGCCTTGTGTCTCCACTAGCAGAAACACGCTTCGCCGGTGCCGCCGGAGCCCAGGCTTCTGGTGGGCAGGCGCTCCCAGGACAACTGTCAGAAATGGTGGGGGACAACTCCTCCCGCTCCCAGGAATGAGGACCAGCTCGGCCAGGCTCTCCCCAGCCAAGAGCAGAGAAGGTCACCCCGACACTCATCAAACGCCAGAGAGCCAGCATACCTAGTCCCTCACCCTGGGCTAACCCTTGTCCCCCAAGAGGGGAGATTGGAAGGGCAGCCACTGAGGGTCTGGGAGCCAAGCGAAGAGCCTGAAAGGTTTCCTAGCGCTCAGCAAGAGAGCTAGAGGGGGAAGAGGAAGCTCTCTAACAAAGCTAAAAGCAAAAGCATGGGTGCAGATGGCCCCAGGGGCAGCAGGAAGCTGGGCGACCTGGGCCCAGGACAATTCAGATCGGGGACGCCAGGGCGGCTCTCAGTCCATGTGAACCCATGTCTCCCTCCAACAGCAGCCTGCACCCCTCACATGCAGGCTGCCGCCCTCCCACGGAACCGGTCCCCACCACACTGACTGCAGCACTGAAAGTCTCCGTCCCCCTGACTCCTCCCTCAAAGCGTGTGGTGCCTCAGAAACACAAGTCAGTGGGTGGCGAGAATGAATGATGACCGGCACCAAGTCAGGAAGGGGCATTTGATGCTGCCCCCTCTTCTTCCTGCCTCTACAGGTGATGCCCAGGGCTGGTCTTCAGAGTTTTTCCAGCTATGCTCCCTTCCCAAAATACCCTGCTCCCACGCTGGGCCCCACCACCTCACCCACCTGAGACTTCTCAGTGGTCCTGAGGACCCAGTTGCTCCTTCCTTAAAGGCCTTCCTCAGCTCCCTGTCACCCCTAGAACCAGTTCCACAGGGGCCCCAATAATCTCCCCTTCTCAGATCCCACCTCCTACTCAGATCCCCCAGCCCTGTCACCCAGGCCCTGCAGACCCTCCCTAGGCCTTTACTCCCTGCCTCAGGGCCTTTGCACTGGCCATGCCTCTGTCTGGAGTTCTTTTTCTGTGGCCGTGCTGACAGCCTCCTTAGCATTCTCATCTAAGCTGCCGGGAAGCCTTTGCTGACCCCCTCAAGTTGTTCCTAATTCCCTTGGGCAAAGTGCTGTCCGGTCTGGTAGGCACATACAGCTGTGGAGCCTTTGAAAAGGGGCAGGTCTGAATGAAGACCTGTGGTAAGTGTAAAAGGCACACCAGACTTCAAAGATTGAACACAAAGAATACAAACTATTTATGTTTATATTTCTTATATTGATTACATGTTGAGCAGGTCATATGTTGGCTATATCTGGGTTTAATAAAACAGATGATCAAAAAATTTGCCTTCTCAATGTGGCTGTGAGAAAATTTAAATTTAAAACCACTTGCATGCTCATGTTGTGTTTCTACAGGACAGCACTGCCCTCGCCCATCACGCTTTCTGAAATGGCCTTAGCTGCTTATTGACTGGGTCTTCACTGGTCTCCACACTAGGACACGGCCTAGAGCAGTGCCGGGCCCAGACTGGTGCCCAGCAGGGGCTGATTTGATGAACCAAGATTCAAGTCCCAGGTCTCGCTACCAAAGACCACCTGCTGCGCCTCTGAGGGAGGATCCCAGCACCCCAGAATAGGCAGAGAAGTGGGGGTGCAGAGTGCAGGAGAGGCAAGGGGGCCCAGCCTGGGACGTCACTGGGACAGCGGGAAGAGGCTGCTAGGGGATGGGACCCAAGCCTCCACGTCCCCCAGCAGGCAAGCAAGATGCGCTTCAGCCACCACCTACCTGGCTCCGGATTTGGCAGACCATGACGACCAGCAGCAGGCAACAGCCCAGGCCGAGGAGGACGTACTGAGCATAATGCAGCACCCTGGGCAGCAGCACCAGCTGCGTGTAGAAGGTCTGAAGGGTCTCACCCTCCATCGCCCCGCTCTGGGGACACAGAATGATAGACTGTGGCCTGGGGTGCAGGTGCCACCCTCTGCCCTCTGTCCCGCCTCCGACCCAGTGCCCATCTCAAGTCCACTGGCCAAAGCCTGGGATGGAGCCTACAATTCTGACTCCCTTGCCATTGGAAAGGATCATGTGATACCTTCTGGCCAATGGAGTATGGGTTCAGTGACCTATAATTTCTAAGCCTGACCCCTACGAACCATCCCCATGATTTTCTCCGTGTTTTCCCCACCCATCCATAGCATGAAATGGGCTCTGAGCAGGGCAGGGCCACAGATGGAAGGAGCCCCACACCCCCAGTCCCATCAGAGGGTGTTGGGCTTGGGAAGAGAAGGTGATGTTCAGAGTCTGTCTGTTCCAGGCCATTAGCTCATTCTGACTTAAAACAAGCTAGGCCAGAGGGACCCCAAAAAGCTGGAAGAAAAATAAGCAGATGGAAAGGTGACCCCTGAAAATGAACCTCCCTTCATTTCAAACATAGTCACATGCATAAACAAAACTATTTAGTCCCTGGCCGCAGACTTCACAACTCCTTACGGCTTGTCTTTTCTGTCTGGAAAACTTGCGACTCAGTGAGCTCAGGTGACATTTCTAATAGACTGTTTCACATCACACAGCCCTGCTGCCCTAGCCATCCAGACACGGCCCCTCTGCCCGTACTGGGGAGCAAACACCAGGCCCAAGAGTGCCCAGTGCTGGCAGAGCAAGCTGGCCTTACCTCTTCAAACCACAGCAGCGGCATGATCACTGGCTTGATCTTCCCCGTTTGTCTGGAAATAAGAGAGAAGGTCTATCAGTGTGCTTTACATTGGCCAATAGCACGGGGTCCTGGAATCGTAAGCTCCCGTTCAGGAGAGATTCGATTTTGCAACCACCAGATTGGTACGGGCTTGCAGGAGGGGTATTTCCTTCTCCCTTCTCCCTCTGTTCAGATGACTGGAATAAAGATACAATGGTTGGAGCTCCAGCAGCCATTTGGACCAGAGGCAACCTTGAAGGTGGAAGACAGTTACTAGGAAAATGGAAAGATGGGAAGCAACCTGATAATTGGACAAGATCTGTATATATTAAAAACTCATCTTTTGGCATATGCTTGTGGCTTAGCAGTTAAGTCCATAGCCTCCAACCTTCGCAGTCCACATACATCCCAAAGACCCAGGTTCATGACCTGGGGCCTGGCAGGGACAACCAAGATGAACCACTAAATAAAATGCATCTTCCTTCTCTCTCTTCCTGCTGGCCTACCTTCCTGTTCCTTTCCTTTAAAAACTAAAATAAACCTTTATCCCATCTGCGTTACAATTATTTTGTATTTTCTGTTTTATATAACCAAATGTAATTCCACCCTTGTACCTTGTGACCCAGAAATTACTCTTTAGCACCTGTGCTAGAGAAGCTCACGCATGTGCATAAGGAGCTTGCTGCATGGAAAAGTATTAATGAAAAGACAACAGAAACAACCTAAAAGTCCGTGGAGATGTTGAAAGAACCCATGACAGAGCCATCCCACGGAGCACCAAGGAGAAGGCAGAGCCGCACATACCACCAGAGAGAGGTCTGTCCTTCACAGTCAGCTGTGAAAAGCAAGCTACAGAACTGACCCAGGAAGGAACCTCCTGCATTTCAGAAACCCCGCTGGATACCTACATCCTCCAGGGCCACACACGGACACTATAAATAGGTGCAAAAAAGACCTGGAAGGAAGCATATCAAATTGATGGGGAAAGGATCATAGAAAGCTGTAACTCTTTCTTTTTCCTGTCAAGAAAATGTGTTCCTATTACCAGCGAAATGAAAACTTCGGTGCCTGGTTAAAAATGTAAAAAAATTGGTACTTCCTGGTGGAGTAGAGGTGAGGTCTACCACCTCTGGCCGAGTGCAATCCACATCCACCCCATGGACCTGGGTTCGTGTCCTGGGGCCAGGGAAAATAACCAAGAAGGACAACGAAAAAAAAATAAATAGAATGTGCTTCTTCCTCCTCTCTCTTCCTGCTTGTCTCTGCTAACTGACTTGATTTCTGCCTGCACCTTTCCTTTAAAGCAAAAAAAAAAAAAAAAAGCCCAAAGCAAAAAAGTACCTTACACCAGAAAAACCAGACAACAAGAGGCCATCCAGGCAATCAAAGTTCACATCAATAATGGTGAGTCATGTTGATGGGTACCCTTGTTCCGATGTGAGGAAAACACTGTTTTATCTCTGCTCTTCCTCCCCAAACCCATAACCCAGCCTAATCATGAGAAAAACACCAGCCAAACCCTAATTGAGGGGTGTCCAACAGAACCCTGACGGATGCGCCTTAACACTGTCACGGTCATGAACAATAAGGAACAGCTGAGAAACCGTCACCGCCCACAGGAACAGGACGACGCGATTTAACACAGTGTCCCGGAACGGAGGAACATTAGGGGGCCACCAAGGGTGTCTGAAGAAGATGAGGACTTTAACAGTAATGTAGCAATTTGGTTTCTTTTTTGTGACAATGAACCCAAGACGTTAAAGGAGAAACCTGAGCGTTCTGAAAATTCTATGCTGATGCTTTTTGCAACTTTCCTGCAAACCTTGAACTATTCCAAGATAAAAGTTTAGCTGAAACATGTCTAAACCAATACCTGGAAGAGACCCTGCAGGTACAGGGGTTGCTCCCTGAAGGCCCCTCCACCTCAATCTCGCCCTCTCCGAGGGTCAAAGACGTGTGACGCTGCCGCTGTGGCCATGGCAGGATATGAATGAAGCGGCTGCAAGGCCGGTGGTGGGCTGGGTGGAGCCCCCACGCCCTCGCTCGAGGCACTGACTTCTACCTCATGCAAGACCTGAACAGGCGTGGTGCCCTGCCACTGACAGCTGTGTGACCACTGGACAATCACACTGCCTCTTGGTGCCCGTTTCCTCTCTATAAAGTGGAGTTGGTACAGCCACCTTGCAGGGCTGTGAGGGTCAACGAGATGACCCCTGCTGCATGCACCTGTCCAGCGCCAGCCACAGAGAAAGCGTGTGGTCAACATCAGCATTTGTACATGTTCAATGTCTGACCCTGAGTGTGGATTTAAACATGCCCAGATGTTCTGTCTGTCTTCCTCTCTGGCCCCAATTCTGTCTCTTGAGCTTCCAGCCCAAGTGCCTACCTTGCCTGACTGGAAAGTACTAACATCAGCTGTCAAGCTGCCTGGATGTTCATTCCAGCTCTACCTCTTACTAGCTGTGCTGCCTTGGGTGAGTTTCTTAACCTCTGTACCTCAGTTTCTGCATCTATAAAATGGGACAGTAAGAAGTTGTAAGAATTAAAGAGGTAACATACATGGTTGCTGTGAGGTCTTCTTAAGTTAAAATGCACAGAGGTCCTAGACTAGTATCTAACCGAGGTGCTATGGGTGCTGATAATACTATGATGTATGTTTATTACTTTACAATACAATCAATTCAAATAGTATAATTTAATAGCATATTTCATAATATACGATATATAATAGAATGTTTAACTATTACAGATTAATATAATTATATAGCATGTCTACATATTCTCTAACTAAAGCCATCATTAACATAAGCATTGTCAATCACTGTTATTCACACACGTGCCCCAAACTTCCTCTGTCACCTATTTCTACCCATATTCCTGTTTGCAGCCCAGGCCTCACGCGGCCCAGAAGTGAATATGAAAGGCCATCCTAGACTCTGCCCTCATCCCACCGTCCGTTCCAAGCCCCGTTCCTGCTTCTGCTGACAGTAGTGACTCTCTCCCCACCCCCATCCCCATGGCTTGGGTCTCAGTGACTGAGGTCGTCAGAGAAATGGTCAGTAATGATCACCCACAGGTGATCATGTCAGAATCGAAGGAATGGTGAATGTGTCCTCTCAGGGTGATCAAGGATGGTCCTGTGCCACCTGATTGTCCTGTGAGGGAGGCAGGAGGGTCAGGCAGAGACTAAGGAGGCTGTCCCGCTGGCTTTGTGTGTGGAGGGCTGGGATCTGGACCAGGAGCAAAGGGGGGCAGGCACCTCTAGGAGTGGAAGCAGGTGAGGGGACCGCCCCAGAGCCCACAGAAGGACGCAGACTGCCCACACCTGCAATTCAGCCCAGTGAGACCCACGGCCCATGTCTGATGCCCAGAGCTGGATGGTAGAAATGTGTGCTGATTCAAGCAGAGTTTGTGGTCACTTCTTAAGCAGGGGCAGGAAACTAAGAATGACTGGCCTGGTCTTGGGCAGCGGGACCCTGGTCAGGAGTGTGCCCTGCTGCCTGTGCTCCTTGGGCCTACTAATCTGTTCATCTGCGGTGTCCACACTGGCTCTACCCACACCCTGCTCGGTCCAGTCCCTGCTCTTCTAGGACACCCTCCAGGCTTGCCCCCAAGCAGGAGCATTTCCAATCTGGCTTCTTGCGCCCCAGTGGTCATCCTCCTTCCCACAGATCTGTGCCCATGTCCTCTCTGCAGGAGACACCCTTCCCTGCCAGGGTCAGTCTAGTCTGAACCCTACTTCCTGCTCCCTCCAAAGCCATCATTTGGTCAGAACCACGCCTTACCTCCCCTGAGACCCTCAGGTAACTGGTTGGCTGGCACTTATTGCCCCAGCAGATGCCTACGCCCCTAGGGGTTCTGTCAGAAAGACAATGAGGAGGGGCCTGAAGGACAGACCCTGAGCCCACTGCCTTTCACACGCAGGCCTGGAGCCGCCTCCTCAGAAAGGGCTCTTGGCTGGCGGCCCTGAGCTGTGTCTGGGTCCTGGAATTCGGGAGAGCGCCCACTGCTCCCTCACGGACGAGTGGGTCCGCTGGCCTGGGCCCCCTGTACAAGGCCAGCGGTGGGCTGGGTGGAGCCCCCACACCCTCACTTGAGGCACTGACTTCTATTTCACACACGACTTTCAGGCGGTGATCTGCCACTGATGAGCTGTGTGACCCCTGAACAATCACGCTGCCTCTTGGGGCATAGAGACACCTAAGGACATTCTGGTCAGCGAGGGATCACATCTCCACGGCGGTTCCAATCTGTCTAGCGTGGGGCCGGCACCGCAGTCAAGGCTTAGGTAACCAGGCTGGGAGACACTCATGCAACCAGTCTCCAGCAACACGCGCCCAGAGCATATCCCTTCGTTAAGCAACGTGTGACTGACAGCTGCAGTGTTAGAGGAGCCTTGAAAACATCAGCTAAAGGACAGACGCCAGACACAAAAAAGCACTTATCATGTGATTCTGTGTGTGTGAAAATGCCCAGAACAGGCAAATCTACAGGCAGTAGATTAGGGGTCACTTAGGAGAGTGACCGCTAAGAGGGAATGGGGGCACATCCTGAGGGCACAGAGGTTGTGTCCACCGCCTCTGGCTGTGAGGGGGGTCCACATACATTCCAAGGATCTGGGTTTGTGTCTCAGGGCCACGGGTAACAACCAAGATTAACAACTAAATAAAATGCTTCTTCCTCCTCTCTTCCTACCTGTCTGCCTGCTTGACATCATTCCTGTCTGCACCTTCCTTTTTTTTTAAAAAAAAAAAGAGAGAGAGACAATGGGGCTTCTTTTGGAAAATGATGGAAATGCTCTAAAATTGATGATTAGGTAACTGAATACACTACAAACGCTTAAGTGTATCTTTTTAAAGGGTATGCTTTTAATGCCAGGGAATTGTATCTCCAGAATGTCATTATTTGAAAAATCAAAAACAGAAATTCAGTGCTTAAAAAATTCCTTCTGTAAAGTGAACAGTCGCCAACAGAACCCCACTTGGTGGTGCACCCGGCGGCCTAGGGGAAAACAGAGCCCACATACACCCCAATGACCAGGGTTCAAGACCCAAGGCTGAAGTATCAAGCGAAGCGAACAACTAAGTAAAATAAAGCACATCTTCCTCCTGTCTACCCACTCGCCCTCGTTCCTGCCTGCATCTTTCCTTTAAAAAAAAAAGCTATTTGGTTAAGTTTCCTTTTTGCTAACACTTGGTTTTGCCAGGATTTAATTTTACTACTCCATTGAGCGGAAAGCAGCTGGGATGGAAGACCTTGGCTAATGCAGGGCACACAAGTTAAGAGAGAAAAGGGGATCTGGGGCAAGGATGTCAGGCACTCCATCAGGCCTCCGTGCACCCCTCATTGGGAGAACAACTGGACCAGAGTCCATGTGCAGGAGGGCCATCTCCCGCCTCGCCCTGGTCCCGGGGGAGGTCACTGGAGGGCCCAGTCCTGCTCTCCACACCAGCCACACAGCCCCCGCGCCGCCCCACTCACCCGATCCCTTCGATGGCCTTCATGTAGAAGCTCAGCTGCAGCTTCACAGAGCAGTTCATGGGGATTCCCGTGACCTGAGCACAAACACAGTGAGGGCCCGGCCTCTCTGGGGTTCTGGAGGTGCTGTCACATACCCCTCACCCTGGTCCCACCCAAGAGGCTGGTTGTCCCAGCTTAACTGTCAATGCACTGATTCTGAGCAGCAGGGAGAAGAGCCCTGAAAAAGGCCTGGGAGTCTACCCAGGAAAGAGAAGCCACAGTATTATTAACCAGTGGTAGAGACCACCAGTTCTAAGAGGGCACATGACCCCGGGAAGGGCCACGTGATACTCACATGACATCCCCAATATACACACGTGATACCCGCGTGATACTCCCATGATACCCACATGACACCCACGTTGAAACCCTCCCAGTCTCTGCCCGGAGACAAGCGTCACACAGGACACAGTTCTCAGAAGCTGACTGATCTGCAAGATGCTCCAGCTGGCATCGAAAGATCTTTACGGCATCTTGGTAGAGTCGGAGGGCAGCCGCTGCTTCATTTGCGGACTGATAATTCCTAATTAATTTACTATTATATGATCCTTTTATAGAGACAATTCCCTTATAAAGAGATAAGGTTCTTGAACTATGGAGTCAGGGTAAAGTAGAGACCTTTGAGGGCTTGACATCGCAAAAGCTATCGCTGCCAAGGGAAGCCAGGCTTCTCTGCAGCCTGGAACAGCTTGGTAACTGGGGGGAGAGCCAGGGAACGGCAATCAGGACTCACTCCCGCCCACCACCCGCCCACAGGCTGGGGGGCGGGAGCTCACCGGGTGGACGTCCAGGAACAAGGAATGCTCCTCTTGATTCGGGTGGAGGCCGAGCACCGCCTCCGCCAGCACTGGGTCAGCGTTGTAGAAGTGCGGGTGGGAGAGGAACAGGGGTGCATCTGGGAGGCAGAGGACAGAGATGGGGCTCAACAAGGAGGTCCTCGTCATCATCCTGAGGCCGCGCCAGGCCAGCCCGAAGTCGGGCACACCATGTGCAGACGACGACATGTGGCCACGGCCTGCAGGGCACCACTGTGACTCTGACAAGATGCAAACAACACGAACTGGCAGAGAGGAGCCTTCATTCTGGACATATTGCGCACGTGCCCGAGAGACCGCAGGGGACAGGTAAAGAGGAGCTGCTGGTTCTGACAGGAGAATATGGATGCAGGACAGGAAGGGCTAACATGCCAGACAGAGAAGGCCAGGGAAGGACATTCCAGGGAGAAGGGATGAAGGCAGCGAGGTGACAGGAGGTGAGGACAGAAAGGTTAAGTCAAGGCCGGTCTGACCTCGGGAGCAGGGGGCAGAAGTCTTCACTGGTAACCCAGGCAGCCCCAGCTGCCTTCCCAGGCAGCGCAGCATGGATCGGGGTGCTCAGGTGAGCACACCTGCGGCCACACACAGTGCAGGGAGAAGACACACCTGCTTTGCTCCTCTCCTGGCAGCCGGTCTGCAGGGCGGACACAGGCATATGTGAACAGGAGCTGACTCTGGCCAATCTGAGGGACAAAGCCAGAAATATGAGGCCAAACCTCTCCATCAACTGGCCGAACAAGGCAGAGGCCAACACATCCTCATGTGCTTGGGACAACGTACAACGGGCCTGACGGACAATGAGTGAATGGAGGATGAGTTACCACACTCCAAAACGCACAGGAAACACACAAACAAAACTAGGGGAAGATGTAGAGCAGACAGGTGCATGGACACGGGACCTAGACCTGTCATGCGGGTCTGGGGAGGGTCACGGGGCAGTGACTGCTCGTGGGATGATGAGAATATTCTAGGTAGAGCCGGTGACTGCAAGCTCTTCTAAAAGTATTCAACGCCTCTGTACTGTAAATTTAAAATGGTTCATTTTATGTTAGGGGACCTTTAACTCAACAGGAAAGAAAAAAAAAACAGATAAAGCTCACAAAGTCTCCTTTCCTAAAATTCCCAGCCAGTTGATGTCAGTCAGGTGGTGAGTTTGAGTTGTTTATGTATGACTGATACCCTCATGTGTCTGGATTCCTTCCAGCCATTTCTGAGTAAAGCCAGGCAAGGGTTTGAAATAATATCTGGGATTTTATCAAAGTCTGACTTCATTTTTCCCAGAAACCTTTAAATATCCATTGCTATGTCACTCTACATTCATTCATTCATTCATTCTCGTACCTCTTCCAATTTTGTCATATCTGGATACCTACCCCCACCACTGTATATAACTGCTTCTTTGAAATGACTGCCATCGCTTCACTGGAATAGCTCTATTTTACAAGAGCTTTAAATTGGAGCCATAACTGGCAAACACTTGCCACAGTTAGAGAGAAATTCAGTGGTAGCCAATGAACGTTGTACCGCTAACTCGAGACTCTTAGCTGCACAAGACTGTGACCCCAACATCTGTTCCTTCTCTGGTGCAGAGACTGGCAAGTGTTACAAAGGCCTGTAAGCCCTCTTCACATCAACAGAGACATCCTCCTGGAGGTGATCAGAAGGACACAAAGAGGTCCCTCCTTTACAATGATAATACCGTGTCCCCACGACTTGGAACCTGCGTTTCCCATTCTCCCATCTCCACCGTGAAAGGAGACCAACAGGTCAAACATGGGAGCTCTGTTCTCACAGGAGGGGAAACTGAGGTTCTCAGTAACAGGAGGTCACCATGCCAGGCCCCTGAAGGTGCCAAATCTCAGTTGAGCCCTGCCATGTCTCCAGCGTGGACTGAGTGGGCTGGACAATTGGCCACCACCTGCCCTGGCTTCAGACTTCAGCCCACTTATTATTCTTGCTCTTTCATTTATAATATACAGGCTTACATGTGGCTCTTTCTACTTCCAAACAGCCGCCAGAAACCCGCCCAGGTAAGAAGTGGTAATTAATTTATAGCTTTATGGCATATCTGAGCAGCCCTAACTGCCCAAGATTATCGCAGAAATGACTGAGGGACTCTACGAGGCAACTCTGAAGCTTCACATGGCATGGAAAGGGAAGATACATGAGGACTTCTTATCTTCAGATAAAACGCCAGATGCACGCGGACAGGGTGCCCCAGCAGACGTGTTCGAGAATGTTCCCAGCAGCACTAGAGCGGTGGTCAAAACACAGATGCTCAGATGGCAGAGACACCGAAGTCACATGGAAGCTGAGCTGTGTGCCCACATGGACACTCCACAGCAACGAAGCGGGGCGACGACACCCACACCCAGCAGGAAGGACTTTGACAATGTGCTGACGGGAGAAAGAGGCCAGAAAGAGAGAAACAGAGAGTATGGGCTTCATGATTCCTTTCACAGAAAGACCAAAAGCAGGCAAAGCAATGCCCAGAAGGCTCCTGCTCTGCCTACTGATCAGGGTACTGGAAGCAGGAGGCGTTCACTCTCTGGAATCTCAAACTGCAGGAGTTATTTGGGCATTTCTCTGTATATGTGTCTACTTTGATGTAACAGAAAATATTTTATTTACACGTCTTTTAAAATAATTTTCTCTTTCCCTATCCAAGCAGGAGGAACAGCGGATGCAAAGGCCCTGAGGTGGGACCACTCTTGTATTCCAGAAAAAAGAGAACGGTCAGTGGGGAAAGACTGAGAAGAAATGGCATGAGAGGCTGCAGAGGCCAGGCCCGCAGAGCCCTGAGGCTACAGCAAAGTTGGGCCTCACTCGACTGCTGGAGAGCTGTTGACATTTTAAACAAAGAGTTGGGTGACAATTCATGGTTTTGCAAGTTCCCTGGACAATAGTGAAGAATACTCGGTGATAGGGTGCTGACGTATATCTGAGGAATGGGGAAAAAGCACATATGGGGAATCTACAGTCTGAGTTTATTTTAATTTATAAAATCAAAGTTACTGCAGTAAGAAAACTTGGAATAAAAGAAAAAAAGGAAGTCCCCTGGGTGACTCTCTGGAACGATGTAATCTCTCAGAACTTTATACCACGGAATTGTGTTTGAAATCTGATTTCATTCAAACCCACTTTCACTGAAATAGTCACATGAGATCAGTGGTGACCACACTGGACAGTCTAAGGTGGCAGCAATGCAGCAAAGGGTCACTATACCCCGGTCCCAGAAGACAGTGGCCTGGACCACAATGAGGGGGCAGCGGCCGAGAGACAGAACTCGGTCTGCTGATGAACTGGGGGAGTGGGGATGGGGAGCAATGAAATTGGGTGTCCTGGGGCCTGGCACCCAAATGAAAGTCACTGCAAAGCTGGAGGGTACGCCAGTACCAACCCTGCAACCCCTGAGAAAGATCTGACCTGCACGGCTGCTTTTCTCCAGAGATGGGGTCAAGGGCCCTCCCCATGGAGCCTCCTTCTCAAGCTACGGGTCATGGTCCCCAAAGATGTCACGTTGCAGGCCCCAGCACCTGGGACTATGACAGGACAAAGGGGAATATAGGTGGCAGACGGGATAAAGGGTGTAGCTCAGAGGACCTTCGAACAGGAAGAGTGTCCTAGGTTCCCCAGTGGGCCAGCGGAGTCTGTAGCCTCCTTCAGAGTGGAGGAGAGAAATGGGAGAGGCAGAGGCAGGGCAGACAGGACCTCGGGCAGGGGTCAGAGCACTGAGATATTGCTGGTGCTGAAGATGGAGGAAGGTGCCATGAGTCAGGGAATTGATTCTGGTAGCTTCTAAAAACTGGAGGAGGCCAAGAAACAGATTCTCCCCTGCATCCTCCAGAAAGGAACACCGCCTGTTGATACTGGGTTAGACTGGGGAGACCTGTGTCAGGATTCGGAACAACAGAAATGCTGAGGATAATAAATGTGTGTTGCTCTAAGCCACTGAGTTTGTGGAAATTTACCAGGACAGCAAGTGATATACACTCCTTATTTTTCTTCGAATGATCTTTCTGCTGCCCTCATTATCTCCAGCCTAAAGGGATTATCAAGAGTACAGAGATCAGAGATTAAGGAGACAAGACCCCCATCACACACACCTTCCCGCCCTTCAGTGGTCGGGAAGACACGTACTAAACCTGCAGGTGCTGATGTTCTGAACTCCAGACTCCCGGCACGGGCAGAAGCCCTCGTTGGGAGGGTAGACAGAGCCATTGGCGAATAAGGTGTTGGGGGCCACGAAGCGATAGGTGGGGATGCCTTCAAACATCCCCGGCTCCTTGTAGATTAGCGTCATGGACCTGCAGGGGCCAGAGAAGGGGTAGGATGACATCCAAAACACAGTGGCCAGAACCAGGTCCCAGTGAAGCTAACTCACATAGAGCCACACTTCCCGCACATATGGCCACTTCCCTGGTTCCAGCGGCCATCACCTCTTACCCAGGGAATGGCCACATCCCCAGCCTCTCCAATCTACTCCTCACAACTAGAGGGAGCTTTAAAACAAGAACGCAACACATGCATTCCTGCTTAAAGCCCTGCAGTCATTCCAGACTAATCCTCACCCTGGCCCCGATCCTCTGGGGCCTCTCACCTCTGCCTCCTCTTTACTGCTGTTTTGTAGACATGCTCCTCTCTGCTCCTGGACCTTTGCACCTGCTGCACCCTCTGCCCAGAAAGTTCTTCCCACACCCCCTCACATCTGACTTCAGCTCTTCACTCGGGTTGGGGGCTCAACTGTGTCTGTGCCCTGCTCCCTATCACTTTCCACCCACCCACTCTGCTGTCCATTTTCAAAAGCACTTCTGAATTTAAATATGAACATCAGGTCAGAACTGTGCTATCCACAGGGGCCACTCATTGCACTGGATTTTCCATCCAGGGGCTGAAAGTGTAAAGCACCTTCCAGATTTCTACAACTTGATACCAAAAAAAAGGGAAGACATCTCTTTGATAATAATTTTCATTGATTACACAATGAAATGGTAATATTTTCAATGCACTGGATCAAATGAAATATATTATTAATATTAACTTCCTCTGTTCCAGATACAAATTTCCTGAAATAATTAACTTTTGCTTTCAAGCTCAAATTTTATTATCAGCAACAAATATTGTCATTGTTATCCTTGAAATGACAGGTTCATTTTATTTTTATTAAAATACTTACCAAATGCTCACCCTCCCCACCCTCCCCAAATCAACTTCACCTGGCACGCCCTAGTGGAGTAGCGGTCAGGTCAACACCTCCGAAGGCATGCAGGCTACATACCCTGGGCACTAGTCCTGGGCCCCGGGGAGAACAACCACCAGTATAAACAACTGAAAGAAAGTGCATCTTTCTCCTCTCTCTTCTGCCAGCCTGCCTGGCTGCTCACCTTCATTCCCACCTGCACCTTTTCTTAGGAAAAAAAGGAATTAATTTCACTTTATTTTTAAGGGGGTCACCAGAAATTTTTAAACTTCATGTGGGATACACTCCATAAGTCTCAGCTGGGAAGGCACAGGAGGCAAAGTCTGCACTGGTGAATTCTCAAGGAAGACATTACCCAGAGAGGCCCAAGCAGAGGGCAAGCAGCAGCCAAGAGGCACAGGCCCAAACACACAGCCCTGCCACCTCCCAGGCTGCAGCTCTGGAGACTGAAGGGGCTGCAGGACATGGAGGTCCCCAAGGGGTCCACCTCCAAATGGATGGAGACGGTCAGAAGAGGGGCCACGGGGAGCTATCACTTGTCCTGTGACCTTGATGGCTTCCCGCCCACCAGACCACCCAAAGCCCAAGCCACTCCAGCCTCCCGCCTCTGGGCCTTGTGTGGTGTCAGCAGCTGGAGTTCTGCTTTCGGTGCTGTCACCACGGAGAACTCGGGGAGGCACCAAGGCCGAGTGAACACACAGATCCAAGGCTCCCCAGTGCACTGAAGCCCAGAGGAAGGGAAGAAAGGGCAGTTACCTGCAGGCCTCTGGGCTATAGAATTCCAGTGAGGATTCGGGATTCATAAAGGGCGCCCACATCTGCCCGGAAGTGCCATTAATGCTGTTACACTGGTCGGAATGCCAGTAGTTGACCTGCAGGGAAGCAACCAGCAAGCCTCGTGAGACACACATTGGGCATCACATACCATGCTGCCACCCATGGGCCTGCTCCTGTCCCCTCAGTTCCCAGGCCTGTCTCTGGATAGAGGCCAGTCCCCTCGGACAGACAACCTGGCACGATGGGAGGACAGCAGGCTGTTTAGACACCGTCAGACCTTGTCGACTGCCACCCTCATGCCCCGACTATGGGGTATCTTGGCTGGGGCCTTGGTGACTTCATCTGTAAAGTGGGCCCATCACCCACATAGAGCACAGTGAGCAGGGGAGGCGGGAGGTAGGGCACAGACACCCTGGGCTCTCAGCAAGGAAGTCCCCCTCCTAAAAACACAAGGACTGGCAGGTATCTGAGATCAGGATGGCAGCCACTTGGCACTCACAAAGCAGTCGCTGCCTCTGGGCAGTGAGCCTCTGGGCAGTGAGCCTCTGGGCAGTGAGCCTCTGGGCAGTGAGCAGAAACCGGGCTTCTCATGCCCACCCCCTGAACTATGGGAACATTTCATCACGTGCACACGGGAACCTTCACACTGAAAAACAAGTCAAAGTTTACATGGCCCCATTAAGAACAGTTGTCACGGGTTACAGAGAGCACCCCTGCTGCGCTGGGCCCCACGGGGTGCATCATGTCCGCAGGGAGCGCCCCGTGTGCTGCTACCTTCGTGGCCATGTGGACGGAGGAGGTCACGGAAGTGGAAAAGTGAGCTGCCCAACAATGAGTGCCATGTGACTGCTGTGTTCAAAGGAGAAAAAGCACCGTCTCTCTGGGGCATTATGTCTCGGGGTGCAGATGGACAAACCCAGACAAAAAGACATCGCCAGTGCTGGCAGCTGCTTCCTCGTGGTGGGTGGGGTGGGTATGAAGGGTCCACAGTGCATTGTAGCTCCGTCTCTCTTGTTTTAGGTTTGTATGTGAATGGCTTCCTCTGCTTCTGGTGTCTTTCTATTTTTAACTCAAGTAACACCTTTTAATGCAGCGATGGCTCTGTCATCAGGGCTCTTTCTGAAACATTTTTGTAAACGACGAAGCCAAGGAGACACGAGGTGCTGAAAAGTGGGGTTTCTATGCCCACCCAGTGTGGACCAAGAGTGAACTGAGCCTTAACCGGGGGTCAAACCCCAGCTCAAGTGTGGGGACACCTCCCAGATGAGTCTCAAGCACACGGTGTGGGAGCCCAAGGGGGCCCCTGCTGTCGGTTCAACACTCACCTTGCTGAGTCCGTTCCACTTGTCCACCAGGTGGATCCTGCTGAAGTTTTTCACCCCCGTGAACACAGTGAAGACCCCAGAATTGGAGTTGTTGAGCTGTACATGCGGTAGAAAAGAACACCTTAGGGCACCGGGGGTGAAGGCGTCGCGACCGCTGGCCCTGCCCTGGAGCCCGGCGCCTGGCATCAGGAGGACAGGGGGCCTCTGGACCTCTGGGCTGATTACAGTCCACAACATGTCCCACCTTCCCTTCCCAACGCCAGGAGACTCAGGTTCTCGCCCAGGTGAGTGACAGGGTCACTGATAATAAAGCGAGTGGTGGAGAGCTAAGGGAACGTAGCAGTGCGGTGAGCCAGCCTACATTTGACAAAGTGTGAACCTGCACATTAAAGGTCTATTATTTCATAAAAACACAAACAAAACCTGAGGGAGGTGCACAGATGTATGGATACCGGGGGCAGGAATCCAAAGAGGTGGCTGAGAATTCCAGCAGACCCTACATCAGAACCACCCGCCTGCAGCTGCTCCCAGTGCCCGACTCATGTGAGATCATCCATGCTATTTGTGTTTTTTCAAAAAAAGAGATCGAGACAACTAGGAAAGGATGTAAAAGTGTTCTGAAAAGACGAAAATATAAATGTTAAAAAAAAAAAAATGTAATTTAGAAAATTAAGAAAAAAGCAAGGCCAGGTGACCACTTCTATCGGTGAAAAGGAGCATTCACACTCATTTCACGTGCTCTGGCTGCTGCGGTGTTACACGGCGTGTGTGTCAAGCTACAGCCTCCCTGAGCTGGGTCCCTCAGTGACGCCAAAGTGCAGAGGGCCCCCTGGTCAGCCACACTGGACAAGAAACATGAGCAAGAAATACACAATCGCTGTTTTAAGGCACTGAGATTCTAGAGCTGCATGTCACGCAGCATACGCAGCCCGTCCTAAGGGGACCCAGTGTTTACTGCGCATGTCCAGGCAGTGCGCTCTGGACCTTGGCACTCTGACAAGACTTCCTAGCAAGAGCTAAGACACGTTGCTGTACCTGAGACTCCTTTTCTGTGAGGTGTAGCCCACGTAAGGAATCCAGTTTACCAGCCAAGTTGCTAACCTGATCACTGACTAGGTATAAGGTTCCAGCACAGGGCCCAGTAAAGTTTCTAATGGCCATGTATCCTTGTCACGTTAACTGTCCATTCAGAGCATCACACTTCAGCCATTATGAGCAGAGAATAACAAAGAGGCTTGGGAGTATTCCAAGAGCTCATGGGTAGAACCTGCTGAGCGCAGTGCCTGGGACACAGTAAGAGCGCAAAATGCAATTATTTATTTTAGTAGTAGTAGTAGTATTATGATAATAATAAATGCTGGCCCAAAAGAAGACTTAAAAAGTAATTATAATAGAGAAAGTGTATTAGAGACTACTAGTTACTACACAAAGTTAATTCTCCCCTTTCTCCTTCACAACAAAACCCAAACCTTACCAGGACACCAGCTATCAGACTGAATCTCCCAGCTTCCGTTGTAACTAGTGGTGGCCCCAAGACTAAGTTCTGGCCAAAGGAAAGTATGTGTAAGTTGGGTCTTGCCCTTCCAAGAGGGAGACAGATATGACATGCTGTTTTATCTTCCACCAACCCACCACTTCTTCCTTCCTTCCTGCTATGCTGCCTGGAATGTGGATGTGATAACTGGTGCACTGGCAGCCGTCTTGAACTATGCAGCGATCCTATAGAAAGAAACCATGACCGAAGGATAGCAGAGCACGGTAGAACTCTAGATCCCTGAAGAGTACAAATCCAACACACCAAAACTGTCACTACAGGTTATAGTCCTGTTATATGTAACTACTACTGTTAGAGTCCTGTAGAAATTTGGAGCTCCCACTATACCAGGTAAAACAAAGATTATACGCACAATAGTGACATAGTAATAACTTTCATCGTTTGCTTCCATGTCTTCAATATGTTTTTACTTAACTCAAACTTGCCCATCAACCACACACACAAAGTGTATTTTGTCTCTGTCACAGGCCATGTACAGAATCATGATCCCTGTCCTCCTAACACTCCCTACCAGATCAGCAGAGTCCAAAGAGGGACTGAGTCTGGAGCAACCCAGCGGGCTCATTAAAACCTGTGCTTGAAAGAGCCAAGCACAGGGGTCAGAGGACAGATCATGGCTCAATCACTGGCCTTACCAGGTTATCAGGGGTCACAAGAAAGAAAAAGTTGGCAGGCCAGAGCAATGTTATAACTGACATTTGTGATCTGCCTCCCCCGCAGCCACTCCTCCTCCCATCAATAGCCTCCAACTGTCTGAGTCCCGATCACATCATTGTGTCTGGATCAAATGGCACCAGAAGTCACCTCTAGAGCTCTATTTTGCTTTGTTTGCGTTAGAGCCTCTGACATTTACATTTACAACCCACAGTCCCTGGACACCCAGGCAGCTCTAAAAGCAAGTGGGTAACTGGATCCAGGCTGTGCCCATGTTGAACAAGACAAGCCTGGAATTCTCACGGGCCGTACTTACCTCAGCAAATAACCCGAACTTGCCCTTGAAGGGTAACATGCCTGGGAAGTAGTTATTGATGAGGTGCACAAGGGGGTCCTCATACCCCCACATGATCTCTTTGACGGTGCGGTTCATGAAGGCACGCTCCCGGAGAGTAGTAAATATCAAGGTCATTAATACCTTCAGGCTCAAGGGCTTCTCCTCCATCATTGACGCTGCGCCCTGTAGGATGAGGGGACACCAAGGATCAGAGGCTAGACATAGCTGGTCCACCCCACTCCCCTAGGGAAATGTCCAGGTCTACAATGGACACGTGGTATGTCTGCAGCATCCAGAACATTCCTTGGTCCTTTGGGAACAGGATCACGTGTGCTCTTGAAAACACCTCTCCCTACCCCTCCCACCGCAATGGATGGGAGCTCAGTTAACTCCACCCACAGTCCCTGGGCCCACCAGGCTTCAGGACTGGCCAATCAGAGCCAATGAGCCAAAAGGAGCCATTCATTCTGCTGTAGGTAAGAGGTGAGGTCCCTGATGCTGGGATGTGTAAATCTGTCCCCACCAAGGGGCAAGTCTGCCAGAGCACGGGGTCTGCCAGACCCCAACAACCCTGCTTGTACCCTGGATCAAGTCACACCTGAAACCAGGAACCCCATGTCCTTTCAGTGACATGAGGTCATAAATTCCCTTTCTGCTAATGTCAGTTAGGAACACCTTGGACTGTCACCTTATGACTAAAAGTCTTAATAGAGATTCTACTGCATGTCCTTATCACCTCCCTCCCAAATACCAGTGCCCCAAGCTTCTGTCCTACCCAACATCTGGGTACCTAGAATATAGGTGAATGTATTTATTTATTTATTTATTTATTTATTTATTTATTTATTTACTCATCTATTTTATTTTTTAAGTACAGGCAAGAATGAAAGTGAATAAGCAGGCAGGATGGACAAGAGAAAAGGAAGAAGCATTTTATTTCACTGTTCATCTTGGTTTTCTCCTTACTGTTCCCATCATTTTTAAAAAGTAGTAACAAGCAGCAGGCCCTGGTGACTCAGGTGCTAAGTCTGCACCTAGGGCGCAGTCCACATACAGCTTGAGGACCCAGAGTTCACAGCCTTGGGGGATGCAAAGAACAACTAAAACGAACAACCATATAAATTAACATGCTTTTTCCTCCTCTCTCCTCCTACCTGCTGCTTGCCATCACTCCTGCCTGCCTGCCTTCCTCTTTAAAACAAAGAAAAATCACCAAAGGATATAAAATAAAAGTTCCTTTCCAACCCAACCTTCCTCTGCCCACACTCCAGCCCCAAGGCAGTCCCTGGCTTTGGTTCTAAGGTCTTCCTCCACGGTCACCTGCACCCGAGGTCAGGAAACCATGACCTGTGGCCAGTGGCAACTTAGTGCAGTCCATGAGTAAGAGTTTCTGCATCTCAAGTAGCCAAAGAAAACAACAGAAGATCCCGAGAAACATGAAAATTACACAAAACTCACATCTCAGCATCCATAAAATGAAGTTATACATAGCCACGCCCATCTGTTACGCTCGTGTCTGTCTGCTTTGAGCTAAAATGACAAAGTAGCTGCAACAAAGACCGCCTGACCCTCAAAGCTTAAACAGACTTGCATCTGGCCCTCTGCAGAAAAATCTACCCACAGCGGTCTAGGCCCATGTGTGCACACGAGTGTCTCTCCTTTATCAATGAGCACTGGACAAGGCACGCACTCTGCACCCTGCCTGTCCCTGCTTAGATATAACTTAGGGGCACATCCCATCACCTGCTCTCCTCTTGCTGGCCATGCGGTTCTGCGCTGCCGCACCCCCACTGGGCCACCACAGTGGGCCCACCTGTGCACGTTCGGGCAGCGTCCAGAGGTCTGCTCTGCCAACATTGTGAAATAATCTCTTGAGCACGACATCTTTGCCCGCGTGTGTATTGTTCAATTGAGAGGATACATTCCAGTAAGTGAAATGTCTGCAGTTAAAGGCAGGTGTGCTTTACAGTGAAAGTCACAGCATGCCCTTGTGACACACGTGGCTAAGACACTGGGCATGGACCCTGTGAAGCCGGGATTTCCAAACCCGGGCTGGTGGGGGTGGGGGTGGGGGAGGAGAGGCACGGTTTTAAAAATTAACGTAAAAAATGCTTCTCCCTTTGCTTCCCTTCGCTCTCCACCTTTCCCTTTCCTCATACCAACCATGTTCGTAGTGACAGTCCAGTCCTGGGTCACTTCACAACAGCTCTGCACGCTGAAAATGTGTCACTGGTGATTGCATCATTGTGCAAACATCACAGAGTAAAGCACGCCTGACGGGCCACTACAGAGCTGTGCACGCGCAGTCTTTTAGGACCATCATCACACACCACACTGTGAGGTCACCGCTGACCAGCGCTAGGCCGGGTCCACAGCAAACGCCCGATGACCCCTCTGTTTGGTGGACGAAGGAGCTCATGGAAGGCTGAGCGCAACAGAAGGCGGACGCCTGACCCACACTCTGTGGGTCCAAACCCCTGATGCGCTCCTTCCTAGTGGAGTGACCCAAGTGAGTCACCCAAGCCCTCTGGCCTTGTCTTCGTACTCCAGAAGAGGAGAAAAGAGCAGCACCTAACGTGGATAGGATTGTGGATGAGTAAACAAGGTAATATGTGGAAATCCCTTAGAACACTCAGTTCTGACACGAAGTGTTGGCAGGAAGATGCTCGCCCTGCAAGCCTGAGGCTACCCTTCTAGGAAAGACAGCTGGCAAGGCTGGTCCTGGGAACTGGGGCGTCAGGTTCCACCCTCCCTGAGAAGAAGAGTTCTGTGTGCAAAGAAAGCGATCTCCACTTACCACCTGCACTTCTGCGGGAAGTCTGGGATTTGGGCAGGTGCCAGGCAGAGGTGCCAACGTGAGTGGCCCCAGTAAAGACCAGGGTGCCACGACTATGATGGGTCTGCCTGGCACAGCTCAATGTGCCGGACAACGAGCTTCTGGGGCTCTGGCGAGTCCTGTGGAACACCCCAATGCGGAACGCTGGCCCCCAGCTCACGCACCTTCCCCTTCGCTGACCTTGTTCTATGTTCTGTCCCTTCCACTGCGGTAAAGTCACAGTGGGACCAAGACCCCGTAAGTCCTAGTCCTTCGTGTGAGTCAGCAGCCCTGGGGTGGTCTTGGGGATCCTGACACCATAGCAGGCAGTTGGGAAATCAGGGACTACTTGGGTGCCCCTGTACAGAACTCTCGCCACCCCCTTGCCCCAAATGCAGAGGACAATACTCTGGGGTGCCCATTCAGCCCTTGCCTGTACCTCACTTTGGAGGCTTCAGGTTTGTAGATTTAAAAGGGAAAGGCCATGACTTCGACTAGTGCCCCCAAAACAGAGTCAGATGGACACATGGGTCTAAGACTGGCCCAAAAGCCACAGGCTACTGCAGGATGCAGGGAGAGGCTGGTCCTTGGGGACAGGGATGGGGACAGGATGGGGATGGGACAGGACGGGGATGGGGACGGGATGGGACGGGGAGGGGAGGGGAGGGGAAGGGAGGGGACAGGATGGGACGGGGACAGGGATGGGGAAGGGACAGGACAGGGAGGGGAGGGGACTGGGACGGGACGAGGACATGCGAGGCGGCGCAGGCCAAAGGCAGCCTCACCAGGACCAGGATGTTGGGCATGACGATGTAGTCGTTCTCGGAGCCGAGGGACTTGTCGGGCTGGAACTGGAAGCTGCGATACTCCAGAAAGGACACGGTGTCGTTGTCGTTGAAGGTGATGTTGCTCTTGTGCCTGAACTCCCTGAGGACAGAAGCTGCGCCTGAGCCTGCAGTCTTGCGGTGCTGCTCGAGCCACGGGGCGCCTGGGTGCCCGGCCTGCCCACCGCGGACGCAGCGCCCGCGCCTCCATTGGCTCATCAGAGGGGCCCCTGTCCGAGCGTTCTGCCGCCCGGCCACGCCGCCTCCTGGCTGCTCACATCGCCCCTCTCAGTGGCCCACCGGTCAGCTCTAGACCTAAAGCAGGACGCCCTCCACACCCTGGGCACCCCTGACACGGGGTGATGTTCTTTATTCACTTCGCCTGGCTCCCTCGACGCCCCGCCAGCACCCCAGGGCCAATTTCATCCGTTTGACCTGCTCTGGGTCTCCTGGTGCTAGAACAGTGGCAGATACCCAGAGGTGCTCTATGAAAAGTTTTGAATGAATGAAGTTACGTGTAAGGGGTGAACGAATGAAGGAGTGAATGAACAGTGAGTGCAGGCACGCCCCTGACTGACAAGTGTCTGGCCCCCACACCTCAGGCAGATTTGTTGAGTTTTCAAACCAAGTTGTCCAGAATCCAACTGTGCGTCTCAGACAGCCAGACATTCTCTGCCCACCCATCCCCTGGAAAGCCAGGGCAGAGTGGGTCGCCCATCAGAGGGGGAACCCAGTGCCAGCAGCCACAGTTAAAGGTGCAAAGACTTAGGTAGCGCAGGCGGCCAGGCCGGGGTCCCATCCACCTCTGTGACGGGCCGCATCAGTTTAGTCTCCAGACCCCGATTTCCCACCCCTCATATCCGCACCCCCCGCCTCCCCGGCTACCAAGCGGGCGTGACCAGAGTCTGGGAGTGTGTTAGGAAGACCACAAGACAGGGTAATCAACAGGCATGTGTTTCCTGGGGGACTATCTTTGTCATGTCCTGATCATCCCATAACAGCGGCTGTGTGGTCCTTGCCCCCAGTTTGCAGATGGGTAAGTCGAGGATCAGAGGGGTGAGAAAGGTTCATAAATCATAGACCCTTCTGATGCAGAAGGGTTTACCCCATCCTGGAGAGGGCAACCCTCTGTCTAAGATGCTGATACCCAGGCCCTCCGCTCACCCTGCCTCCTGGCGCCTATGTTCTTGTCGCACCAGCCCCCACCCTCTGCCTCCTCTCTGCTCCTTCCTACCTACTTTGAACCTTTGTATGTGCAGCGCCCTCCTCTCGAGCACCCTTCTCTCCTGCTAGCACTGGTTACTGTCTCAACTGTACTCTCTTCAACATTTTTACTCACTTTGGTCTACACTCTCAGTGGACAGACAGGACCTTTCTCTTCACCACCGTGTCCCCAATGTACACAGCAAACACCAGAAATACTAACTCAACAGAAAAAAAGGTTCGTCCAGGAACTTCCACTGCCCTTGCAGGCTCCTTCACTCCCTGGCCTGCCCCTTGTCCTCCAAGACCTGCCCTTGGCCCCGAGCCCTGTGCCAGGGACTGCCCATGCCTGACTTCATCCCTTAGCCTCCCCCGAGGTTACTGTACACCCCCAACCACCTTTCTGCTTCACAAACACACCGACGCTGGCCAGCCTCAGGGCCTTTGCACATGCTGCTCCCAATGCCATAGATAGCTTTCTCCGTGGCTCAGCCCCCTGAATAAAAGGCTGAGCTATCAAAGACACACGCGCATCCTGCTACACTGTTCTTTATCGCACTCAGGCCCACCAGCTCCCACTGTGGACACACTATATCCTTAACTGATTGCAGCACCCAGCCCAGAATGCCAGCCCCATTGGGCATCGAGCAGGACCTCGGAATTGGGGAGGGGGGTCCCTCCTTGCCTAGAGACCAGCTGTGTATGTGTGCATGTGTGCGTGCCCATATGTGTGCATGTGTGTGCATACATGTGCATGCGCATGTGTGCATGTGTGTGCCCTCTCACACACTCAGAGCTACCGTCCAGCCCTCCGTGCTCACCTGTACACGTAGGGCCCACGCTCCCGCACGGATGGCTTCTGGCCCTTGAGGACCTCCTGAGGGTTGACAACATCAAAGAAGTGGACGGAGAGATAGAAGGGGACAGGAATCTCTTTCCACATGTTGAAGGACAGGCTGCTGGGGTCGATGCGCACATTCTGCAGGGAGATGAGACAGACACACCGTGAGGAGGCAATGGAAACCCACATGCACCACGCATCCACGTGGCTCCAGAATGGTGGCCTCTGAGCCAGCCTGTCCAACTGGACCCCACAGCACCTTGGGGAGGGGTTCCTGGAACTGAGGGTGTTCTGGGACCAGAGAGGGGAGAGATTTAGCATAAGATCTGGATTTCAGAATTCTCATGACTATATCAGTCAGAAACTTGCCTTCAGAGGTAAAAATCATTTTTCATAAACACACCCTCCAACCAGCTGTGGGGACCACAAGGCACATTTTAAAGTGATGTTAATAAAACATTTCCCATAGGGGCCTGCATGGGGCGCTGTTCTAGACTCCTCACTGCATATCACTTCCCTGTCCAGTTCCTCCACCCTTCGAGGCACTGCTATTAGATTATTATTACCCCTAGATTACAGACGAGGAAACTGAGGCACAACTGAGGCACAACTGAGGCTGCAGAGAGATGTCAACATGCAATGTGAAGACACTGAGGAAGTTCAGGAAGGTTCCTGGAGGTGGTGGTATGTGAGCTGGGTCCGTGGGTTCCACGCTCTATTAGCCCAGTGGGAGTCCCTTTCTCCACCTGATGTGAACCACAGCCCTCAGACTCGGTACCCTGGCCTTCCCTCCGTCCTGGCCTCAAGGTCTGTGCATGGGGAGTTGCTCTGCCTGGGATGGATTCCACAATCCTAGGGGCCATCCACCATAGGCCTCAGGACTCAGCTGCTAGGTAAACTGAGGCTGAGAGATGCTCCGTGATGCCAGGCCTGGCGCTGGGCTGGGTTCTGAATCAATCTTTGGCCTTGGCCCTCTTGAGGCAACCTACAGAGCATGACAGGCTCAAGAAGGGGTGAGAGGAAAACAAGGCAAAGGGCGTCCCGACATCTGCAGATGACATTTGGGGTCTAAACCGGTAGAAAATCTATCCACGGCCCAGCCTGGGGTTTGGGGGTACGGCGGTCCAGGCAGGATTCAAACCCTGGCTGCCCCAACAACTAGGTGACCTGGGGTGGCTTCCTCACCTCCTGGTCCTCAACTGCTTCTCCATAAAGTGGGAGAACTCAGCCTCTGGGGAGGGGGATCAGGTCGGACCATGAAACCACTAGCTGTGTCCAGTCACCTGCACAGCCCTGGGAGAGTAAATCCTAACACACTGGATGTGACTTTTGGGCTTAAAGATGCCTGTTCCTCAAGCATGGCCCCTAACTCCCCCTTGGGTGCATAACTGCAGAGCTTGCTGCCACTACAGCCCCACGTGACCCTCCTGGGGCTCCTCGGAGAGACCTGATGCCCCAAGTTTAGAATCTGAGCAGCATTCCAGAGCCTCCCTGCTCCTGCACAGAGGACTTTCACACCAGTGCCCGATTCTTACAGCAGCCCTGGTACGTGGGCACTGCCAGCCCATTTTATAGATGAGGAGACTGAGGCCCTGGTACGGAGGATGCCCACGTCTCAGCACAGGCGTAAAACTAACCTTTTACTCATAACAGTAGCAGCTCACTTTACCTAGAGCCTTCTAGAAGCCAGGCACCATCCTAGACTGGCACACATGGCACATCCTGGTGACTCAGGGGTTAAGCTAGAGGTTGAGGTTAGACCATGTAAAGCTGGGGAACAGCCAAAACAAACCAACAAGTAAAAGTGCTTCCTCCTCTTCCTTCCTTCAAAAAAACAACCAACCAACCAAAAAAGCTTCTTCCTCCACTCCCTCCCTTAAAAATAAAAGTCACACATATTAATGCATTTACCCAACAACCAAGAGATAAGCCCTAATATCAGCCCCTTCTGCAGAGGGGAAAACTGAGGTCCCAGGGAGGCTAGCAAGCTACAGACAGTCGCAGTACCATGCTGGGTCTGGAAATCTGCTAGACCAGATGCAGAGACCGCAAACTGGGCTGTGGCCACCAGGGGTGCGGCTCTGGCAGGACAATGCCCATCCTCACCTGTCTTTACCTCCTAGGTGCACTCACCTTCACCATCACACTGGTGACACTATGAGGCATCTGGATGCTGGGGGACAACTCCAGTGAGCGCTGGGATGGGGGGTCCTGGGGTCACACCCAGCCAAAGGCGGAAGCTGGTAATCCCCGATGGGCCTCTGGGGTCCTGAAAAGGCAGGTTCGCCAGCTCCTCCCACATTTCAAAAGCAGCCGGAACCCAGATCTTCCTATGGAAATTCTTAATCGCTTCAATATTGCCTTCTTTTTCAAAATTGAACACGCCTGTGAGTCAATCACCACAGGTCATGCGGCCCTGGTCCTGTGGTCACATCTGGAGGGGCACTTGGCCAGCATAATCTCCCAGAGCGGGCACCTCCCAGGGCACAGGTGGCAAACAGGAGGCCGGCGAGGCTGGGTGGCTCTCTACAGATCAGACACCAGAGGAGACGCCCTCAGCACAGAATTCAGGCCTCCACCTGGAGGGAAGGGGGCTGTCCTCCAGATGAAATCCCCAAATCAGCAAGGACAGCCCACAGGAGGGTGGTCCCAGCACGCCCCCCCCTCCAGCCCTGACCACAGAAAGGACACGGGGGCTAGCAATGGGTCCCCACTTGCTGGGCCCCCATCAGCAAACTGCCAGGAAACATGTAATACAAATCAGTTTCCTTCTTTTTATGTGTTCTGATAACAACGTGCAAGACCCCCCGCCTTCTCCGTAAATGCTTACGTACATACAGGTATCGGCAGGCCTCTAGGAGTTACTCATCTTACAATAGTAACACCACTCACAGAGGGGCAGGAGGAAACTCTTGGAGGTGATGGGTGTTTCTGTGGACAGATGTGGTGATGCTTTCACAGCAGTATACTTATCTCCAAGTTCACTGACTATGTACAGATATTTTTATGTCAATCATATCTCAATAAAGTGATTTTAAAGGAAAAAAAAAAAACAGTTTCTGGTTCCTGCCTCCCTCCTCTGGCCACTTCTCAGCAAAAGTAGTTGAGCCCAGAGAAGTTTCCAGAACCCCGGAATCCTCGTGTGTTCCTCATTCGCTGCCTGCTCATCCAGTTTGAGACAAATCAGGGCCAATGTCATGAGTCACCAGATAAAGCACGTCTCTCTCTCTTTCTCTCTCTCCAACAGAAGGGGCTCTGGACTCAGGCCCCACCCCATTCACTGGGTGCTCACTCACAGAGACTCTTGGGTGACCCAGTTCTACTTGTGGGTCAAGTGACAGAGGATAAGTCACCAATCTCCCTGTGCCTCAGTTTCCTCATCCAAAAAACAGATGCACTGGTGGTGTCCAACTCTGAGGGCCGGTATGCAGTTTTGTTGGCAGAGGCAAGTGTAAGGTTTTTCTGGGCTCCGCGAGGAGAAAAAGTCAATTAGACAAAAAAGTCGAATAGTCAGGACTTTATTGGATTCTGCACACCCGGGCGAAGTTCCCAAGTCCGCAGAATGGGGCTGGGGAAGTCGCGCTTGAACAAAGGGGAGCGGGCTCTTTAAGCAAAGGAATTTCGCGGGCTTCCTATGTCGAGATTGGGGATTGGCCCTGTGAATCCAGGTGTGGGGGTTGCATCCCTTATTCTGATATCATCCACCTTTTTCCCGGGCTTGGCCGCTGGGCATGCCCGCCGTCCGGTCTTTCTGAGCCAGCCTAACAGCAAGGTGCTCGGGATAGGGTCTTGTGGTACCAGGCACCCAGAGGACCGTCATGCTGTCACCTGGCATGAAATGAGCCTGTGGGCTGCCCCACCCCCTCAGGTGGGAGTGGACTTTGCACTGATTTTAATCAAATAGCTTTCTTTTGGTCACACCGGGTCAGAGGCAGGCGATTAGATAACTGCATGTGGCCAAGCTCAGGGCCTTTGCAGCTCATGGCCTTTTGCCTGAGATAGCTAATTCTATTCCACCCCTGCCCTGGGGTCAAAGATCATAGCCCGCCACGCAAAGAGCGTTGGGAACGAAGACCTTGCGGGCCCCTTGTCAGAAGGCCCCTGGTCAGAAGGCATTCATTCACATCCAACCTTGGAGGCCCTTGGAGTCCATTCCTCCTGGGCAGTCAGGAAGGCTGCCTGGAGGAGGGAGCATGTGAGCTGGACACTGAAAACATGAATTGGGCTTTTCTAGGCAAAGATAATGGCGAGGTTATTCCTGGCAGGGAACATACCCTATCTAAAGACTATGAAGTCTTAAAGAGCATGATTACCCAAATCAACAATAACAAATGTTTTAAAACAACTTGAATGTCCATCAAACAGATAAACTGCCATGTACCCAAAGAGTGGAATACTACTCTGCGATAAAAGGAACCAAATACTGATAAATGCCATCTCGTGTATGCACCTCAAAAGCATTCTGCTGGCCTGCCCTGGTGGCTCAGGCACGAAGCTGGCAGCGGGGGCACACACTGTACAAAGCGCAAGGACCCGGGCTCACGACCCAGGACTGGGGGGAGCAGCCAAAATGAACGAATAAATAAAAGTAAAAATGCTTCTTCCTTCTCTCCCTTCCTGCCTGCTGCCTGCCTGCCACACTCCAGGCTGCTTTTCTTGCTCTTAAAAAACATGCATTATATTAAGTTTCAGAAACCAGCTACAAAAACCCACCTACATCATGACTTCATTTACGTGCTTTCTGGAAAAGGGAAAGCCAGGGACAGAAACCAGATCTATGGTTGCCAGGAGAGGGAGAAAGACAACAGCAAATTATTTGGAGGTGATTAAAATGTCCCGCATCTTGATTGGGTCACCACGAAAATATGAGGTATACATGTTTGCTAAAACGCATCAAAGTAAACTTAAAGAATAAAAATCAATGCTATGGAGGAACTCCAGAAACGTTAGGCTAACATGGTTGACAGCTTTATTGAGATACAATTCATATACCATAACTTCACCCATTTAAAGTGCACAAGTCAGTGGATTTTTATTATCATTATTTTATCATCTACTATTCACAAGATTATGCAGCCGCCACCACTTCATCCAGAACACTTCCCTCATCCAGAACGCAACCTCATCCCCAGGAGCGGCCCTCCTCTGGCTCCTGCACCCGCACCTCTATTCTCTGTCCCTGTGGAGTCAGCCACTCTGACTTTCCAGAAGAACAGAACCACACGATTCCAGTCTTCAAGTGTCCATCACATTCGGTTTCTTCAAACCCAGGAGAGACAGGAAAGGCCACGCAGTGTTTCCTTCACCTAGCAAAGTCTTCAAGGTTCACCTAAGATGTGTCCTTTGAGGTCACTGAGCGTGTCCCTGTCCATGTCTGCCTGCGCCGCAGCCACGTCAAGAAGGGAAGGTTTTCCTGGATGGATGTGGATTCACCATGATCGCCGCAGGAGCTTCACGGTGGCGAAGATGGATGCAAGTGTGTATGGGCTGATGGGCTGAGGAACACAGTGGGCCCATCCGTGCACTGGATGCAATTCACTCTTAAAAAAGAAGGAACACCTGGCACACACTGTAACACGGATGAGCTTGAATTATGTTGGTGAAAGAAGGACAAATATTGCCCGAGTCCACCACGGGAGGTCCCCTAGAGGAGTCACATTCCTAGAGACAGAAAGCAGAACGGTGAGCAGGCGCCAGGGGCGGGGGCGGGAGATGAGTGTTTAATGGGGACGGAGTGTCGGTTTTGCAAGATGAGAGCGTCCTGCTGCTGGTGGTGGCGACGGCCGCACAGCAGAGTGGATGTTCTCACTGCCCCTGAGCGCTGGGCTCACACAGGCAGGACAGCAAATCTGATGCTAGGCAAACATTGTGTGTATTTTTAAAGTGGAGGAAATGTCTGTGAATTATAGAGCAATAAACCAGCTTGAAAAGGGGATGAATGTCATTGCATGGAAGTCGTCAGTAAACAAATCCACAGTCCAGCTCTCACCACGGTCCTCTCGGCCCTTCACAGTGCTTCTGCCTTGTGACTGGCTTCTTTGGTGCAACTTAAGATTCTCAAATGTGTCCCTTTTTTGCTGATTGGTATTCCATTGTCTAGTTCATCTGGTCAATCCATCCAGTCCCCGGTTGGAGACACTTGATGCTTCCAGTTTGGGGCTATTCTGAAAAAAGCCTTTAAAATACGTGCATTTTATTGTCAATAAAATTGTCTCGGTAGAGGTGATTGACAAAAACAGTAAAACACTCATGACAGGCTGTATTTCCTACTGTGGAACGATCTCCAGAATCCTCTGAGTAAAAAAAAATCATAAATACAGAGAGTGTAACATATGAAGAGACAACTCTGATGACTCCGTGTGTGAAAGTCTAGCACAGGTGAGATGGATGCAGAGAAAAAGGTCAGAATGGAGCCCTGGGGGTACATGGGGTTTCGGGGGGCCTGCAAATGTTTTATGATGTACAGGGGTGGCTCGGAGCTGTGTCCACTGAGAAGCTCATGTTCTTCTGTCCCCTCTGCCAGATCACAAACCCACAAGGGCAGCCTCATCCACTCTGTTTACGGGGGTATCCCAGGCCTTAGAACAGTGTCTGACACCAGGCAGGGGTCCACAGATATTTACTGAGTGAACCAACGTGAGCGGAGACAAAAACAGTCAACGTGGAAACACCTGGGCAGCAACGGCTGTTTTCTCCTCTGGGTATGTGTTAATAGCTGAAACTTAAGAGTTATTGTAAAATACACAGAGAAAGACCTATACAATGTTATGATGCAACTTCCCTGCTATTAAAAAAAAAAAAAAAAAACAGCCCCACAGAGGTTGGCCCTTGTGCAAATTTCATTTACATTAATTGTTAGATACTAACCTACTTTTCAGTGAGGTCGAGCTTTACTATTACAATTCTAATAAAATTCTCTGGCTGCAGTACCCTGCCACCCCAGGGAGCTCACAGCAGGCCCCTCTGTCAGCATCACCACCTTTCCAGGTTGAATGGGAGGCCTGCCAGGCACTGGCTGGGGAGGGTCAGAGCAGCAGGTCAAGGAGGGAGAGGAGAGACCAGGCCCTATGTGGCTGTCCTGCCAAGGACTCAGGCCAGCAGGCAGACCTTGGGCACAGGCCTGGGGGAAGCTTGAACCAGAAGAGCTGAGAGGCGGTGCACCCTTGGAGCTTAACGGCTAAATACCCCGGGCGTAGTCCACATGCATCCCAAGAATCCAGGTTCTCGTCCTGGGGTCAGGGAGGAACAATCAAGACAAACAACTCAATAGCACAATGCTTCTTCCTCTTCCTTCCTGTCTGCCTCTGCTCATCTCCATTCCTGTCTGTACCTTTTCTTTAAAAAAAAAAAAAAAAAAAGTTAAAATAGTTGAGAGGAACCCAACTCAGGCCTTTCCTCACCTTCGGGAGCCAGACCTCAGCTCCCCAGGGACCAGAAAAGCACATCTTGCCAGATCCAAGGGCCAGGGAGTCTGACACCCCTGCTCAAACATCACCCGGCCCATTTTCCAGGTGCTGAAGCATTTCTGCTGGGCTCCTCTGGCTGCCGGAACAAGTCACACACTCAGTGGCTTAAAACATCTCCTCTGACCATCTGGAGGCCAGAAGTCTGAAATGCAGGTGTAGGCAGGACCGAGCTCCCTCCGAGGGCTCCAGGTCCTTCCTGCCTCTTCCAGCTGCGGGTGACTCCAGGCATCCTTGGCTTGTGGCCACATTCCTCCAAGCTCGCCTCCACGGTCACACCACCTATGACTGTGTGCCCACTTCTATCTCTTAAAGGACACTGTCATTAGATGTAGAGCTTATCTGATCCTCGCCTTAATTACATTGGCAAAGACTCTATTTTTGAACGAGACCACATTTGCAGGGAATGGGGGTAGAGGGTGGACACATCCTTGTTTGGAGGACAGTGTTCATCCCAATAGAGACGAAGGCCAGAGCAAAGCGACGAGACCAGAATGGGTTGGTCTCACTGGAGCCCACAACTGGCCGGGTTTGCACCCTGACCCAAGCACCAGGGCCCATCCGCACTGCCCTGATGCGAGGGAAGCATTCAGCATCGGGCTGTGGGTCCACCTCACACCTGGGACCCCTGTGATGCTCCAAATTGGTCAGGGTCTGGGCTCCAGACCATGATGGAAAGATGGACGGCACACTCAGCCATTCAACCGCGTCCCAGGTACTAACTGGGCATGAACTGGGGGCTGGCAGCATCTGAGGTGCATGGGGCAAAGCAGGAAAAACCGGTCCAGCCCCAAGCAGGTGACAGCCCCAGGGCAGCAGGACCAATAAGCACTTGAGAAACAAACCACCATAAAGTCCCTTAGACCCTGTAGTGTGTTGGTGTGCTGAGTGACAGGGCTGGGGCAGCCCAGGGAGGTCTCTAAGAAGGTGACATTTGAGACTGAGACTAGGAAAGTTATAGTTTCCAGAAGTGACTGACATGTTAAGAAAAATAACTTTTAATATCACATTTTCAGTGCACCCTGGTGGAGTAGTGGTTGGGTCTGTCACCTCTGACCAGCGCAGTCCATGTCCATTCCAGGGACCTGGGTTCACATCCTGGGGGTGTGAGCGGGGAACAACCAAGATGAACAACTAAATAAAGTGCTTCTTCCTCCTCTCTCTTCCTTCCAACCTACATGCCTTCATTCCTGTCTGCTTTCTTCCTCTGAAGAAAAAAAAAAGCCCAGTGTGGAAATTCTAAAGCAAGACACTTTGGTCCTGTGAGACTCCCCCCTCCACAGCACTCAGTGCAGACCTGTGATGTCCAGTCCAGCAGCCACTGCCAGGTGTGGCTCCAGGCACCTGAATGTGAGCGCTCCACACGGACATGGGCGCAGGGCTAAGGAGACTAGGGGCTGGATTTCAAAGGCTTCGAACAAAAAAAGCAAAAGAACGTAAACTATCCATTGAATGCTTTTTTTATATTGATCACATACTGAGTCACAGATATGTTAGGTGTATTGAGTTAAAGAAGAAAAACCCCTAATACTCACTTCACTTGTTTCGTTTGCTTTTGCTTAAATGGGGCCACAGAGGTCTTTGAACAATCCCGTTGTGGTCAATGTCATTACTTTATTTTTTATGTTTTTAAGGAAAGCTCCAGACAGGCATGAAGGCAAGCAGGCAGGCAGGAAGAGAGAGGAGGAAGAAGTATTTTGAATTATTCTTATTTAGGTATTCATCTTGGTTGCTCCCTCTGGACCCAGGTCTCGAACTAAGGACCTTAGGATGTATGTGGACTATGACCAGCGTGCTAACCCGCTAAGCCACCATGGCATACCAAAGTCGTTTCTTTATAAGTTAATGAGAAAAAGCCTGCTAATCTGGCCGGGGCCACTGTGTGTGGCGCTGGCTCGTCCTCCCGTGTCTGGTGGGTTTCTTTGGACACGCCAGTTTCATCCCACATCCCAAAGACGTGCACGTGAAGTGCACTGGCATGTCTGTCCCCGTGGGAGCGGGGCTGTGCCCCTGGTGGGGTCTTGCCTTGATCCTCAGCTGCAGGACCGGCTCCGGCCACCTGCAGCCCTGACCTGGAAAATGAATGACGACAAAGGACTGTTACCCATCAGAAATGTTTGGGGTCCTAATTTAGAAGTTCTATGTGTTTTGTGACCAGAAATCTGCAGTAGGCACTTAGCTCTTGCTTATATCTTTAGCCCAGGCAACACCGATTTCATTCAGTGTCGCTTCACTTAAAAGTCACTGTTTCTGAGAACATACCAATGATGCTACTGGGGACTCACTGTCCGAGAAAGTGTCAGGTCACATGTGCAGCTTGATGTGTGTGGTTCAAACTGTTTCTACGGGCAGTGCTGGTGTGGACAGATCTGACAGGCTGCCTCCTTCACTCCCTGGCTTTGTGGCCTCAAGCAAGACTTTCCCCTTAGACCTGTTCTCACCTGCAAAATGAGGGTGGCAGAGTGCCCAGCAAAGGCACACAGTGGGCGCTTACTGTAGTCGCTGTAATCATCACTGGTCCACCCAGTCGCCTTCGAATGTCAATTCCTGTGCTTGGCACTCAAGGCTCAAACGAGCCCAGCTCTCCAAGGTGCTCCCAGCCCGGGAAAATATCGCTCACTGCCTCCCAAAGCACCCTCCTTCTCCCAGGGTGCCCCACCTCCAAATCCAGTAACCACTTCCTCCAGGAAGCCTCAGGACCGACCTGAGATGATCTAAGTAGGAGCCCAACTCATTCTGCATGCTCACCGGCCCGTGCTAGGTGCTATGCTAAGGAATTTAAAGACACAAAGAGGAACAAGACCAGCCACTGTCCCTGGGAAGCTGGGGTAGGGTAGGCTATGGGGAGCAGGAGAATTTGTAAAGCACAAATGTGTCAGGGAACCAGACACCACCTACTTTACCTCATGACATTCTCAGAGGTCAGTTTTCCAGATGTGGACACAGAAGCTTGCAGGTCGAATGTGTCCCTGGGGTCACAGGTGCAGGGAGAGCATGTTCCCTGGCTTGCATATCCAGGTCAGGCCCATGTCCTGACACTCCTCTCTTCAGCCCTACCCCTGGGCTGGGAGCACACAGAGCTTCACAGGTAAATCACTGGCGTGACCCAGCCTCTGAACTGCAGAACCCAATCCCTCCCCAATGGTAACAGGAAACAGTCCCCAGAGGAAACACCTCTATCCGGAGGAGGGACTCGGCCCACCCCAGACTGGACAGTTACTTCCTAGAGCCTGAACCCAGGCTCCAGAGACCCCCAGCCCTGGGTGGGGCAGGAGGCGTGAACTCAGGGAGAATGCATCAGGCCTGAGTCATCTTGGGCCTTGGGAACACCGCGCCCTTGGCTTCTTTGAATTTAAAGGTAAGAAGAATAAGGTCAAAGCTTTTTATAGGAAACCCAAGGACATCACTAAGACAAAGGGGTGAGTTGCCTAAGATTTGAGTCACCCTGGCTCCTCCATTGCCCTCTCACCCAACGCCCATTCTTCAACAAGTCTTGGCTGCTCAGAGGCTGAGCACACCTGAGATGCCCTCCCCTTCGCCACCCCCACAGCCCCTGGTCACGAGTTCAGCCCAGTGAAGAAAACCTCCAGTTTTTCTGCTTCTGCCCTTGGCCCAGGGAATCGGTCATCCCTTCAAAAGATAAACTGGACCAAGCCATTCCTTGCTCAAACTCTTCTCATGCTCCCTACTTATCTCAGCCTCAAATCCAAACCCTGACACTGACCTAGGAAGCCGTGTGCCACGTCGCTCCCCATAGCCACTCCAATCGCCTCTCCTTTACCATCCGCCTCTCTCACTCTATTCCAGCCACACTGGCACCACTGTTCCTGCGCCTGCCTGACAAGTTTATGCCCCAGGGCCTTTACACTGTTTGCTCCTCCAAGGGCAATCCCCTCCCCGACCCAGTGCCCACACAGGCGACCCCTCACTTCTCAAGTCTTAAGTTACCTTCTCAAACAGACCTTCCCTGAACATTCTTCATTCCCTCCACAACACTTACTGAGTTCCCACAACATGCCACGCTCTACTTGATGTCTGGGGGGTGACAGCAATGAATGAAATGGACAAGAAAAACCTATCTAAAGGAGTACTGCCCTGTCACATTCTAGCCACCACCTTGTTTTGTCTTCCTGATATTATCAATATCAATATCAGAAATTCCTACATCATTGTTGACAAATCCCCTTTCCTGCTATTGAACTGTGGTCACGATGGATGGAATTAGAGCAGCCACTTTGGATCATGAGGCAGTCTTGAGAATGGAAGCTATACACAGGGGATGTGGAGCAGAAGGGTAAGAGACTAGATGCCCATGATTTCAGCAGCCCAAGACATTCTAGTTATCAGAAAACGTCCATTGGCCCCACAATAAGATCCTACACTGTAACAGAATGGCTAAAAGGAAAAAGACTTACAATAACAAAAGTTGTCAAGGATGTGGAGCCACCAAAATGCTCACATGCAACTGGAGGAAGTGTAAATGAGGTGAGTCGCTACGGAAAACGTTGTAACATGAAAGCTGAACATAACCTTTACCCTCAGAGGAGCAGCCCACTCCTAGAGTTTATCCCAGAGAAATGGAAAGGACTCACAGGTGTCCACAAACACTCATGCGCTTTCCTCATAATAGCCCCAAGCTGGAAACAACACCAGTGTACATGAGTGAACACAAAGAGATGGTGTCACATTCTCACAACAGGAGTGGACAGGATGCCCACTGTGACACGGATGAGCCTCACAAAGACCCTCAGCAGATGAGTCCACTTACTTAAACCCAAACCAGAAGTCAGGATCATCTTACGTTCCTGCTTTAATTAAAGCCAGTGCTTTCTGTTCATCTCCTATCATAACAAATCACCAAACTTTAATTGGGGGCTGGAGGGATGGGGAGCAGGGAGGCCATGCACAGAAAACCATGCCTTGGGGACTTGGTGTGGAACATCCAGATGTCGAGGTGTAAGCTGCACCCCAAAGGCCACATGGTGCTAGAGACCAATGTTACCTCCATGAAAAAAAAAATAAAACAAAACTGGCTTTAAACCATCACACTTTTGTTTTTTATAGTTTTAAGAGGTCAGAAGTCCAAAATGGGTCTCCCGACTCCTTAGACTCAGGGACAGTCTTGATGGTGACACAAAGGTGTCAGGAACACACACTGGGTCAGGCCCCACGCCGAGACAAAATTAAGGAACTCCACGCCTAGCCAGACCGGGGCTGATGGGGAAGCCGTAGGAGATCCGGGAAACTTCCTGGCTACCCAGGGACCCGCTGACCACCAGGCCACCGTCTCAGCCCCAAAATGGACCCACTGCCAGGGGGACAGCCAGGGAGCTCTGAGCACCCTGGCAGGTTCAAGGTTTCAAACCCTCATCGCGATGCTGTGGAACGAGTTTGGGGTGCAGCCAGCATCGTGGCACTGACAGGGGTTCATGGCTGCAGGGCCTTGTTGTAATGGTACTGTCGGAGCAGAGGTTGTCAAAGTGCGGTCCCCGACCAGCAGAGGCTGCGGTTGAGCAGCTGGACAGAAAGACAGGTTCTCGGGCCCCATTCAGACCCACTGACTCAAACTCTGGGGGCAGGGGCTGGAGGGACCGTGGGTTTTGAGAAGACCTCAGAGATTCTTCTGCACAAAATTAGAGACAAGACGTGAGGTCGGGAAGGGGAGACGACTGAGGGGTACGGATGGAACTGGGGGCGCCTGGTGGTCCTATGACAGCAGGTGAGGAACACGTGGCATTCAGCATGACTTTCTCTATTTTTTTTTGCATGTTTGAAATTTTTCATTAACAAATTTGTAAAAAAAACACTTAAAATTTCTCATCTCCTCTCCCCTGCCAAAAAACAAGGACCGGGTCTGTCTTCCTGAAGACCACTCCACAAAATGCCGGTGCAGGCACCAGATTTGGGTAGTAGATGAGTTTGGGATCATGTGATATTTCAAAATATTTGAATTTGCTGCGAATATCTTAAAGCTAACAGATAAATTCCAGATTTCCCATTTCTTCTGAAAATTACGGAGCTGGGCCACTGGGCAGCCTGCACACCCACGTGACCACCGCCCCGGGGAGCCAAGCACAGACACCCACGTGGCCCACTGAGTTTAAAACATGGGTGAGAAACAGCACTGGCTGGTTCATTCCTGCCCACCTGCCTAGGCCTCTAACCCACTCGAGGCTCAGTGAGGCGAAACACAGAAGTCAAGGCAGACACCCAGCAGCACCAAGAGCCATGAGCTCCCGTCCCCACCACCACCCTGGGCCCTAACCTCTGCACCCTGCAGTCTCAGAGAAGGCTGCCACAGATGTGAATGAGCGAGGACGCCAGGTGAGTGAGGAAACAGCTGGGAAGCGCACAGTTCCGATGCCTGGGTTCCAGGAGAGGCGAGCACAATCTCCCCCTCCACCCCCAAATCCTGGCCTCCTCTGGACCCCTAATTATGCAGCATTATTGGACACAGTGACAACAGGAACAGTCGTTGTCCCCACCCAGCCCCACTCAGGGCTGTCTCAGACCCACGAGACATCCAACTTCATGACAAAAATAGTCGGGGGTTTTTCCAGCAAACTGAAAAGGCTCAGCAAAATATGATCGGATCTGGCCGGCTTCTATCCGTTCCCAGACGCTAGCAACACTTTTACATTTATAAACGCTGGGGGTGGAAATCAAAAGATTACTACTGGGTGACAAGTAAAAGCTATGTGAAATTCCCATCTGAGCATGGCCCACCCATGTGCTAGAATGGAGGGTTCACACGGAGGAAGCGGGTAGGGGGCCGCAGCTCTGCTGAGGGGCCACCAGGAGGAGGGGGCTCCCTCCCCCACCTCATTGCCACAGAGGGAAGGAAACCAGGACAGGGATGACTCCAAAGGCACCCAGGACTATTGCAAAAGGGGCCTTCCTCCCTGCCCTTGGCTCCGTTCAAGAGCATGTGGTAAAGCGGGCCAAGGCCTTCCCATTGGGGCAGCAGTGACTCCAGCCGTAGGAATCAGAGCTGGCTCTTTCAAAGGCCACATCTTTTACAAGAGGTTTGACGTGTCATTATTTCACCACCACCCATGGGCTAGGCGGTGTGTCTGCCATCTACAAACTTGCAGCCCAGTCCAGGCCACTGGGCACCAGGGCCTATTCCCTACAAGCTAAAGTCAGTGCGATGTTTTTTCAATTGTGGTAAAATACACACCACATCACATGCACTGTCTGAACCAGTATTAAGTGCAGAGTCAGGAGCAGCGGGCACATTCACACCGCTGAGTGACCATCGCTACCACTCATCCCCAGAAATGTGCCTCTTCCCCACTGAAGCTCTGTCTAATGAAGCACTTGGTCCCCAGTCCTCACCCCCTTGCCCCGATAGTGGCATCCTTTGCCTTATCTCGATGAATCAGGCGCCTCTACTAGGTGTGGAAAGAGAATACATAGCGCGTGTCCTTTGTGGATCCGTTCAGTCAACATCAAGTCCTTGTGGTTCAGCCAGGCGGCACGACATCAGCACGTCCTTCCTTTCAAGGCTGAATCGTTCTGCTGTCTTCACAGACCACAGCGGTCATGTGCTCCTCTGTCCACAGACACTCAGGTTGTGCCATCTTTTGGCAATCGCAAACGATGCTGCAAATACCTCTTCAAGCCGCTGCGTGCCATTTTTTTGGATATGCACCCCGAAATAGACCTGCTGGATCATATCATTCTATGTTTAATTTTAGGGAGAACTCAGGCTGTTTCCCTGGCAGCGACAGCATGCTACATTCCCACCAACGGTGCACAGGGATCCGATTTCTCCTCGTTGTTGCCAACACTTTTCATTTTCTGGGTTTTTTCGAGAGCAGCTGCCCTGCTGTGTGGGAGGTGGCATCTCACTGTGGGTTTACAGTCACATTTCCCTATGAGCAGCGACACTGCTTGTCGGCGACCCATATTGCTTCTCTGAGGAGGCCTCGATTCATCTTTCACCAGCGTGACTGTGTGTGCGACTGAGTTGTCCTATCCAGAATTCAAGACCATATCTAAGGCCTGCTCTCTCCATCTGCTCTGGGAAGTGCCCTCCCCGAGTCCTTCCCATGGGAAAACAGCCCCGCCAGCCACTAAGTCTCTCAAAGAGAAGAGGCCCCTGGTTTTTCTCTCCCTCGACACCTACATCCCTTCCACCTACGCCTTTGGTTCTCTCCTTGCAAAAGAAATCGCAGACCGTTCCCTCCTTTGCACCCTCGCTGTCTCCCTCCTGCTCAGAGCCGTATCCCCTCAGTCTCCTTTCTCCTCACGGCAGCCAGGGGGCTCCATCAGGCACAGTCAGATCATACCAAAGGAACTGAAGACCAGATGTGTCCTGCAAGGCCACCACCTCTCCCTGTCAACTCTCTCCAACCCACTGGCCTGTTTCCTCTGCCCCCAAGAATGTAAGCATCTCCCACCCCAAGGCCCTCGCACTTGCTGAGCCTCTGCATGGCAGGCTACTCCCACTCCTGACTTGTCCTCAGCTCCTCCTGGCAGAGGCCCTCCCACCCAAAGAAGTGCCTCCCTACCTGTCCCTCCATGTCCCCTCTAGAGCACTTACACATATGCACAGTCTTTGAGACAGCTGTCTTTACTTGCTAGTTCCCAGGCCGCCCTCCTACCAGAAAGAACATCGGCTGTTTCCTGTAAGACCCAGGCTGCTTTGTCCCGGGTGACAGCACCCATGGTTGATACCAGACCAGCACACTGAACTTGCTCAGTAAGTGAGGGGAAGGAGTCACTGTCATCCTCCTCATACATCAATCGGCTGGTTCATACACAGGACTCAGGGAGCTGATCCTCTGAGCAAAGTGTCCTGATCGCAGGGGCCAGGGGTAACCATCCCAACCCCTTCACAGCGCCGAGGGGGACAGCTGGTGATGGATGTAAGGGTCACTTCTAGTCTGGAGGGAGGGACACTCCGCCTGCTCACTATGTCCACATGGAAGAGACACTTGGAGCTTTACTTTACTAGGGGACCACTGCTGGGGGACCACATGTCCAAAGTCATTCATCAGGTCCAAAGATGCCCCCCACATGCCCAGTGGGGAGAGATAGCTCACATCTCAGCTGGAACCTGTCCCTTCTCCCTCTTCCCTCAAGGACACGGTGGCCATGGTTGCTAGCAGCTTCGTGCACTTATCTGTGCTCCCAGACACATATCTCAGTCGCTGGGGGAAGGGGCTTAAAGGTCAGCGACGTCAGTCGTGGCCTCTTCCAAGAGAGGACAGTGGAGGCCAGGAGGCCCCAAGGACAGCCTCCTATCCCTGGCCCACAGCTGCAGCCATCAGCCTCCAGCTCCCTGCAGGATGCCACCCTTTTGTCCGGGGGCCCTGTACATGCTGTCCTGGTCACCCCACCATCCCTGTCCCCACAGCTCTGATCAAGAGGCAGAGCTCATGCCGGGCTCACTGAATCCTCAATGAGAGCTGTACGACATGGACAACCCACTTCCCAGAGGGGGACTGAGGCCCCAGGAATGGCCAGAACCCGGTCTGTTTTCTTAACCTCGTCCACGGCTAACCACATAAACAACTGGCGCGCCCTGGTGGAGCAGCAGTTAGGTCAACGCCGCCAAAGGAGCAAGCCAGGTTTGAGTCCTGAGTGCAGGGGAAAGCAACCAGTGTGAACAACGAAGTAAATATAAAATAAAGCACTTCTTATCTCCTCTCTCTTCCTGCCTGACCACTCGCCTTCATTCCTAGCTGCACCTTTTCTTTAAAAGAAAGAGAGAACAATTAGTCATGAATATAGTTTTTACTTCTTTTCATGAGTACCTCCCTTGACCAGGTGGAAAGAACAGGTGCTACCACTGATGTGGAAACTGAGGCAGGAGGTTGACGACAGGCCTAAGGTCTTGAGTGGCATCAGAAATCAGCGGTGCCAGATTTTCTCTGTGATGTCTTCCATCACCCTGACCCGCTTCCATCAACCAGCTATGAGTTTATTCCAGAACAAGGCTGGTAATTAGGAATAATGACACCAGCCTGTGGCTGGCACCTTGGGGACCCAGGTCGTAGTCAGCTAAATATACACCGGCAGCTCTACTCACTCCCGCTTATCCTACGATCATCCCTCGAAGCAACAGATGTGAGATCAGGACCCTTATTATCCCCATTTTACAAGACGGGAAAACAAGGCCTATAGAAGCCAAGTCCTCCACCCACAGCCACAACTAGAGAGAACTGTCCTGGGGGAATGAAGAAAAGAACTTCCCTAAGGAAGGCAACCCTGACCAATGATGGCCACCTGCATCTCTCTAGCTGTGGTGAGCGCCTAGGAAACCTAGATTTGGATGTAAAATCTGCCTACTGAGGGGCACCCTGGTGGCTCAGGTGCTAAGCTGGCAGCTGGGATGTGGACCGTGTAAAAGCCCAAGTACCCAGAACCACTAACAATAAACAAACAAAAGTGCTTCCTCTGCCTCTCCCTTCCTCTCTTTAAAAACAAAAATCTGCATGGCAATGTGTGTGGCCAACTTACTTATTTTTTTAATAACAGTGTGAGTCACACAAAACACCTCTCCAGCCTGGTCTGGGTCCTGGGCTGAAGCCTCTGGACAAAAGTGAGGAGACAGGCTCTGGTTCAGGCTCTGCTCTGCCAGTAGCTGTATGACCTCAGACAGGTGTCTCAACCTCTCTGAGCTTCTCTGGTATAACCTCACCTCGGAGGCAGGTGGTGAGGATCTGAGGAGCTGATGGTGTGTGTCCAGCATGTGGTGAGTATTCAACCAAAACTACTTGCTAATTAAGCTCAGCCCTCTTTTGGGTCAAATGGGGATATGTCGACCCAGAGCCTGTGAATGTGAACTTGTTAGCTTATTTGGAAAGGGGATCTTCTGCGGATATGATTAAGGATCTTAAAATGAGATCATTGGGGTTATACAGGTGGACCCTAAACTCAATGAGAGTCCTCAGAAGAGAAGACATAGAGGCAAGAAGTGAAGATGGAGACAAGGAGCACCAGGGCCACCAGATGACCGACGGAGGAGGCAAGAAGGATCCACCCCAGGAGCCCCTGGAGGGAGGGGGCCCTGTCCACACCTTGATTTCAGGCTTCTGGCCTCCAGAAAGGTGGGAGGAGAAATCTCAGGGGTTTCAAACCACCAAGTCCATGGACATAGTAGGGAACAGGCTCCCTGAGAAAGTGCCAGGGGACACAGGCGTTCTAGCAGGAAGGATTTTCTTTGCAGAAAAAAACCTGCTCCTTTTTTTATCCCGGTCCAGAGACAGGGATATAGCCTGGCCTTTTGCAGAGTCCTCACCAAGTTCACAGGGCAGGGAGGAAGGCCCCACGCCCTTGAGAGTGCGTCATGGCCAGAGGAAGGTCTCCCAAGAGCCAAACCTGGGAGTCAAACGCATATTGGAGAAGGCTGAGTGGTGTGACAGCCAGGCCACGCCCAGTGGGAGCTGAGAAAACGGGCCCCTGCAGAGGAGGGAATCAGATTCCAGGAAAGCAAGGTCCAGGAGTACTGAGGGGGGCGGTCTGGAATGGAAGCAAGCTCTGTGGGCACGAGGGTCAGACACACATGTGCCCGTGGGCTAGATAGTGTCCTCCAGAAATCATGTCCAGCTGGAACTTCAGAAGGTGACCTTATTTGGAAGGAGCCTCTTTGAATTGCCATCAAGTTAAGAATCATGAGATGAAGCCATCCTGAGTGTCGGGGGCCCTAAGTACAACGGCAGGTGTCCTTCTATGAATGGAAGACAGAGACACACAGGGGAGGGTATCCTGAGGACAGAGGCCCTAGGTAAAGAACACACACACACACACACACACACACACACACACACAAACACACACTGTGACACACACCAAGGTGGCTGTAGGCACATTAGCAGAAGGGGACGCCTAAGAAGCTTTGGGACAGCAGGGCAGGGTTCAGGGACTCACCCCCATCTGTCCTGTGTGGCCTTCTCATCCAGAGAGGAACAATGTCCCCTGTCCTCTCCTGGCATCTGACCTGGGTCACTGGGAGCCAGAGAAAGTCCATTGGAACATACTTGAAGGTCTGGGTCTAGCCCTGGACCACCCACACGTCCCTCACCCTGTCTGGGCCTTGGAATCTCCCTCCCCGCAGACTTGCAAAAGGAAGAAGGTTGAGGGTCACAATTCAGAAATGTAATCAAAACAACACCTTGCAGGCATTCTGGAAGGCTGAGTGGGGTCCGGCAAGGATGGGGTGACTCCGCACCTTCTGGAAGCCACGTGGCAGGCTCCCAGGACCCTGCAACCTGGCAGACCCACCCAGCACATGCTGAGGGGATCTTTGGGCCCAGCAAGGTGGAAGGCCCCCAGATGTTTGCTGTTTGTGGGAGCTGGAGTGGACAGAACCAGTCACAAAGGGAATAAATCAGATGAGGATGTGACCTCAGAGAGCCAGGCAGCAGCAAGAGGCAACCAGCCAGACACACGTACAACCATGTGGACAGAGTCCCAAGAGAAAAGCGGGAGGCAGAGTCACAGCCCTCACCCAGAGTGACAGACCACACCCAGCCGCAAGCACTGGCCACTCAGGGGCCCGCTCCATGCGCACTCGGCCCCACGGCAGGCAGACGTGGTCATCCTGTTCGCGGGCTGACAAAGCCCAGAGACTGCAGGGACTTGCCACAGGCCATGCCACCAGCAGGAGGCAGCCACAGGATCTGAACCCACACCCGCCTGGATCCCAGCACTACATGTGGGCAAAGACACACATGGCCTGCTTAACAGGTGTCCTATTTCAAGACACAGCCACCCAGGGAATGGGTGCCCAGGCAAACAGGATGGAGGCACGACGGTGGTGAGAACGGAGGGAAATCGTTGCTAAAGCAAAGTAGACATTCAACACGCACCTGTACACACAGGTGTGCACGCACATGCACAGGCTTGTATACATATGCACCGAGAGCAGAGCAGCCCAGTGCCCGCCATAACAGAGGGAGAAACGGACAGTGGACAAGGGATCTTTGCAGACGTGATTTGGCATAAAAAGGCTTGGACCCCGACACAGCTACTCCATGGACGAGCCGTGAAACACGACGCTGAGGGGATGGAGCAGCTCAGAGGGCCGTACACTACAGGAGTCAACATGCGCACAGCGTCCAGACCAGACAAGTCTGCGGTGACGGGAAGCAGGTGGGGCTGCAGAGGCCAGGAGACAGGTGATGGAGGAGTGAGGGTTTCACACGGGAGCCATGGAAACGCTCCCGAAGGAGACGAGGTGGTGGCTGCAGAACACTCTGGATGAAATAAATGCCACCGAATGATCCCCTTTAAATGAGCAATAATAGGTTGTGCAAATTTCACATCTATTCATTTTTAAATGAAAAGCTAATGACGGAAAGACTGGCCATCCCACCGCATTCTGCAGCCTAGAGGAGCCCCGGGGTATGCTCCGGGGAACAGGGCCAGGAGGACTCACAGCACAGCACTGGAGGTAGTCACAATCATCCTGAGCAGGACAGAACAACTGCGAGGGCCTTGTGGGGCGCTACGCCATTGTGAAAATGGGGTGCGGTTTACAGCACCAACCTGGATGGATCTCACAAACATAAGAAAGACTGAAAAATACAGTGTGCTTCTCAGTCCATCCAGGCTGCTATAGCAAAGCACCACAGACAAGGAGCTTATAAACAAGACATGTCTTTTCCAGAAGTGTGAAGTCAGGGTGCCTGCGAGGTCAGGTGAAGGCACTGTTCTGGATGTAGACTCTCCCTATGTCCTCACCAGCACAAGGAGCAGGTCTCCTCTGGGGTCTCTTTTGTAAGGGCACAAATCCCATTCTTTTTTTTTCCTTCCTAAAGGGAAGGTACAGGCAGGAATGAAGGTGAGTAGGGAGGCAGGCAAGAAGAGAGAGAAGTAAGAAGTATTTTTAATTTGTTTTATTTAATTGTTCACCTTGGTTGCTACCACAGCCCTAGGATACAAACCCAGGTCATTGAGATATATGTGGACTACACTTAGTCAGAGGTGGATGACCTAACCACTACTCCACCAGCGCACACCACAAATCCCATTCATGACACCCAATAAGTCACCTACTGGGACACCTCTGGCTCTGCCCTCCTGCCCAAATCACCTCTGGTGGGCCCCACTCTCTCTACCTACCCCATGGGTTCTCAACTCATGAATTCAAGACCATAGCCTCCCACCCAAGTTTCATCTGAATACCATCTAAATCACGTGTGGGTGAGACTCCAGCTGTGAGCCCCTGACATGGGATACATGATGTGCTTCCAAAACGTAGGGGTGGCACAGGACAGAAGCTCCCATTCCAAAGGGGAGGGGGTCCAAATTCCAAAAAGGAAAGGGAAATCCAAAACCTAGCTCACCCCCAGGCTCAAGGACAATCCCCCTGGACTGCTGCCTCCAGGACCCAAGGGGCCCTGGGCTCCGGGCAGCCCCTCCACAGCTGTTGGGGCTGAAGTCGCACGCTGGTGGGGGGAGGGCGCGGTGTCACGCCTGCCTGGAAGCTATGAACTCCCCAATCTCTGCTCAATGCCGTGGGCAAGGTATGTGGGCTGGGGATACCCTGAGGATGAACCCGCTTCTGAAACCAAGGAGGCGGCACTGAGCGCTCTGGGGTCCTTCTTCCCTTTCCTGAGCAGCACACTCTCAGTGGCACAGCCATAGGGACCCAGATGCCAAGCTCTTCCTCCAGCTCCTTCCCCTGGGGCACATGCTGGCTCTGGGCGTAGGCTGACTGAGCTTGTTCACACTCACACTTAACCTCCTTATCAAACGGTTGGCTGCCACACCCTTGGCCTTTCCTTCTGAACAAACATTCCCTTTTTATTCCCTGTATGGACAGCCTGAGAATTTTCCAAGATTTCAAGTTCTGCTTCTCTTGTGATGAGCAGTTCCACCTTTCAAGTCTTTTCTCTCACTGGCATTTTCCTAAAAGCATTCAAGAGACGCCAAGCTCACTCTGCTGAGACAGCAACTCCGCCCGATGTCCCGCTGCATCACATGCCAGCAGCTCCAACTGCCCACAAAACACGAGGGCGTGATCTCGAGTCGGTCTCGTCCCAGGCCACTCTACCAGAGGGACCTGCTCTCCTCCAGTGTCAGTTCACTTCCTCTGGGAAAAGCCTGCCCCATCCACACTGCTGCCGACACCACCACGCAGCTACCTTCCAGCCTCTCCTCCAAGCCCTCGGCAGAGCAGGCCTGTTCAGGCTCTTGCCAGCAAGCACCTCGAAACTCCTCCAGCTCCCCATCACCAGTTGCAAAGCTGCTTCTGCATCTGCCGGTGGCTATACCACTCTCCTGGCATGGACTTCTCTTGGCAGAGGGGTGAGCTGGCTCTCGGGGCGGGGCAGGCCTTTCATAAGGACTCTAATCGCATCACCAAGCTTCACTTGTGACAGCAAGGTCACAAATGCAGCAAATGGCAGTGGAATCAACCATGTTCTCAGGATGTTCCCAAAACAAACATTTTCAAACCAACCCCCAGCAGGGAGGGAACACAGAGGCTGCTTTAGAGACCACTTAACAAGTGTGCAAGCTCACTTGCGGGGATGGCTGGGCCATCCCTGGACATTCCAGTGTTCAGTCGCCTAGATATCCAGGAATGATGGCGCGAGAAAAGACGGAGGACAGTGCGCAGAGAACGGTCCCATTTCGGAGAAATGATGATGGCCCTTTCTTCCACCTGCACATGTCTAGAAGGTTGAGAGGATGACAGTAAGCCCCACTGAGACACAGGCTGAGCTGTGGCACTAAGTGCTTTACACATGCTGACTTCTCCCGCTCCATCAGACCAATACTGGAGACACTTCTGGTCATTCCATTTGACAGAGGAACTAAAGCACACAGCTGCTAAGTCGCCTGTCCAAAGGCACACAGCCAGAAAATGGCAGGCAGGGTCAGGATCTGAACCTGGCTGTCTGGATTCAAAGTCCATGCTCGAGTACACCTAAGCTCCTGGATGTCGAAACCCTGGCCAGTGGCTGCAGAGCCACCTAGTTGTCTGAGAAGTCGTGTCTGACCTTGATGGGGGCATGCCGGCACCACCTTCTCGGGTACCACTTTCAGCTCCCTGTGTCCCCTGCCCGTGAAGCTCCCAGGTGAAAGGTGTTCATGCGGGCCCCCAGGACTCTCAGTACACAAAGGGAAGCTCCCAGAGGCCCCAGGGACCTGGAGGACCAGGCAGGTCTCTCCCTCAAGCAGCTTGGCACTGTTCTGACTAAAGAAGGGCGTGCCCTGGTTTGGGGACAAGAGTCACAGAGGCTGGCAGTTATTCACCTGGGGACTGTTGCTGACAGGTGTGCCAGGTAACAACACTATAGAAATACCTGCAAGCTATAAGGACTGCAAATCAACTCCTCCATGGTAAATGGGCAGAATCTGATAAAAGCAGAGTCCCGGGCTCACCCTGCCCCGACCCTGGTACCCTCCCCCAACCCCCACAGCACACACCAGGAGACCTCCTGCTGGGGGCAGACAAAGCCTGAACTTTGGCACACCCCAGCCCTGCCATCTCTCCCAGTTTATAAAAAACACCTCCTCCCAATCCTGTCGCCAGGATGTGGGGGGTAGGGGTGTGAGCGGAGGCCATGGGACTTTCCGCCTGAAGGATACTGGCTTATGACTTGCTCCTTCACCTGCAGAGCCCCACCAAGTCCTGCTCCCCAAACTCCTGGCCTCCACCCAGCACCCCACTTCCCGTTTGCCTGGATTTGTTTGTCCTGCCTTGCGCAAATTCTTGTTCCCCTGGGTTTTGGTTCCCCCATGGGAAAATAAAGGATGAAACTGAGGTGTATAACCCAAGTTCCACATATGATGATCTGAAGAGTTGTGAAAACTCTCTGAGAAAAACAATTAGTTAGTGAGACGACACCTCTTCCAGGTCCTGGACAGAGTCAAACAAAACATTATCTGAGACTAACAGAGACTAACAGACACAGGCAATGAGGAGCTGAAGCAGGGAAGCTATTTTGAGACAAAGGGCCCAGTAACCATTTCTGCTGCCTGTCCCCCTTTTCTCCTTCTAAAAGCCTCTCATTTTCTTTTAGGGCACACCCCATCCAACCTGGTCCCCGTGGTTTGGGATAAAGGACCTCCCGGCTCCCACCAGCTCCAAGGTGGGGCATGCGTACCAAGTCTGACCAATCAGAGCAGCCCATTTCTGGAGTCCCCGTGATTTGGTTCAGGAATGAGCATGTGATACAAGCCTGGCCAATCAGAGCTGATGAACATTCATTACTTTTCCCAACCACTAGAAAATTCCCTCACTGGTCATCCATATGAGGTTCTCTTTGGATACCTCTGAGCAAGCCCAAAGCAGCCAGTTTTTCCGCAATCTGGTGCAGATAGCCAGTTTTCTGAGACCCAGACAAAGCTATTGGCAAGCGACAGAGAAGCACACATACAAAAAAATGTTTTTTAATTCTAGGATGGCCCCATCCTGGCCAGACTTACAGGACCCACAGAGGGAAGGGCAGGGCCACGAGAAGCTCCACCGCACCCTGTCCAGACCCATGCGAACCCAGTCGATGCCAGGCTCACAGGCATGCAGTTGGATAAGCCTACACGTTTGAGATGCACATAGGGTACACCTCCGTAATGCTGCACGGAATACAATCACCAGACTAGACCTGCCTCTCCCACCTCTTGCCTGACAGTTCTGTTGACGAGGACAAGAGCGTATAACATAAATGGCTCCACTTTAATGCTGAATCTAGGCTTAAGAGCAGCAGGAAAGAAATCCAAGCTGCCCAACGTAAGGATCCCAGATCCCTCAAGAAAGGAAAGGGAGGTGGCCCCAGACCAGCTTCCATGCCTCCCTCAGCCCCTGAGCTAGAACAGGGACTGTTTTTTCACCCACCACCCACAGACAGACCTGATGGCATCTCTGTACACCTGTGTCCCTTCCTCCAGGTCACTCCACCTTCATGTTAGACAAAGAGGAGGTCAATCAGAAGACAATGCTTGGTCAGAGGAAACACTCAGTCTTTGGCAGAGATAGAAGTCAGATTTTATACCCTAGGCAGGAAGGTTTTAGTCAGGGTGCTGAAATGATCCTATGTGCATTTTTTTTAAAACAGCATTCTGGCTACATGTGGGAGAACTGACAGCAGAGTGGCATGAAGTGGCCTCTCCTGTAACCAGTGAGAGGCAGGGGGGGTCTCAGTCTGGAGTCGGGGCCAAGCAGATAACAGAAGCAAACCTGGGTCTGCATAGGACCCCAGCCTGCCATTAGTCACGATCCTCCCAGTGAAAACACCCATGAGTCTAACCACCCAGTCAGTATTTGAGAATCTGTGATTGTGTACTAGACATCATTCCAGGTGCTTGGGACCCAGCAGTGAGCAAAACAAAGACCCTTGGCCTCAGGGAGGCCACTCTTATGGGAAGAAAGAGACAATAAGCAATAAACATGATACCCAATATCTCAGCAGGTGACAGAAAATAGAGCAGGGTAAGGAGGGCTCGAAGCACTGAGAAACAGGAAGGGAACTGCAATACTGAAAACAGGGAGGTCAAGTGGGCCTCCGCGAGCAAGTGAGACTTGAACAAAGACCTAAACATGGGGGGAGAGCCAGTCACACACATGCCGGCAGAAAGTGTCCTGGACCAAGAGCAAAGGCGCTCTGTGCCGGGAGTCTGGTGTGTGTGTGGCCAGAAGGGCAGTGTGCAAAGTGAGCGGAAGACTGGGCGAGTGGAGCAGGCCTCAGGGGCCCAAGAACTTGGCTTTGACCCTGAGGGTGATGGGACAGACCCACTGTGGGGCTTTCAACAGAGGACAGCAATCCGAGTGCTGTTTAAATAAGATCCCTAAGCTGCTGTGTCAAGAAAATCTGACCAGAGAGCAAAGGTAGGCAGCAGGGAGGCCTTCAGGGATCCAGGTAAGAGTTGATGGTGCCCTGGACCAGGGTTGTGGCCATGGGTGTGGAGAGAAGTGGCAGGATTCCGGATACATTTTGCAGCTGAAGACATGAAACTTCCTGGTGGTTCGATCTGGGAAGTGAGACAGAAGAGAGTCAGAGCGGATGCCAAGGATTTCAGGCTGGGCAGTCGGAGGATGGGGGAGACACAAAGTGAGATGGGGACATGGCCAGAAGAACAGCGTTTCAGAGGGAATGATGATGAGTTGGGTGTTGGCCGGGGTGAGCGTGAGCTACCTTTGACCACCCGTGAGATGCGGAGTTGGCCGCTGGATAACTGAGGCTGGAATTCAGGGGAAAGATCCGAGTCTGGGTTTTACCAGTTTGGGAGAGGCAAGGACAAAGGTGGCACTTAGCCCAGAGAATGCCTGCGCACAAAAGGATGTCCGCGGCCCATGTCCTAGGACCTCATAACCATGCAAGAGGTCAGTTTGATAAGGAAGCAACAGCAAGTGAGACCAAGAGCAGCCAGCCAGCTAGGTAGGAGGAAAACCAATAGAATGGATATCTCAGGTGTCTTAAGAGTCCTTCTAGAAGCTTCCCAAAAAAAGGTAGAAGGAACTTCAACCAAAATGCCAGGAAGTAAAGAAGAGTCAGGCCACTCCTGCCACTCTTTTCATTCCCCGTCCCCAGCACAAGGCCACCAGTGGACAGGAAGAAACTGCAGGGTGGAGGGAGGGAGATGAAGCCAGAAAACGAAGACAGCCCTGCCTCCAGCCACATTTGGGAGGTTCCAAGCTTCAAATCAGGATCAAAATCACTCCAGACAGCCTGTAAATCACCAGCGCCTGGGATGCGAGTCTCCAAAGTCAAGAATGAAGTTTTTTGTGTTATTTTGTTTCTCTTTGCATTGCAGTTCTGGCCTGGCCCTCTGAGGGCCAGTGGAGGCCAAGGTCACCTTTGAACAGGAGGAGGGCGATGAGATACATAAGAGGACTCTCCTATTGTTCTGTTTTTGTTTTTGGCCCAGTCTCACAGTTGAATTCTCTGTACAGTAAGTGTGTTTATAAGGACGGAAGCTGCTAGACCTTCGTGGAGTAGAAGGGTGGGGGCCCAAAGCTCCTTAGCCGAATTCTCTAGGACGGGGAGCCAAAGCGGTCTGCCCTGCCATCCTCGTGACTGAAACCAGGCTGAGTGGCTCAGGAACCCAGCAGCCACACTGCTGCTGACTGAGGACATGGGGTCACCGGTCTAGTGACCACCCAAAGGACCCACCGACCCCTGTGTGCCTGATTCCACTGGGAGCAGACACCAAGGGAAAGTCCGTCAGGCAGGTCCTCACGGAGACGCACTGCTGGCTCATCACTGGAGGTGCGGGGCAGAGCAGGGGGGTCCAGTAGTCAGCCAAGTTCCAGCGATCCCACGGAAGCACACGCCAGAGCAGCGCTGGTGTCAGCCATACAGAAGCCTGAGCGCCTTACTGACACACCCCTGGCGCCACCTTTGGGAAGACCAAACAGCGGGACTTGGCGCCACACATGCGGACACAGACCAACACGGGAAACGTGCTACCATGTGTGCAGCAACTCATGTCAACACAAACTGGCACGTGGCAGCTGTGAGCTCATACATGTACCCAGACACACAACACCTGTGACCCCGTGTGTGCGCGCACCGAGACGCATGAGTCCACGCGTGTGTGTGTGTATGCAATGCAGGCAGGTCCACACATGCACACCGCCAACAGGTGAACCCACACATGAACGTATATACACAACACAGGCGAGTCCGCACGTGAGCATATGCGCACGGCGCAGATGAGGCCATGCACGTGCACACAACACGTGAGTCCACATGTGTGAGTGTACATGCAAGACAGGTGAGCCCACTCATGTGCACTACATACAACACCGGTGAGCCCATACAAGCACAGAACACAGGTGAGTCCACATGTGTGTGTGCACGACAGGTGAGCCTGCGTGTGTGCACGTACACACTGGCACAGACTGTGTCCCACAATGACACAGCACACACCAACAAGCACACACCAACTTCAGCGTATTCGCACACCAGCAGTACCATCGCTGTGCGCCGTCGGCAGGAATGTTCACAAGCTCATAATCGGAGAGGAGAAAACCACCAGGAGCAAAAAGAAAAAGAAAAACGACATGCAGGAAACTAAACATAGCCGTGTGGTCACTGTCACCATGGAGTAAGTCAGGGAGCCTCCCGCAGGCGGAACAGGATGTCCAGGGCAAGAAAGAGGCGGAAATCAACAGCTGTGGTCCCAGCACCGCAGCAGCACCCCATCGACCCCACACTGCCCTGCGTGGCCGCCCACCATCTGGGTAGACTGGATGTCCACCTGGCGTTTCCCAAGAGGGGGAGTGGCAGAGGCACAGAGCTGCTGAGCACCCCTGCAGGACAGGAAGGGTCCACCCTGAGGGTCCCTGGGACTGAGGCCATGAGGGGCAGCCTCAGCCTCTCTGATTCTAGAATACCCGAGGGGTTCTCCTCCAGCAATGTGGGGGACGTGATTAGAAGAACAAGACATGGTGTGAACCCACTGCCACTGGCCGCACCAGACATGGCAAAAGGAAGGTGGCCCTGAGCAGGGTCTATGAAAGGGCTGGCTCTGCCTTCAGATATCCAGTCAGGTCCACAGGGCAGGGAGGACAGGATGGGGCTGAGGGTAGGGGGAGACCCCTGGGCTGAGACCCTGGTTCTGCCAGTTCAGCTGTGTGACATGGGACATCATGTCCCTCAATCAAAGAGAGGCCACCGTAACTATTAGACACTGAAGAGAAGGTGAGACCCCATGGACAATACTGGGCAGTGCTGGGCGCACAATACATATCATAATGGTTATCTGTTTGGCAGAGATTTGTCAAAGGGCATAAACCAACTCATATAACCTTCCCAAAGTTTCCCTGGGTGGCGCTTCTGGAGAGCAGGGGAGCAGACTGAGGTTGGGGGGACCTCAGCACATTTACCTCTATTCATTCCCATACCCCCACAAGCCAAGGCTGCTCTGGCCCTCAGGCACTGCCGTGCCAGCGACAGGTCAATGTGTCCCTGCCCTGGCACGCAAGAAAACATCTAACACAGCGAGGGTGGCTTTAGGGATCTGAGGGGCAAGCTATGCAGATATCTGGGGGCTGAGCCTTCCAAGCGGAGGAGAAAGCAAGTCAGGAGGGACGTGGCTTGGCAGCCTCCATCCAGAAGATGAGTGTGACAGGTGAATGTGGGGGTTGAGGTCAGAGGAGGACCAGCTCCTGGGGGTGGCAGCAGGGGTTTCAGACCACTGGAAGAAACTTAGCACCAAGCAGACTGAGACAGGGAGCACTAGGGCTATGAGCAGAGGGGGCACATGTGCCAATGGGCCTTTCAACAAGACCCTCTGGTGTCACTGGAGACCAAAAGACTACTGCACCAATCCAAGCAGCGGATGAGGCTGCTGTCTCTGTAAAAAGTGGAGAAGGGGTTAGAATCCAAGTATATTTTAAGGTAAAGTCAAGGGACTCACTTATGGACTGGGTAGAAGGTGATCAGTAAAAGCGTGCAATCCAATTTTGGGGGAACAGAGGCACCTCATAGAGAGACGGGGGACACAGGTGGGAGAGGGCTTTATTTAACAATGGGAAAATTTAGTAACTAAAGCATCAAGGCTGATTCCAACCAGAAAATCAACTCAAAGACAGCAGCAAGGGCTCAGCTTCCTCCTGGGCATGGCGAAGGCCACAAGACCTGTCACTGCACACAGTGGCCCAGCATTGACACGGTATCCCTGCAGACAAGCCCCTTCCTCTGTGGCCTGGCAGTGAGGGGCCTGCCCCACTGTCCCCCAGCTGCGCCATCCCTGGTGTATCAGAGGTGCCCAGTAACTTGGAAAGCTACCCCAGGAATCTAGACCATGTATTCTGTACCTGTTCAAATGTAGACATGCAGACTCTGTTCTCAGCAGTGGGGACAAGAGTCTCCACCCTCCTGGGGTCTGTGTCCAGGACAGTTCCCACACACACATGTGTGAGGATGCACACATATGAACACACTTGTGCACAAACATACATGCACACACACAACCAGCAAAGTCACTCAAGCCAAATTACTCTCTCATTAGGCTTCTGTTTCCCTAACTGTTGGTGATGACAATGAGAACGAGTGCCACGGAATTCTCCCAGGACTAAATGAGACTAGATGCACAAAGATGCTCCAGGCACACAGCAACTCACCATTATGCTCCTCGGCGCGGTCACTCTCCACACTTCTCAACCAACACTCCCCGCCACCCCTCAGGCCTCGCTGCCTCGCTGCCTCACTCCGTCACTCCCACTGCCGTGAGAAAGGAGAAGCCAGCCCCACTTCCACCCCAAGGCTGGCCGGTGGCGTCAATCCACAGGCCCCCTGCACTGTGCACCTCCCGTGTCCTGGATCTAACTCAGAAAGCCATTCCATGGGGAGAGGAATGGACTCACGACTCTGTCTTCACTAAACACACAATATACAGGTACACTATCCTAGTTTTAAAAAAAAATTAAGGTCATTGCAGATCAAGCATAAACTTCCCATAGTTGCACCCCTGTCTCCTCCCTTTCCAGAGTACCCGCTTTTGTCACTTTCTCTGGTGCGCACCCTTCTACACCTTTTATTGCTTTTACACGCATGCACAGTGACCCATTGAAGCTATAAAATACTGTTCAGTGGAGTTGTTTTTAAAACATAAATAGAGCTTTTCTCAATTAGTCATGCATCCTGGCCAGCCATCTACACGGACTCAGCTATCTTTAGATGCTTCTTTCGGACTTTGCCTGGAAAGCGTGGGGCACAGAGCTCCCACTTTATTTCCTACATCCCTGTGAAGTGTGAATGCTTCTTCCTCTCTCCTCCTGCCTCCCTACTCAACTCCATTCCTGCCAAAAAAATTATTTATACATATATATATACATATATGTATGTATTTGTGTGGATAAATATATTTGCTGGAGGTACATGCATAAAATGATAAAGGTCTAGAAAGATACACGAAGATGAAGATGGGACCATGGAGTGGGGCTCTCTACTTGAATCTATTTTTACAAGTAATAATTTACATCTATTATATATGGGCTTTAATTAACAAAAATGCATTAAAAAATACAAATAAAAGCACAAGGCTGCCATTCAAGTTGTACAGAGATGTATGCAGCCAAAGCAAACACCGCCAGGCAGTCTCGCAGAGTCCCACCCCACAGCCCCTGAACACCGGCCTTCTTCCCCAGGAAGGCACTTGGCCCAGGCTCAGAGTGGGCTGTTCAAGAAGCGGCTGTCATAGGCTGGGCAGGCCTTCCTGCCTTCACGCCACTCAGCTCCAGACCAATCACTTTGGGGACATTTACGTAGGATGCCAGGTGGCTCTTGCTCAAATTGGAGACTGGAAATCCTAGCTCCAGGGATCTAAGGACCATGATACTTCCCTCTTTGGAAGCCAGAGCTGAGAAGTTAAGTGTTAGCCGCATGTACATACCACACACATGTATGGAACCATCATCCTTAATCTGCTAAAAGGCAATAGAAAGAAAACACTCTGAATAACTCCGAGAATGACCGGACTGGCAAGATTCTACCTGGGGTACAAAATCCCACCCACCATGCCTGGTAGACAACCAGTAAGATCAATCAATCGCCTCTGAAGGAGCAAGCCATATACCACCCCCCATGCCCTAGGTTCAAGTCCCAGGTCCGGGGAGAAACAACTAATGCGAACAACTAAATAAACATAAAAAATAAATTTTTTTAAAAAATGCTTCTTCCTCATCTCTCTTCCTGCCTGCCCGCCTTCTTGCCTTCATTCCTGCCTGTAATTTTCCTTAAAAAAAAAAAAAAATCACACCCACACCCATACCCCCAAAGTATGAGGTTTTCTGCACAGGCTTCCCAGGGCTCAGGCCTACCCACCTGAGGGACAGTCTCTCCTGGGCACTCACATACAGAAAGACCAAATCGGCAGGTGCTCACAGAAGGCATTCACTGAAGCAAAAGCTCTTACACTACTTTGAAAAGGGTCAGCGAGATACACCCCTTGGCTGCCATGGAAGAGGAAAGCAGTTCTGCTCCTCTAAGGCTTCCCCACAGAAGATTTTCCTGCCATCCCCAAAGACAAAGCACACACTCAAAGAGGAACCCAGTGCTCAGTGTCACCATCAGACAGGATCTCCTTGCAATCAGATTACAGGACTTAACGGGACAAGATTTGTAAACCAAAAAAAAAAAAAAAAGAAAAAAACAAACAAACCCATAGTGTGGCCAAGATGACTCAGACAACTGTCACCAAAAACCTTGATAGAAGGCAAAAACTACCCCATCTTTAAAGCTACCAGATCCCAAGCAGTAGCAGCCAGGTCTCTACAGAAGTAGCCTTCATTCAGCCACTCATTCATTAATTTCCCAAGCCCCTTGTGACAGGCACGGGGTACAGGAAATGTGGACATGCTACCATACATAACAAACTCACCTAAAGCAGCAAGCTACGGGAAGTCGAGAAGTCAACTAGCCAGTGATAACGCCTACATCTTTATCCCAGCTCTGTGTCTAGGTGAGCCTCAGTTTCCCTCCGGGCACTGCAGGTGCTGACTCTGGCTCCAAAGCTCTGAAACCCTTTTAACCCCCTTACCCTTTTAACTCGAGCGATATGTGGCCATCTCCCATTCCTGCAGTAAGTCCAGTTCCTTCAAACATGCCGCCCAGACCATGAGGGCAGAGCCTAAGGGTCCTGAGGCCAACTGACTGTCTTAATTTGTCTTCCTGGTTGAAAGGCAAGAGAAGGTAAGGTTCGGGACGGAGGAAAGCTCTCAGGCTGTGGGTTCTCCAAGGAAGCTGCTTATGCAGCTGAACCCAGTGCCTTGTGACTCTAGGGGGAAATGGGCTCACCATTTCAGATCTGCTTCTGCAAGGTTGTGGGGGGCATATTCTGCCTCTGAGAAGGGATTTCTATGGGGAGATTCTGGGCAGCACACTATACTCTGCTGAGCACCACTAGGGCCTGACACCTTGTGAGCCTCACAGAGGCACGAGCGACAGTTTTCTGTACCCTGGGCTCATCGGTACTCATCTTAGCAGACACCACCCGAGGCTGGACAAGAGGCCCAAGAGCCCGCTCCCGGTTCCTCTGCATAAGACCCCCGTGGCCACACTGTTGGCTCCTCCTCTGGCCCCAGGCCCCTTGGGGTGAGTCAGGTTCCCACGTGGTCTCTCTGAGACCTCGCAGCCCCGGCCTGAGCCTCCAGCAGGTCCCCTGGGCAGCCCCTGCTGTCCCCAACTTCAGGCGGGGCTGGCGAGGGCACTGAGGAGGTGGACAGCTGGCCCTCCCGCTGCGCTCTGGTCTGGGGCTCGCAGGCGCGCGCGATCCAGCTCCCAGTCGCCAGCGCTTCCCCCGCCAATTCCAGTGGCAGGTCCGAACCTCCAGCCCGGCGGGCGCCTCTTACCTTGAGGACCTGCTCTTTGATAAGCGAGGGCACCAAAGCGATCATGACGGCGCCCAGCACGGCGCAGAGCAGCCCAAAGAAGCCCAGCGCTCCGGCCGCCCGGCGCGCTCTGGCGCGGCTGCCCATGTCTGCGCGCCCCGGCGCCCGCCCGGCGCTCAGGCGGCTCCGCGCCTTGGCTGGGAAGGCCACCCCGACAGAGGCGGCTGAGGCGGCAACACCGGGGGCGCGGGCCGCGGCGGCACAACGCGCCCTGCACGGCAGCTCGCGGGGAAGCAGCCCGGCAGGTGGCCAGCGACTTTATGCGCCATCGCCAGCGCCGCTGGACCGCCCCCGGGACGCCCGGGGCACCGGGATTCGGGCGGGCGCCCGCAGGGGAGGGGGCGCAGGCGGAGCCTGGGGGCGGGGCGCGCATCGAACGGGGGGGTCGGGGGCGGGGCCGCGGGGCGGGGCCGCGGCTCAGGACACGCCCCCGAGCGGCCGCTGGCCGCGCCCCTCGCTTCCGTTTCCGCGGTGGGACGCGCAGGGGCCCGCGGCCGCGTGCTAGGGGGTCGCCTGGGGCCGTTATCTCTTCCCGTCTTTCCCCGCTTTCCCCGGGGTCTCTCGTCTCCGCCCCTTCCCCCTCCTGCTCCCTGCTCAAC
>RJWH01002807.1:169482-200380 GCA_004363575.1 Solenodon paradoxus
ACACACAATCTAGCCTCTCCCGGGAAGAGACTTAGGACTTGGACACCTCAGCTTGGAATCCTGTTCCCCCAGGGCGCCTTCCCTGGCAACGGTTCTGCCACCTTACCAGAAAGACCTCCCCACTGCCCCCACGCAACCTAGTGTAAAACGAAACAGCGCCAGCACTCATCGCCTGCCCACCCTTATCAAGGGGCACCACCTGGCACCTTGCACATTTGTACTTTGCTTCTTACCATCACTCCCAGTTACAGTGCTGTGGGCGGACCCTTGGTGTCTTTGGCCCCCAGTCCTCTCCCAGGGAGTCAGAACATAGCCTGGCAGGTAACGCTTGCTCCCAGTAAACATTTTAGAAGGGATTATGAAGAACCTTCTAGGTGCTGGGCCAGGTACTAGGTGCCTGCCTCCCAATTCCTCATTTACAGTTAAGAAAACAGGCAGAGAGGGGTTAAGTCAACCCAACCAGGTTTCTGCTAATGAGGGAGAGGAATGAGCAAGCGAGCAAATGAATGGCGCATAATTGTAGATAATCAGGGCTCCCAAGAAAAGAGACAAGTGGCGTGGCCCTCTCTGTCCCTCCACGTCCTCATCTGTCCGGGGATAATAAGCCTCTCTCTCCGATGGCTGTTGTGATAATCACAAGAGCTGGAAAACGGTGCCAGGACTTAGAGGAGCAGCAGCCTGAACATGTGAGCATAACTTTCATGACCTGTCTCCTCACCTTTCTGCCCCCATCTCCCAGCTTCTCCTCCTTCACTCTACATCCAGGCTCCCTGACTTTTCTTTTTGTTCCTTGAACAAATCCAGCCTTTTCCTGTCCCAGGACCTTTACATATGCTGTTCCCTCTGCCTAGAATTCTCTTCCCCCAGATACTTCCAGAGCCGACACCTCTTCCCAATTCAAGTCCCAATTCAAGGTCCCTCCTCAGAGAAGCCTTCACTGTTCAATCTGCCCAAAAATGGGAGTCCCAGCCCACCAGTCATAATCAAATCACCCTGTAATCTGAAATTGTCTTTTCCTACCTCTCAAAAGAGAGAAGCAGCAGCCCTGATTTTGCTAATGGATGTATCCCCAGCAACTGGAACAATATCTGTCCCCTATCAGTATTCAATAAAGACTTGAAGTAGCTAATGAGCTCATTCATGTATTAATTCAGTAACTCATGGACTCAGTAGATTTCACTGAATTCCTTAAGGTCATCAACAGCCATCAGCTATGGGGATTGTTTTGCTTTGATTGGCTTATGTCGTTCTTGAGAATTAACCAATTCACTAAAATCTGGTGTCCATCCTGGCCCTGACACCCATCCTCCCTTGGAGAAAATCCACTGGCCTTGACCATCTCATCCAATCTATCTTTTATTTATTACCAAGTCTTCAAGGTCCAAATGTACATGGTGCTTACCCAAGAGAGCCCCAAGGCCACAGCAGGAGCGCACTCGGGTCACACTGTGCAGTCACCAGACGACAAAGAAAGGCAGAGATGAAAGGATGCTTGACACCCGTGACCAACTGTGACCTTGCCAAGTGGAGTCAGTTCCGATGGTGGGGGATCAGGAGGGGGCAGAGGCCTAAGGCAGGGGAGAAAGACTCCGTCATGTTGTCAGGAGAGGCCTTGGCCAGAGGAGGAAGGACAAAGAAGCAGAAGGAAAAAAAAAGACTGATCATAGTAAAATACCATCCACACAGATATTGCATGACGTTCCCCCTCAGTCCCAAACCCTCCCGTGATCAAAAAACAGCTGGTGGGTGTTGGCAGAAATGTGGAGAAACTGGTCCCTCAAGCACTGTTGGTGGGACTGCCGCTGTGGGAAATAGTGCCCCAAAAGATTAAGCATAGTTACCACGAGACCCCGCAGTCCCCCTCCTGGCATACAAGAGAAATGAGAAGTGTGCGCACACAAAGATTTGCACACAAGTGTGCATCCCAGCGCTAGTCACAATAGCCAAAAGGTGGAAACAACCCAAATGTCCCTCACTGGCAAATAGAAAGATGAAGTCTAGAGTGTCACATATGGAATATCACTCAGTGTCAGAAGGAATGAAGTTCTGACACAGTTACAAGGTAGTTGAATCTGAAAATGTGATGCTGAGTGAAAGGAACTGGACTCAAAAAGCACATGGTGTATGATCCCATGTCCCTGAGAGGTCCAGAACAAGCACCTCACAGAAGCAGAAAGCCTGAGACCTGGGCTGGGAGGAGGGGCAGTCGAAGTGGCTGCTAAGGAAGGGAACAGGTTTCTTTTGGGGTGGTGGAAAGGCTCTAGTCGTGGTTATGGTGGTGGCTGCAGACCTCTGAAGATACTAAAATCCTCTGGTTGGTGTGCCCTTTAAATGATTGAATTAGATGCTGTATGAGTTATATGTCAACAAAGCTACTCTAAAACAATATGATGCTGGTCACTAAACTTCCCGTGGTGATCATCTCACAAAACATACAAGTATCAAATCATTATGTGGCACGTCACCAGCTAATTAATGTTAGATGTCAATTAGGATCATTTATAAAACAAATTTTAAAAAATCAATAAAACTCCCATCTTTCTCAAAGTCAAAGCCTTCACCACCACCCACAAGATCACCTCCCAACCTCCAGTTCGCCGCTCCACCTAGGCCCCTCTGCTCTGCTCCACCTTCTGCATGTTCTTTGAATCTGCTGCCTGGCCCCTGCCTCAGGACCTTGGCACTGACTGTTCTGTCTGTTGGACCCTCAAACCCCCCAAGGGCTCACCTTCCCTTCCTTCACGTCCTTGCCACATGTTTTCCCAGTGAGGACTTCCTTTCCTATCACCCTTTTAAAGTGAAAATCACACCCCCAGGTTCTGTCCCCCTTCTCTGCCTTAGCATATCCCTCCCAGCAAAGCCCTATATAATACATGGATGTGTTTGTTCTATCCACTCACTTCTCCCTGTTGGTTGAAAATAAAAAGCTTTGGTGGAGCAGGAATCAGTTTTGTCCATTGCTGTGTCCCCAACTCCTCCATCAGTGCCTGGAACCCAGTAGGCCCTTAGTCAGCAGGTGTGGATGAACAACTGCCCAGTGGCTCTGACCCTGGCTGTGCAGCAAGTCGTGCAACCTCTCTGTGCCCTGGCCTCCTGAGCCTTTGCAACCGGGATGCTCTCAACAGTGCCAACCTCATGGGTGAGGCCTGGGGGGTTGCTTCATCCCATCACGCACTTAGCCAAGTGCATTAGGTGTAGTTGCCACTCCTTCAGGCACCCTGTGCCACCACACCCACCCAAGAAGAATCGTTATTAGTCCTGCCAACCGATGAAGGTGAAGTATTGCGTGGAGGCTAAATGACTCAATTCAAAAGAGGCAAGGCTGATTACAGGAGCAGGTATGCGAACAAGTCCTGTGGGAACAGAGCTAGACATGAATCACGGTTCTCTTTGCTGAGGAAGAGAAAGCAGAGACAGGAAGAGAAGAGAGGGCGAGCGAAGGGACAGAGCCAGAGGAAGGGCCTGGGAAAGAGGAATGGGGCCTGGGCCACATGCGTCTCCCTGCTCAACCAGCACAGAGGCTGTAGTCACAGCGGGGTCCCACGAGCTGAGCACCTTTCCAGCAGGAGGGCACCATTGTGTCACCTAGAGCGGGGCTGCCCATGCAGTGGCCACTGGCACCCAAATGCTACTTCTCCAGGTGAAAGCGTATGTCACACCCGCATAAGATCATGTCATGCATGTGCTGACTTTTAAAGACTTCCTCTGGAAAAAAACAAGACATCACAATATTTTTATATTGGAGATACGTTGATAGTAACTGAATGACAATATTCGGGTTACATAAGGCATATCATTTACATTCATGTCTCATTTCTTTTTCACGTCTTAAAGTGCGCCTTCTAAAATGTGTTTTAACTGCATCGGGGTCCCTGCAGCGAGCTCCGTGTTAGCCGCTGCTCCTGTCTTAAGGGTTAAATAAGAGACTAGAGATGGTGCCACCAGAGGGGTGTGATTGAAATGCTGCATTTTAAATTCAGCAGCTGGGCTGGGCCTCTCTGAAGTGCCTTTGAGCAAAGACCTCAAGCTCTTTGCAGAGCGACACACCAGGCAGGTATCTGGGGAGAGGTCGAGACAGGGGATTACTAACTCCCAGGTCCTGAGACAGGAGTGTACCTGGATAGATTTTAATGAAGATGCTACTTCTCATTCATATTGATGCAAGTAACTTCATAGGGACTGATTCTCTCTGGTAGGTGAAAATGCTCCAATGAACATTAATAGGGTCGCCATAGCTCCCCAACATCCACTCCACCACTGCTCCTCGATTCTATATCTGGGAATTTCACTTCCTGCCAAATCATCAGCCACCTCCAGCGCCTTCCTTTCCTAAGGGTTGGCCATGGGACATCACCTTTGCCCCCAGCTCTCCGGACTTGGGTCTTGGCCTCTCCAGTGAGTTCTAAGCCTCCGACATAGAAAGAAATCCAGAACAAAGGTGCAAGTGTGTGGGCAGCTGGCAGCGGGTAGCTAATCACTCTGCTCCAGTTTTGCTGGGTCACAGGGAAAAGATGCTTCTATCCGCTCCCACAGCCAACAACATTTGGAGACGTGGATAGCTCCTGTCCCAGGACCCAAAAGGCTCCGCCGAGGTCGCCTGTACCTGCCCTCCTCCATGCCCACAGCACGGATGTACACGTTCATTCATCCATTCACTCAAGCAGCAAACATTTGCCAAGCGTCCACTCCAAACCAGATCTACAGTCTGAGGGGCTGCAGGTGAAATGGTGACATCACACAGGTTCTCTCTGTCCTGGCCTTACTTTTTAGTGGGGATGACAGAGTTCAAAACGAAACTGGATAAATGACACATAAACAAATAAATACGGATGTTCAGATATGCTAAGTGTGAATGAGAGAAACACACAAGGAAACGCTACAGAGAAATGAGGCAGTGGAGAAGTGGGACCTGCAAGGGGAATGGGAGGACCTTTCTGGAAACATAATCAATAAGTGCAAAGGCCCCATAGCGAGATGTTTATTCAAGGAACAAACAAGCAGAGACCAGAACAAGGGGCATTTAGCTGGTGTGACCACCCAGCTATCCCTCTTATCCCAACATTACCAGCATTAAGCTCCAGGTTTGTACAGAGCCTTGTCAGAGGGCCCGAGTGGCTCAGAGATTAAGCAGGGACCCTGTAAAAGCCCAGGGACTGGGATGTGAGACCTGGAGCTGAAGGCGGGAAGGACCAAAATAAACAAATAAATACAATGTTTCTTCCTCTTCTCTCTTCTTTCCTTCCTCCTTTCCTGCCTACCTGCCTACCTGCCTTTCTGCCCACCTTCCATGCTCTTTAGAAAGGTAAATAATTTCCCTCCTTCTATTGGATTTCAGGAAATAAAATCCAAAATAAACTAATGGGATGACATCAAATTAAAAGGCTCCTACATAGCAAAAGAAACTTAAATCAAAATAAAAAAGACATTCTACCGAATGGGAGATGTTTTCCCATCGCCTCTGGCAAGAGGTTAATATCCAAAATATAAAAGAATTCAAAAAATTCACAAACAAAAAGCCAAACAATTCAATTTAAAAAATGGGTGGATGACCTTAACAGACACTTCTGCAAGGAAGACAGACAAATGATCAACAGGTTCCTGAAAAGAGGCTCCATTTCTCTTGTCATCAGGGAGCTGCACATCAGAACAACAATGAGGTATCACTTCACACCTGTAGATGGGTTGTCATCCAAAAGAATGGAAGCAAGTGCTGGAAAGGATGTGGAAAAAGGGAACTCTAATTCACTGTTGGTGGGAGTACAAAATGGTGTAACCACTCTGGAAAGAAGTATGGAGATTCCTCAAAGAATTGAGAATGGAAATTCCACATGATTCAGTTATTGCTCTACTGGACATTTACCCTAAAAACACAACAACACTTATTTGCAGAGATATATGCACCCCTATGTTCATTACAGCATTGTTCATTATAGATAAGAGCTGGAAACTACCTAAGTTATATATATATGTGTGTGCATATGTGTCTGTGTATGTGCATATATATATATATATATATATATATATATATATACATACATATATATAAGGAATCAAATACTATGGAATGGTATACTATGAATCCATCAAAAAAGGAGAGATCCTGCCATTTGCAACATGGATGGTTTTGGATAAAATTATGCTTAGCGAGATAAGCCAGAAGGAGAACGGCAAATATCACATATTACTCATATGAGGTATATAGAGACAGAAAGAAAATGAATGAACTAAATTAAATAATGATAGACTTTTGAAAAACCTGAATTCAACAACAACAACAGACTTTTAGTGGGGGGGGAGCAAATCGAAGGGTGCAGAGAGAGATGGGGGAGGGATTGGGGGCAAATGGGGTAAAGGGGATCAGTCGTATAGTGGAGGAAAAAAAAGGAAAGAGTGGTAAACCTACTTTGTCTAGACAGATGTAAATTTTCTGCCGTGTGTTCCTCAAACCTAGTTAATGTTAAAGTGCAGTATTCCTTCAGTAAAATCAATTTAAAATTGTTTAAAGTAAATAAGTAAATAAATTATCTTTTCCTTAGACCAGTAAAGGGTTCTGACTTTAGCTGTGGTGTTCTTTGCAGGAGAAGAGTATCTTCCCTGATGGCTAATTTTGCAGGGTTGATGATGGCATCGTATGAGACAATGTCCATCCTCATTAGAGATGCCCGCCGTAAGGTGTAAGGAGAGAAAGGCCACCATGGTTGGGTTTAGCTTCAAATTAATTCTAAAATAGAAAGGGAAAAAGATGGGTGAAGAAGGAACTGTGGCCAAAAACACCTTGATTGATTGTCAAATCTGGAAAATGGGTATGTTGGGGGACCACGGTACAGTTTTCTCTACTGTGTGTCAGGTTCCTCTCTAGATGGTATTTTGCATCTCCCAGAACTCCTGTGCTGAAAGCCTGCCGCCCAATGTGATGCTATTAGGAGGTGGAGCCTCTGGGAGCAAGCAGGCCACGATTGTGGAACCCCGCGCAGGATTATTATAGTGGAGGACCCAGAGAGCACCTCACCGCTTTCACCAGGTGAGGACACAGGGAAACAGAACTATCTAGGAACCAGGAGGCAGCTCCCACCACAGAATCCGCAGAGCCTTGACCTTGGACTCCCAGCCTCCAGACTGAGAGCTGAATGTGTTTGTAAGCCCCGGGTCCACGGTATTCCATTATAACAACCCGAGTGGACTAAGACAATGTCCTTTTAATGTTTCATTTTTTCAGAATGACATTACACTTCCCTGGCCACAGATGGGAGTCTAGAGTGAAAACTGATTCAGTTATGACTCAATGATGCAGTTGTCCTGGGCATCTTAGGTTACGGTGACCTGGGTTGGGAGAGCCGAATGGATTCGTAGTATATTTAGGACGCCGAACCCACTGCCATAGCCGATGGACGGGGAGTAGGAGGGAAGAAAGGGCGAAGAAATTCAAGCTGGGTCCTATCAGGGAGGGGCTCAATAACACAGTTACTGAGCATCTTCCCTGTGCCAGACGTGGTTGTCCAAACTGGGCAAAGCCTCTTGGAGCTCACAGACTTGAAGCGGAGACTGATGATAACTAATCACACAAGTCTATAATTACAAATTGCACATAAAGGAAAAATAGTGAGTTCTAGAAAGTACTATGCCAGGTTGTTCTCCTCTTCCTCTTTCTTCCTACTTTCTTCCCAAGAAAGAGACCCTAGGGAACCAGGTCAGCAGCCTCCTTGCCATCTGGATCTGACTAATCAGAGGCAAGAGATCAAGGAAGAGCAGGAAAGTAAGGTTTCATTCCCCACTTTCTCCTGTGCTACGTTCTTAGCACGCCTGGTAAATAAAGATGGCTTATTCCTCCTTTGCTACGTCTCTGGTTGAGAATCTATTTCCCCTTCCCAGATTCTGGACTGACACTGTGACCTGTTTCAACCAATAGACTGTGGCAGAAGTGATACTGGGTAACCCTCAAGAGGGGGCCTTAAGGGATCAGCAGCTTCTGCTCCCCACCCTACAACATCTTTTTGGACTCAGCTGCTGTGTTAGGAGGAAGCCAAGCAGCGTTGTGGAGAAGCCGTGAGGAAAGTCTGCCATCTGGGACCCTCCAGGCACCGCAGCCCTCCTGCTACCACCCCTTGAAAGAAAATAGTCTATTCGACCTCAAAATCATAAAAAGTATTAAGCAGACTTTATTTGGAGCCGCCACATTGTGGGATGTTTTAGTAAGTAGCTCCAGATAACGAGGACAGTCCCTCTCCTTCCTGCTTTCAGTTTTCCGCCCTGGGGATGAGATGGCTTCAGGAGCCCTTGGGTGTTCCCAGGCCTTTGTTAAGTCCTTTCTCTTCAACACCTCTTGCTTTGAATGTAGTTTCCATCACCTGCTTGGACCTGACCCAGCGGGAGCAGCAGGGCACCAAGGTAAGAAATAGTCATTCAAAGCAGCACCCTGGGGGCCAACAGTCCTGGTCCCCATCTCTACTGACCTGTGGGCTTGCTGGCCATCTGTAAAATGGGCTGAAGATGCCTATCTCGGAGCAGGTGGTGTGGGTTGAGTTCTTGTCCCTGAAGCCCTTCCAAATGAGTGCTGGTTAGACAAAGAAGCTGAAGGCTGCTGGGCTGGTGGGGCAGGGTGGTGGAGGGGGGTGCTGAGAACATAAGGGGGCACTGAGAAATTCCCAAGGGAAAGATCCGGAGGTTGCACACCCCAAGCAAATGAAGTGCTCAGGATCTGCAGAGGCCTTCAGAAGTAGCCTTTCACCCCCATCACACCTAGAGCCTCTCTCCTGACATGACTCTCTTGTTTTTCCCCTGGACCTGGGAACCAAAAAGAGCAAACATTTATTGATGGTGCTAGGATCATCCTGAGGCCTTTACATGAGCATCTCCCGGTGACTGTGCCCTCCCATCCTGGCTCCATGCCACAGAGGAGAAACCGATGCCCAAAGGAGCAGTCACTCCCCAACGCTCTCTGTGCAGACTGCCACCGAATCGGATCCACCCCCTCAGCAGGATGACACAAGGTGGGGAGGGGTGCATAAGTGTCCCTGAAAGCAAGACTTTAAAAGGCTAAGTCGTGGGTGTGCCCTGGTGGAGAGGCGGTTGGCCATAGTCCACATACATCCCAAGGTCCCAGGTTCACATCCCAGGACCAGTGGGAACAACCAAGATGAACAACTAAATAAATAGAACGCTTCTTCCTTCTCTCTCTTCCTGTCGCCTACTTACCTTCGTTCCTGCTTGCACCTCTCCTTTAAAAAAAATCACTAGCCATCAGGGAAATACAGATTTAAAAAAAAAAAAACACAGTGAGATACACACCGTTAGGATGACAGTCATCCAAAAGCTGGAAAGTAGAAGACGCAGAGAAAATGCAATCCCCGGGTCAGAATGCAAATGTGCAGGATCGGGGAAGCAGCAAGTCAGTTCCTCCAAAAATAAAAAGCAGAATTGCCATAAGATTCAGCAATTTCACTTCTGGGTAATATGGTTAAAGCAGTTTTAAAAAATCTACACAACTGGTGGAGTAGTAGTTAGATCAATCGCTTCCAAAGGATCACTGGCCACATACCCCTGGGTATGAATCAGAGGCTCCGGGCTGCGGGGATGGGGAAAACAACCAGTGTGAACAACTAAATAAAAATAAAATAAAGTGCTTCCACCTCTTCTCTCTTCTGGCCTGCCTGCCTGTGAGACTTCATTCCTGCCATCACCTTTCTTTTCAAACAAAACAAATCTACACAAGGCTGGGCCAGACAGATGATAGTAAAGGATCCCGGGTACCCTGGTGGCTCAGGTGTTAAGCCTTCACCTGGGATCAGTCCACCTACATCCCAAGGACTTGGATTTGTGATGAGGGTTGGGGTGTGGGGGCATAAAAATAAAATAAACAACTAAATAAATAAAATGCTGCTTCCTCCTCTTTCTTCCTTCCTGTCTGCTGCCTGCCTGCCTTCATTCCTGCCTGTGTTCCTTTCTCTGAAAAAAAAAAGATACGCTTGGGTGTCCACTACTGGCACCCAGCAGGAGCAGACTTTGCATCAAAGGGTTCTTGTGCAGGTGACACAGACTTTTCCCGATGCTGGCGGCCTGCGTTTCCCAAACTCCTTCTCTCCCAGCCCTCTTGCCCGATGGCAGCGTCCACCTGCCTGCAAGCTGGCATTGTGCTCCCCAAAGGGGCCCTCATCCCCCTCAGAGGGACGCCCTGCATGCTTGCCCATCTTCGTTACACTGCTCCCCTATGACAGACTTAGGGGTATACAGCGACCAAATTCCCACCCATGAGACAGGAGGGTGGTGTTAGGCTTGGGAAAGGCAGTCTCCCTGGTCAAAGAGACACAGAAAGAGGCTGCCGGCCTGTCTCCCAACAGCTGTCCCCAGCTGGCTGAGGAGCCCATACTGACAAAACGCAGGAAATGCTGGAGCAGCCGGACACAGGGCCCTGGATGGCATTCCTGGCCACTGAAACAGAGGCCCTGAGCCGCCCCATCTCAGGACCCTCTTGTGTAGGCACTAAATGCCTGCATTGTTCACCCACTTGGGTTGTGCTTTCTAGTACTTTTCAGCCAAAAGCATCTCAATGGGCACAGATCGGAGACCATTTGGCAAGGCGCCAGCAGCCACAATCAACAGCGCTCTTGATTTGTTGAGTCCATGGGACATTTCTGAGTGTCTTCTGTGTGTCAGGACCATTCTGGGCACCAGGGTCCGGGAGAGGGTGCACTCACTTCAGGGGGTGGAGATGGACACAAAGGCAAGCCCACAAATAGGCAAACTATTTTGTTTTGTCTCCGACAATGTGAAATGCCGAGAAGGAAAGAGAACAGAGTGAGTTGAGAGAGTGAGCCAGGGTGGGCTTCTCTGGGAAGGTGAAGGTGAGCAGACCCAGAGGAAGAAAAGCCAACCAGGGGATGACCCAGCAGGGAACGTTCCAGGCGCGGGCACGGATAGTGCAAGGCCCTGGAATGAGTGTGAACTTTGTGTGTTTGAGGAACTGAAATGTGGCATGTGCAGTGGCGTGATGCAGAGGCAAGCGTCCCAGGAGTACAAAAGGCCCACAGTCCGAGTCCCCTCTTCCCTCTCCTTGTCTTTCTGCGTTCTTTTCCTTCTTAGGGCTCCCGAAGTGTCGGAGGTCCAGTTTGCTGAAATCTGGGCTGCGTGTTCAGGCCTCTCAAGAGAACCTCTTACCATGTGTGGGTCCCGCACACACTGGCTTTTCAAATGAAAGCAATACCTTGTGCTCCAACCTAACCAAACAGCTTGGTGTGTGGCAAGACCCTGCATGGTGCTGTGTTTTCTGCTGGAACCACCTTTCTGTCTGCCCGGTCACTGCAGATCCTGCCATCGCCCCCTCCACCCCAGCATCCCTGCCACGGTGGGGGAAGGCCCGCTCATGAGCCTCCTGTGGCAGCGGAGGCCAACACTGAGTAATGACTCCTTTAGGAGAGAAAACGCCTTGCCCCTTTACAAAAAGTTACTCCACTGTCAAAGGTGCCCATTTCTTTGTCAAGGGGGACTGCCCCCGAACCCAGGCTGAGGTCTGTATCGGAGATGACTGCAGCTCAGACAGAAGCACTTTCCAGAAAAACCCTCTGGAGAGCAGTCGATGGTGACAGCAGAGTGGATACGGTGGCCAGCAGCCGAAGCTGCTGTGCAGACAGGGACATGCGATGCCGGAGAGAACCCCCACACGCTCACTCACAGGGCTGTGTGTTTAACTGTGTTTTACCGAGCCCTTTATCGTGAGCTGAGATTCTCCAAGTGTTCTGGGGGCACCTGGGACCTGCAAGAGAGGCAGGTTCTTGGTCTTTACCCCAGACCTACAGGCCAGACACTCTGAATGAGGCCCAGGGTTTGCACAAGCCTATGGTCACGTGCATCAGAACCTCTGAGTGAGCGAGGAGGGAGGTGAATCTTCCAGAAGGACGAATACCTTGAGCTGTGGCTGAGTTGGGAGAAAGGGATGCCAGGGGTGCATTAGCCATGGCCTCACGCTGGTCCCATACCCGCAGAGACAGAGATATTACTCTCACGCCAGTGACTCCATAATGACACCTGAGAAAAACGCTCTCAGAGAAAGGAATCCGCTTCAAAGAGGGTGTGTTACAAAGATCACAGAGGGGACCTTTTCAAAGCAAACAAGATCACATTGCTTCCTTCTTATTGCCCAGGAGTAAAGCCCAGACACCACCAAACTTGAGAGCCAACAAGCCCTGCAGACCTGTTCCACTTCCCCTCCCTGCCTCCTGGAGGTGCAGCCGCCTATGGCCTCTTCAGTGTGGTCATCGTGTGCCTGCCACAGGACCTTGGCACATGTTGCTTTCACTGCCCCAAACAATCTTCACAGGGCCAGGAAGCTCCTTCAAGATGTGGCCCTGATGTCACCTCCCTAGAGGCCTTCCCTGGGTGTCCTACCTAAATGTGAGCCAGCTCCTTATCATGTCATCCGTTTTTATTTCCCTTGCTGTTGATGTTCAACCTGGTTGTCCACTGATATGAAAGCTCCACGAGAGCAAAGACTTGGCTTGTCCTCACAGCAGGCCCCAAGTTATGCCAAGGGTGTGATGACTTATGGAAGGAAGGGACGGAGGGAAAGAGAGAGGAGGGACCTGACCCTGCTGGAGCATCAGGGAGAACTTTCTGAAGGCCTGGTATCTGAACTGACATGTGATGGACGAGCCGGAATTGACTCATTGACCCCAAATTGTCCAGCCCCGTTCTCGGAGTCTCCTGGGGTCTGAGGTCAGCACAGAAGTGCTGTAGTGATGAACTCCCCATGTGATCCTCACATGCAACCAGGTCTGAGAATCATCATCTTGGGCTGTGGTTCTGCAAGGGTTGTGAGGGTGCCTGGGACCTACAAGAGAGGCAAGTTCTCAGTCCTTACCCTAGACCCACTCTGGGTGAGGCCCAGAGTTTGCACAAGTCTTCACTCACGTGTATCATCACCCGTGGGTGAGGGAAGAGGGAAGTGAAACTTCCAGAAGTGCAAATGCCTTGAGCTCTGATTGCGCTGGGAGGAAGGGACTCTCAGCAGACCGGTCCTCTATCTCCTGCCCAGTGAGACAGGCCCACTGTCTCCCATCCCATCCACTACCTGCAGGCCACAGAGGTTTGAAGCAGCTTCAGAGGTCGTAGGCCTTGTGACCCTGAACTTGATGTTGGTTCCAAAGTGTCCTCCAAAGTGGAGTGAATGCAATGAATTGCGAGGCTCCATGAAGAAAAGGGGCCTTCTCGCTACCCAGCCTGCACCCACAGGGAGGGGAGAAAGGTGAGCGGGGAAGGAGTTACTTCGGCAATGTGTTTACCAGTCCCAAGATATTTGGATCAACTTCCTGAAATAGTAACCCAAGGAATTCATTTATGTAACTTTGTGTTTATGTAACAGCAGGATTCAACTTATTCTTCTCTTCACCCTACTCCCACTCCCTCCTCGCAATGACTAATCACTAAGATTTCTCTTGTGTTGGTTTTTTTTTGATACTTCTTTTATTAAAAAAAAATGCTTTAAGAAAAGGTGCAGGCAGGAATGAAGGTGAGTAGGCAGGCAGGAAGAGAGAAGAGGAAGAAGCATTTTACTTTATTTAGTTATTCATCTTGGTTGTTCCCCCTCAGCCCCTGTCCTTGGGATGGCTATGGGTTGCACTCAGCTAAAGACAGCAGACCTAACTACTACTCCACCAGGGCACATCTCTTTTTTTTAAATATCTATTTCTTGAATCCTTTCCCTTCCCCCATCTGTAGTGAGCAGGATTGTGTCCCCTAAAAAAGAGATTTCAAGTCCCGGCAACTGTGACCTGGTTGGAAATAGGGTCTGTGTGGATGTGGTCAAAGTCAGCTGAAGTCACATGAGATGGGGGCCTAAATCCAGCAAAACTGTGTCCTTATAAGAAGAGGACTCTCAGAGACCCTGTGAATCTGGCGGCAGAGACTGGATTGACGCATCTACAAGTCAAGGAGCATTGACAACAGCAGATGTGGGGCACTTTGGAGGAAAAGTTGTCAGGCAGCCTTAATGAACAAATGCAGCATTTTCACCACTTAGACAGAGCAGGGTCCTCACACACGAGTACACATAGGAGTCATCTGGGGGTGGGTCCACAGTGCTGGGCTCCCCAGATTCGGTGAGTCTGGATGGGCTTACAATTTTGCATTTTTTTTTTTTTTTTTTTAAGGAAAGATGCAGGCAGGAATGAAGGTGAGCAGGCAGGCAGGCGGAGTGAGGAGGAAATACGTATTTAGTCGTTCATCTTGGTCACCTACTGGCCCCGGTACACAAACTTGGTTCTGGGGATGTTTGTGGACTGTGCTAAGGCCCAACTCCACAAGAGCACACTTCTTATTTCCTTTTTTTTTAAGAGGGAAAAGAAGGGAGAAGAGGAACAAGCATGGGAAGGAAGGAGAGCAGGTGGAAGAAGGGAAGGACATGATTTATTCTGATTTTCCTCCTTTCTGCTATCCCGGGTCTCAAACCCTGATCCTTGGGCTTTTTACATGTGTGGAACAGCCCAGCCACCAGCTTGACCTGGATAATTCTGCATATCTAGCAAGTTCCCAGGAGACACTGATGCTGCTGTTCCGGGGGATCACAATTTGAGAATCACTGAAACATCCTCAACCTTGCCTGGATGACAGTCCCTAACTTGTCTCCTCCATCTGAGACAGGCAGAGCTTCCTAAAACTCCTCCTCAGAAGGTCACTCCCCAAGGTCAAATCTCCCTCAGCTTCTCACGGACCCTCAGGTGAAGTCCAAACACATCCACAATCCACCCTCACTGCCTCAGAGCAGACACCTCACCCTGCCCAGGGCACAGGAGGAAGAGAAAGGAACTCTCCTGGGAATTGCTTTAGTTTTCAGGGTTTGCATCACTGTGAATGGACAGGTGTCGCTGTCCCGAGGCCGCTGTGCAGACCGCAGCACGTCTGGGCTCAGGTCCAGATACCGCTATGCAGCTGATGCCACTCGACGGAGAGTCACCGGAATGTCTCAGTTACCTGGTGCACAGTTCTACTACGTTCTACTGCCACCATCTCGTCTGCAGTGGCATCACGTCGGAAAACACTATGTACCTAACTCAAATGTGACGTGAGACACGAGGGAGCAAAGGTGGCTGGAGAAATGGTGTCAGCAGACTTGCTCAGGGCCAGAGCTGCACAAGCCTTCAGTCTGTGAAAACACAGGCTCTGCACTGAGGCCACCAGCAGGGAAGGGGGCCTGCAGGGCACCCGGGGGCGGAGCCCACTGAACCATGGGGAAGAACACTGGTGATGTGGCGGAGGGCAGTGTGTGCTGGCATATATCTAAGAAATGGGGAGCCTCTACGTAGGAAATCATTTTAATGTGGAGAATAATTGCTACAATAAAAAAGCAAAAACAAAAAAAGACGGCGTCTGAGAACCACAATAAAAAGAGTGTGTCTGTACTACAAGCCAGGTGACTTATTACAGCAAAAATGTCTTCTCTCACAGTCTAGAGACCTGAATGCTGAAAGCCAGGAGTGGGCAGGATCACGCTCGTCCAGAGGCACCAGGAGAGGGTCCTCCAGCATCTTCCCGCTCCAGGGGCTGCCGGCTTCCTCGGGTGCTTCCGCTTACAGCCACATCTGGACACATGTGTCCCCCTGTGTCTTCCACAGATGCTGACCCTGCACCCGCCTGTGCAGTCGGACTGCTGTTATCCCTCCTTTTCAGAGGAGGAATCTACGACATGGAGCAGTGAGGTGACTAGTCCAAGGTCACAGAGTCAGACAAGGACTGAGCTTGGATCTGGGCCAAGTCTTCAGACGTCAGAGTGAGCGCGTTGCAAAAGTCTGGAGAGAGAGGCATCATCAAGGAAAAGTAAGTGCCCCCTTCCCCCGCCTGTTCCACTCACGTGGATTCTGGAACTTTCTGGTATTTAATGTTTTAAAATTGATCAAGGAATGCCCTAGTGGTCTTGCGATTTAGTTCATTGGGTGTAGTCCACATACATGCCAAGGACCCTGGTTCAAGACCGGGTGCTGGGAAAACAACCAAGATGAACAACTGGTTATGATGGAGTAAGTAGCAGATCAGTCCACTGCCTCTGACAGGTGCAACCCTTGTGCTTCCCCAGGACCCGCCATGGGCCAGGGGCAACCAAGGTGAACAACTAAATAAAAGAAATAAACATTCCCTCCTCCTCTCTCTTCCCGCCTGCCTCTGCTCATCTTCACTTTCTTTGGGAAAAGAAAGTGCACCAAGCAGGTCTTTTGCGCACTCTACTCTGAACGATGGGTTGAGTGACTTCTTTGGGCTGGGGACCATCATTTTATCACCATTCAAGACCTCTAAATCTCCACACCTGACTCACTTCAACAGCAAAGTCCTTCTCAGAACTCCCTTCCGGCTCAGGGACTCTCAAATGTGTTCCATCAGGAGTCTGCAAGTTAAGAGAGCCAGGCACTGGCCTAACAACAGGGGCATATTTTGAGAAAGCCGTCGTTAAATGATTCATCGCTGTGCAAATGTCATAAACCCAGGTGGTCCGACCTACAGCACGTAGAGGGCATCTCTCAGGACACTGCGTACCGTCTGTCATGGACTGAATGTTACGTGGTGCATAACTGTGCCTACACGCAGGTACACACACACACACACACACACACACACACACACACACTTTGATTGTGCATCTGTATTGTGAAAAGTCCTGCTGGGCCAACAGGTAGGACATTCTGCCCCATACGGTCATCCAGGACCCAGCCTCCCGCTGTGAGCCAGCACCTGGCCATGTCCCAGTTCCAAGGGAGCAGGAAGAAGAGAGCCGGGACCCTCCTTCCTGTTCAACTTTGTGTCAGCCCATCTAGTCCTTCTGACCACATGTCCAAGTCACACCTTGCCTCCTGGGAGGCTGGGCCACATTATTTCGAGCTGGTGCCCACATGCCCGCCAACCCTGGGGCTGTAAAACGAAAAGGGAAAGGAGCAAATGGTAGCTGGGAACCACATAAGTGTTCCCACATCACCCCACTGCCTGGCCTCACAGCCTCCACAGCTGTTGTCCCCACACGAATGACACGTGGAGGAGGGACTCAAGCGGGCAGCAGTCTGGGTTCCTCCCTCTTAGGATCATCCATGTGCGCTGATATTTCTGAAACATAAAGAACTGAAACTAGCCTTTTGCCCATCAGAGCTTGAAGAGGACTGTCGTCTCATGGAAATGGAACAAGGCATAGCTCACATCCCTGCGGAAGGAAGGGCTGCTCAGAGGCAGCAGAGCGAGCACAGTTCCCTTTAAGAAGACCCCATCCTGTGCAGCCCAGTCCTCCTAAACGTTGTGGGAAAGGGTTCTTTCTCAGCTTGCAGCCTGTGCTCATTGTGATGGAGCTGAGAGGAGGGTCCCTGCAGATCACTCGTTCCCACCGCCTGAGTCACACGTGGAGAGCAGGCCTCAGAGACCTCCCCCGGGGCCCAGGCTCACGTCCAAGTTCATTTTGCACAAGTCTCAACTCTGCACAGTTTCTATGGAAATTTACATCACAAAGCCTCAAAGAAAACCTCTGGAAATCTACGTAGAGGCTGGTCAGAGAGGTGGGGAGGGCAGTCAGTGTAGGGCAAGACTTAGTTTTTGCCCAAAAACTCTTTCAGACATGTGGTGGCTTTCAAACACATCTGTGAATTCTTTGGCATTTCTCCATGAGAAGGTGGAGCCTAATGTGCATCAAAATATACAGGGCACACCCTGGTAGAGTAATGGTTTGGTCAACTGCCTCCAGCCAAAGCATAGTCCACGTGCATCTCAAGGACCCAGATTTGCCTCCTGGGCCAGAGAGAACAACCAAGATATACAACTAAATAAAATGCTTCTTCCTCCTCTCTCTTCCTGCCCACCTACTTATTCATTCCTGCCTGCACCTTTCCTTTAAAATAAATAAATAAATAAATAAATAAATAAAAATAAAAATAAATAAATAAACAAACAAACAAAATATATATATATATATATATATATATATATATATATATATAGTCAATAGAGTGAAAAGACCACCTACAGAATGCAGTAAACAATCCCAAGTCACAGATCTGACAGGGGTTAAGATCCTGAATATGTAAAGAGCTCCTACAACTCAACAACACACACACACACAAATCAAATAACTTGATGATCAAATGCACAGAGGACTTGAGTAGAAATTTCTCCAAAGTCGATGTACAAATTACCAACGAGCCTATGAAAAGATTCTCAGCATCAAGAATCATCAGGGAAACACAAATCAAAACCGTAGTGAGATGTTATCTCACACCCACTAGGATGGTTGCTATCCAAAAAAGCAGAATATAACAAGTGTTGGTGAGAAGATGGAGAAATTGGAACCCCTGTGTACTGTGTACTGGGTACTGCTGTGGGGATATAAAATGATATAGGCATTATGGGATATAGTCTGGCAGTTTCTAAAAAAATTAACATGGCCATAGGATCGAGCAATCCCAAGTCTAAGTATATAACCCAAAAGAACTCATGTTCAGAGCAGCACTATTCACAGTGGCCAAGAAGTGAGAGCAACCCAAATGTCCAGTGATGGATGAGAAATAAAGAAGATCTGGTACATACATACATAACGTATTATGCAGCCTTAAAAATTAGGAAGGACATTCTGGCACGTTACAACATGGATGAACTTTGAAGACATTATGCTAATTGAAATGTCAGTCACCAAAAGTCAAATACTGTGCTTGACTGTGGGACAAATAACTTCCCTCAAAATGACTGGGTAATTTGAGTTCAAGAATGAGGCAGGCATGGCCGTGAGGTCTAACAGCAATTTAATAAGGCAATTTATAGGAGCCCTTTAGGGTGGAGCTGGTAGATGGGGCTTCCACTGAAGGGAGCTCCACACACCCTCAGAACTAAGGGGTCTTCCTTTCCCCCTTAGATATGAGGTTATCTTATTGTTGAACTAAGTAAAAAATTAATGTAAGCAACTGATGCCGACATCCTGGCGATGAACCTCAGGGCCTGTGTCCTTGTAAAGCTTAATTTAAGCAGGAACAATCAGTCTTGGGAGGATGGGGAGGAACACGTGCCAAACCGCAGGAATTAGCTTGGGATTAAGTATCTGGAAGGCGACAGTGAGTGGTCACGGGTCTGATGGCACCGCTCACAAAGGAGTCGAGGTGCAACCTGGTGACCGAGTGGTAATCGGCTGCGGCACCGTCCACATACCACCCAGTGACTTGATTCGTGGCCCAGGGCTGGAGGCAACAACCACGATGAACAGCTCAATAAAATAAAGAAAGTGGTTCTTCCTCCTCTCTCTTCCTGCCCGCCTGTCTCTGCTCACCTTCATTCCTGCCTTCAAGTTTCCTTTACAAAACAAAAAATGGAGTTGAGTTGTTCTACTCCTCGTATGCTGTGTGAGTCCACTTACGTTGGATCCCTGGAGGAGTCAAATTCTTAGAGCTAGAAAATAGACAAGGGTGCACCCTGGTGGCCTAGTGGTCTAGCACACCCTGGGGGTAATCCGACACCCATCCCAAGGTCCCGGCTTTAAGGCCCAGTGCCAGGGAAGAGAAGCAACCAGTGTGAACAACCAAATAAAAAATAAAGTGCTACTTCCATCTCTCCCTTCCTGTCTGCTTACTCACCATTCCTGACTGCACCTTTCCTTTAAAAAAAAAAAAAAAAATTTCGAAGGAAGGGCACACCCTGGTGACTTAAAAGTTAAGTCCATGGTCTTTGCTGGCACCATCCCCATACATTCCAAGGACATGTGTTCACATTCGGGGGCTAGGGAAACAATTAAGATGAATAACTAACTAAAAATAAATAAAATGCTTCTTCATCCTCTCTCGGTCTACCTACTCTCCTTCATTCCTGCCTTCTCCCATCCTTAATAATAAAAAAAAAAAAAAAAAAAAAAAAAAAAAAAAAAAATCCAAGGCAGGAGAAGAAAACAGGGTGGCAAGCCCAGCAAGTCTTAGGTGCTGCACGGAGAACCGAGACAGGCGTTCAGACCATTGCTTAAACTTCTGCGCGATCTGTTCACAGCTGCCAAGCACGCAAAATGCAGACCTCACGCCTTTAACCAGCTACAAAACCAATGTCCACAGCAGATGAATGAGTAAACAGGATGCGCTCCCCTCCATATGCTAGAGGGTGTTACCCAGTCGTACAAAGGCTGGCGCACAATATGGGTGACCTCAAAAACAAGACGTTGAGTGAGAGAAGACATCACAAGAGGTCACACGATGTATGATCCATCAACATGAAACACCCAGAACAGACAAACCCTAGAGACAGACAGCAGACGGTGACCGGGTGGGGCGTGACTGCTAAGGGGATGAGGTCCCTTCAGATAGAAAAGTTCTAGAAGGAGAAGAAGTGGTGTCTGTACAATATCATGAATGTATTAAATACCACTGAATTGTTGAGTGGAGAACGGTTGAAAAAAATGGTGAATTTCAGGTGATGTTAATTTTATTGCAGGGGTTGAAACTTCGGGCATCACTCTGAAGGGGCTGCCGTGTCCATGCGGAACCTCTCTATCTTTCCCTCAATTTTCCTGTAACCTAAAATTGCTCTAAAAAGTTAAGCCTATTTTTAGAAAAAGGAAGGAGGAAATGGAGGGTGTGGGGCGGAGGGGAGAAGGGAAGGAAAAGTGGCCGCCAGGCTCAGTCTGCCGCCCTCGGTCGCCTCATCACGCCCCCTGGTGGCGGCCGAAGCTTTGAGGGGGACTTAAAGTGAATTGCGGACAACAGCTGGCGGCTAATGTGCCTTTACAGCATGCGCTGCACCAAAAGTGGGCCCAGGACCCTCTTCCACCGCCCTTGACCTTAGTGAAGAAGCTGGTACCCGCAGGTCTTCTGCACAACATCAAAAATCTCCCTAAATGGTATAATGGACAAACTGCCTGTGTTTAAGGTGTGCATCTTGATTTGCTATAAAATAAAATGATTTCCACAGACATTAAAACATCCATCACCTTAAACAAATCTCCCTAAATGGGACACTATGACTTTTTTATTTTCTCCACCTATTTCCTAAACACTTTTCCTGTCTTCCCACCATGCACATAATTTCTTTTTTATCATTTTAACCATTTTCCAAGCACACAGCTCTGTGGCGTTAAGTGCATTCCCGTTGCTGTACAACCGTTACCACCATCTCTCTAGAACTTTTTCACGTCCCCACGGAAGCTCTGTCCCCAGAAACACCAGCACCTTCTCCCTCTTCCTTGACCCTGGCACCACCCTCCACCCTCTGTCTCTGAGTGGGACTCCTCCACAGACAGCATGGAGCCTGTGTCCTTGCGTGACTGGCCTCTTCCGTTCAGCACAATGTCTTTGAGACTCATCCATGGTGTAGCTGGATCAGTTTCCTTCCTTTTAAGGCCGAATCATGCTCCATTGCATGGATGGACCACATCTTACATGTCCACTCAGCTTTCAATGGACATTTGGGTTACTTCCACCACTGGGCTGTTGGAATAGCGCTCTTGTGAAATGAGTGTGCCATAACCAGGCTTAAATGTCACACAGTTTAGCTAAGTCAGAAGTTTGTGTCTGCTGTTGCATAATTCTGGATTCCAGGAACAAATCTGTCAACCAGGAGCTGAGGATTAGGACCAAAGGACAGCTCCTTACCTTTTCAGGGACACCAACAAGCTGTGCCTGATAGCCAAGTCTCCTCTGAAAAGCATCACACGTCATTTTAATAATATTTAATACATGGAGTAGGCATTCACCTGCTGTTCCCCTCCCTCCACCAACCCCAGGTTGCAAACCTGGGTCCTTGGGATGTATGTGAACTGTGCCTGCTGGAGGCAGGGGACCCCATAACTCTGTCCCCAAAACCAGCAACTCCCCCTCTCCCTCTCACACCCTTGGCACCCCCCTCCACTCTCTCTCTCTCTCTCTCTCTCTCTCTCTCTCTCTCTCTCTCTCTGAACTTGAGGCAGACCTCATAGAACGGGAATCATGGAGCATTTGTCCTTTTGTGACTAGCCTAACTCTGATTAACAGCTAGGCTCTGTCACCATCTTGCATAGCTGCAGACATTCCATCCAATGCTGCTCTCCCTCCACTGTCACCGTAGCTAATAATTAGCAGCACACAGTTCAACACCAGCGACCTAATGTAATCGACATAAACAGGGGGACAAAGTCCCCAAGTGAAATACAAACAGCTTCAGGAAATGTGTTTTACATTGGAAGTAATTTTGTCAAGCGGATCAGTGAATGAGGTCCTCATCATGTCAGTGGAAACTCCAAAATAATTTAAAAATTAAAAGCTATAAGATAGTATCATTCTCCTGGCAGATGAACAAAGATTAAAGTTTGAGAAATGCCCTTGTGGCCATGGTGTGGGGACACAGGCATTGCTGGCTGTTGTTGACAGAAGTGTAAATTTATATAACTTCTTTGGAGAGGAGTTAGGCAAAGCCTGTCTAAATTTAAAATGCATCTGCCCTTTGACCCAGCAAGTTTCCTTCCAGAAGTTGATCTTTCAGACATGCATACAGAACTGGGCAAAGATCTAAGCCTAAGAACTGGTTTGCTGCACAGCTTATCGCAGTGGTAACGAGTAACCAACTGCAGGGCATTGCTTCACTAAACTACGACTCCCCCGCTGCCTGTTCAGCAGACACTCTGCGTTGATGGAAATACCTGTGCTGCCCCATATGTTAGTCCCCGTCCAATCTTTCTATTAAAACAAACAACAAAAATGAAAAACTTTCTATTCAGCCCTTGGGACGTGGCGACTGTGCTAGGTAAACTAATTACATGACATTTTAATGTATATAAATTTAAATAACCAGGTGAGCTTAGTGACTGCTGTCAGTGCCAGTATACACCATGGAATATGTTGCAGCTGGAAACAAGAATGGGACTGATCTACATGTGTTAATAAAAAAACGTGGTTGGGTGAGCTGCCGCCGAAGGAGCACAGGCCACATACCCCAGGGTTCTAGTCCCAGGTCCAGGGTGAAACAACCAGTGTGAACAACTAAATTAAAATAAAGCAAAATGCTTCTTCCTTCTCTCTCTTCCTTCCTGTACTTTTTCTTTTTTAAAAAATAAGTAGTATTCTCAAACTCTTATTTTTAAGCAAAAAAAAACAAGGTAGGAAGTATATGTATGGTGTGTGATTGTCATGTGGGAAGAAAGTATGTATGCAGCCTTGCACAGGCATAAAATATGGAGAAGGAAACACACGAGACCGGTGACAGTGGGGAGGAGAACTGACATGGTCCCCAAGTTCATATGTTGAGATGCAACCTGATAGAGTAACAGTTGGGTCAATCGCCTCTGAAGAACACAAGCCACATAACCCTGGGTTCGAGTTCTGGATCCAGGGGGAACAACTAGTGTGAACAACTAAATATAAAATAAATAAAAGACGTCTTCCTCCTCTCTCTTTCTGCCTGCCTGCCTATTTGCCTTCATTCCTGCCAGCATTTTCCTCTTAAAAAAAAAAAAGTTCATGTGTGTTAGGATGTTAAGAGGTGGGTCCTTTGGGTGCTGATGGGGTGATGAGGGTGAAGCTCCCACACTGGGGTTAGTGTCCTTACAGAGAAGACCCCAGAGGCACACCCTGGTGGAGTGCCAGCTGGGTCTACTGCCTCAGCAGGTGCAATCCACACACATCCAAAGCCCTGGGTTTGCAACCCAGGGCTGGTGGAGGTAGGGGAACAACCAACATGAGCTACATAAAATATGCTTCTTCCTCCTCTCAGCTAAAATAAATAACTAAAAAGACCCTAGAGAGAGTTACACCCTTTCCACCAGGTAAGGATACCCCCAGAAAATGCCACCTGCAGACCAGGTATCAACCTCGCCAGTTACTGACTCTGTGCTCACCATGACCTTGAAATTCCATCCTACAGAACGATGAAAAGTGTTTGTCACTGCAGCCACTAGTCTATGGTACTTTCTACAGTGGCCTCCACAAAGACAGGACAGATGGCCAAGGTCAGGAATAAGAGAAAGTCTTTCCTTTTACTTCATTTTTAATTTGCACATACACATGCATTGCTTTCTAAAAATAGTTCTTTTCCTTCCAACAAGAGGGATGCATTAAGTCAGTTCAACAAAGCAGCGACAAGCCCTAGAAATAAATCTTGCTTCACGAAGAGCCATTAGGCTTGCTTCCCACACTCATGCCCTCGCCAAAATGATTTTCTTTTAGTTGTCACTAAACGCGGCTCTCACCTCCAGGGTGTGGGCATGACAGCAGTGACAGCAGTGACAGCAGCATGAGATGCTGTAGAGAAGCCTCCTGGCAATGACCCTCAGTCAGGAGCAAGTTAGACAGTTGTACAACGAAGACGGCATCAGCTCAGTGGCCGGGCTGTAGCCCTGACACCCCGCAGACGAGGGGCCCAGAGGATGGGGGTGGGGGGGTCCAGAAAGCGGAGGGCTCATTCCAGCCCTCTGCTTCCCTCTGGCCTCATTGGGCTGAGTAGAGTCTCAGCAGCTCCATTTTTGCAAATTCAACACTCCTGTCACTCCTGCCAGGCTCTCCATCACAAGCACGGTCTTGGAAAGGCAGAACTGGAGATGGACACGAGGGTCACTGAGCACACAGTTTTTCAGTTCGACATCCGTGTCCATCGTAGGAAGAGACCGATTGCCCGGCGACAGCTGACGGATATTCTAAAGGAGACCCTGCTCTGACTGGTGATCGAACTCCAGGACTGAAAGCAATGGTCCGTCCACAGCCGTGCTGTGCAGCAGGGCTTCCCTCCGAGGCGGAAGATGCTGTCTGCGATCCCGGCAGCCCCTAGCCACAGCTTCCACAGAGCACCAAATGTGACCACATCTCTATTTTTAAATAGAGAAAAGAAGGGAGGGAGGGAGGGAGGGAGGGGAGGAAGAAGCATTCTCCACCCCTGGTCTTTGTGTTTTGCATGATTTACACCCCAGCTGTCTCAGCCTCCTCAGCCACAATGGCACACCCATAATGTACGTTCAGTTCATTGGATTTTTCCAACTTTTAATAAAGCAAATCATTTAAAAAGAGAAAAAATACCACCACCATCTCCTGGTCCCTTCCATCGCCTAGTCCCTCCTCCCACCCTCCTCCCTGCTGGTAACCACAGTTTGTTGTCTAAAATCCATTGGTCTATTTGAATTGAATTTTGTTTTTGTTTTTTGTTTGAGGGGAAGGAAGCAGGCAGGAATGAAGGCGAGTAGAGGCAGGCAGGCAGGAGGACGTTTATTTATTTAGGGCCCATCTTGGTTGCTCCCCCCGGCCCGGCCCTGGGTCCTTGGGCTGTATGTGGACCACACCAGAGCCACCAGGGCGCACCTGCATTGTTTAGCTGAGATGGTAGCTGAGAGGGAAAGACAAGGGAGGGCGGGTGGGATAGGCGATAACTCTGGGGACATCCATGTACCTGTTAGACAAGATGTCCTTCCCACCCCCGCTTCCCACCCACCCACCCGCCCCCGTGAGGAAACAGACAAACCCAGCATGGGAATATTTGGGAATGAAGTTGAAAGAAGTTAAAATTTGGCAGCCCCTGGCATGCCCTGGCAGCCTAATAGATAAGGCCACAAACACCCCAAGGACCCAGGTTTGGGACCCAGGGACAGGAATGGGAATGAACAGCTAAATAAAATAGGTAGGATGCTTCTTCCTCCTCTCTTCCTGCCTGCCTGCTCACTTTCATTCCTGCCTGCACCCTTCCTTTAACAACCTCAGCACCCACCCCCACCCCGCCCGCCCCACCCGCCACTGTAGCTTGGTTGGCTAGGTCCAGGCTATAAACCACGAGGATCTGGGTTCTAGACCCGGGGCTGGGAGTAAGTGTCTAAACCAGCACATACATACCTTATCAAGAGGAGGAGGCGGAGTTAAAATTCCTGCACACTAATATCAACTTTGTCTTCACTGTGGACACAATTATATCCCCAGAAGATGTGATACCGTCATCTGCGTGTGAGGTAAATTTTTCCTCCTTCCAGGGGGCCCCAGAGAAGGTGGTTTGACTCTGGGTTTGGGGGCATAGCCAAACATCACCCTGCAAGGCCAAAGAAGGTTGTCAAGTCAGAGCCACAGAGAGGGGACCTAAGTCCCCTGGGGTGGACAGGGAGAACGACTTACATCATGCTGTCTCTGCTGCTTACACCTGTGGTTTCCCCTCCACTTTAGTCAGCCCCCTGTCTGATTAGAAAGGAGCCCTAAAGCCTGCCCTCTGCTGAACCAAGGAAGGAGCTGTGTCCCCGCAGCAGGCAGTAACCAGAGCCAGCACAGGACAGCAAGAGCCCCTTGCAGAGTCTCTTGGGGCGGTAGGCTGACTGAGTGACAGGTGACCACAGCACGTAAGTTTTCCTCAGAAACCCCCAAAAAATGCAAGTAAACTCCCCTTCTACTAGATTTTGGTGGACTCTTCTTTTTGTTTTTGTTTTTTTTTTGTAAAGGAAAGGAGCAGGCAGGAATGAAGGCGAGCAAGCAGGCAGGCAGGAAGAGAGAGGAGGAAGAAGCATTTTATTTAGTTGTTCATCATTAGTTGTTCCCACCACCCCACCCCACCCCACTCTCACCCCCTTAGGACCTTGGCACGTATGTGGACTGCAGCTGTTTAAACCACCTGGTCACCAGGGCACGCTGGAGTAACAGTTTGATTTGCCTCCTGCTGAGTGAAGTCCACATACATCCCAAGGACCCAGGTTCATGTCCCAGGGCGGGGAACAACCAAGATGAAAACTAAATAAAATAAATGAAAATGCTTCCTCCTCTCCCTGCCTGCTTGCCTTCATTCCTGCCTGCGCCTTTCCTTTAAAAAAAAAAGAAAATTCTCAATCCAGAAAGCCTCTCCTGACCATCTGTTCACAAGTATATCAGTGCCCAACCTCTCCCAGTCAATCTGGCCAACTCATGCAGTCCCCGCTGCCACATGCAATTGTCTGTCATTTATCATCAAATAAAGGACTGGCTATATCATTTGAATAAAGCACTTCAATACAAAACAAGAGCTATGAGATTACAGAGGAAGATAGGTAACTTCCAACTGGCAGAGTCAAGGGAAGCTTTGTGGGATCTTTGAGTTAGCTCTTGATATTCGGTGGGTTTGGTTTTTTGAGGTGATAGTGTGGGGTTTTAGAAAGAGGAAGCAGGTAGAATGAAAGGAGGGTGGTAGAAAATGGCAGGAATACAGGAGAAATAGAGTGGCCAGCAGACAGGGAAGCAGGTAGGGGAGCCTTTTGAGGTGTTAGATCTGATGAGATCAGTCAGAAACAAGAGTGTTTACGTTGAATAACAGCTACAATAGCTGAACAGAGATAACTTCAGGACAGGAAGAAGAAGAACAGAAAAGTTCACTTTTGCTAGTCATACAAGCTTCTGTCTATACAGAGTAGTAAGCGCATGGGGGCGCCAAAGCCTTCTCGACTGATCCCGTCTGTTCAGCGGCTCTCCGGGCAGACAGACACTGCACACTGCAGTAGCAGGCCGCCTTCTTGAAAAGACACTTGGGGGGACCTCCAAACACTTCCTCTATGGTTAGGGCTTCCTTGTTTTTTAGACAAAACAAATAAAGGACACTACGTTAAAGAAATACAAGCTACCTTTTGTCTTCTAGTCTATTCAAGCGAAGTAAACCCCTACATAGTATTCAGGCAAATGGAAAACCAAACTTTGAAGGGCTTTAAGATTTCAGATTTCAGATTTAATCATTCAGTGAAATTGAAGGATAGCATCTGTTTCTTACAAGACTGTGGAGTGGTGTCAGTCACCACTGTGTCAGTGGTGACAGAAACACCTCCTTCATCACTATTATCACTGTAATTTCTGACATGCTAGTATTTGTTGGCAAGTCCTGTAATGTTCACTAAGAATTGTGTTGGTCTGGTAGTTTCATTCTTGAGAAAATTCCCTATAAAATGTTTTTTTCCTTTAAAACTATAAGAGATATAAAGTGAAGGACAGACTGCGCAGACCAGTATGCTACCTTTTAGATGAGGGGGAATTAATGCATGTATGAGTAGTGATTTGCGTATGCATGAAAGTACACAGGGAGGTAAGGATGACAAGTTTTCCATCTTTTTAAATTTTGTAAATATCTGATGAATCACATGAAAATTGCCTACACAAAAAATTATAGAAAAATATCACAGGACAAAATTACAGTAGTCAAGAAATATGTCAGTAGGACTATCACTAAGAGCCTTGTTAAACATAAATCTAGTGCTTATACTATCCTTTCAAAATATTAGTATTCAAAATGTGTATGAGGGGTGCACCCTGGTGGAGTAGCTGTTAGATCAATTGCATCCAAAGGAGCACAGGCCACATTCCCCTAGGTTCAAGTGCTGGGTCCGGCGGAAACAACCAATGTGAATGACTAAATACAAATAAAAATTTAAATTTTAATTTTAAATGTATATGAGGATGATGAACTTTTTGCAGAATTGTAATTAAAAAACTATAAACAAATGTTGATAGTTAAATAAATCACGAGGCATCCACACAATGGAATACTAAGAAGAATGTTAAAAAGAAAGAGGCAAGTCTAGTTGCTGCCATGGAAAGATGCCATATTATCTAGTTCTTAAAAAAAAAAAGACTGAAAAATAGTCACGAGTGATCCTGTGTGTATAACCACATATGTGTGTATGTGTTTACATACGTGTATATATGTATGTAGATTATAAATGTTTATTACACCAGGGAAAATTCCAAACAATACCTAACTTAAAAGAAGTTATCACTGGGAAGTAAAAACAGCTAATTCAGAATTTAGGTAGAATATCTTGACTATATAAAACAATGTGTGTGTGTGTGTGTGTGTTGTATATTATAATTAGAAACAAGAGACAAACTCCTAACTCAATTTTTTCCTGGAAGTAAGGATATAAAAGTTTCACTTTCTACAGCATTGATTTGTTTTATAAAACTTCCATTATTTATACTTGTAACCAGTACTGTTTTCATTAAACTTGACAGGAAGTACTTTTTAGCTCAGTCAAGTGTTCCTCAGTGAGTTCTCAGTTGAGTATCCCCAGCCCAACCACGCCCCAGAACTTTCGTGGACTAACGCTCTAAAGTCAATATCCATCTAGTTCTGGGCAATGCACAACCATCTCCGTTTGTCTTAAGGATTATCAGGCTGTGAGATAATGAAATGCCTCAGCCCCGTATTTTCAACAAATACATTAGCCACTGAATCTCTTGTACTTAAAGCCTTAAAAACAAAACAAAAAAACTAGGCTCATTAACACCATTAAGGAGCATCTCAAAGCCTTTCCTTGTGTTCAAGATGCTATTGATTTTCCCCCTCTAACCATTTTTTAAAGAAGCATTTTTATTTCAATTTTCATAATGGTTGTTTCCCCAGACCCTGGACATGAATCTGGGTCCTTGAGAAGTACATGGACTGCACGCCTTTGGAGGTGGCTGACCGGCCCGCTACTCCACGAGGGCGCACCTAACCACCCATTTTTAACAAGCACCAGAATTACATAAAAGCTCCCAGGGTAGTGACGGGGGAGCTACACTTGCTGGCGTCCCTGGGGTTCTTGTACTGATTGCCTCCACCTCCACGCCGACTTGCAGGGGTGTCAAGGAAAACCCAGTGTACAGTACAGGAACTTCAATAAAATGAAGACTACCTTAATGGTTTTGCCTCTAAATTTATCGAGTTCTTAAATAGCACTAACTGTAGTTATTTGCCCCTAATGGTAAAACTAATTTAAATGACTTTAATTGGTTAGGATGAAATTTCGAGGATCTGAACACTGTAAAACAAGTTGTGTGGGTCAGCAGTGCTCGTCCTTTCAAATTCTTTAGCCTCTGAATGTGGTGCCTCCCACCCACTGCAAATTCCTTTTACTAAACCAACTTCCACTTATGCTGGGTTATAACACTTACCAGGAACAACTGGTTGGGTCAATCTCAGGACTTTGTGTGCAAATGAATCAATGGAACATTACTAACCAAAATTACCAAAATTAAACCCTTCACCTTATACTCATGAAATCTGAGACACCTTGACAACTTTTTCTGTGGTGGTGGTTTGGTGGCTTTCATTCTCTAAATAATTCCTAAACTTTCTAGCATACCTGACAAGCATTCTTTTTATTCAATAAACATTACATGCCACATCCATTTTAGAAAACCTCGTCAATTAACCAGATTTTTCTATGCAGCTCAATGTGAACTTAATTGTCTATGAAAGCAGATTTCACCATTTTCACCCTTTTAAATATCTCCCATCTCCAGAAACTTTTCCATTCTCAGATACCATACACCCAAACTCTGTATGTAGCTTAGTGAAATTGTGTATTTGGAAAAACATTCACTTTAGCCTCTAATTTTCTTCATCTTTTCATTTCCCTCCCCAGGCTTTGGGTCTTGAATAAGGGTCTTTGGCTTTACATGGTCAAACCTTAAGTCGGTAAGACAGGGGTGCACCCTTGTCTTTTTTTCTACCCAATCCACTACAGTCTACATTAGGTTCAAATTAACACTGACATTTCTTGACCTCATGGATACCACAGAATCATTTGATAGACAAACTTTATGCTTCGCATCCCATACTGAAAGAAGTTCAAAAACAAAAACAAAAAAAGCACGCTTTTTGGAATGCAACAACTTTATTGAAAGAAAAGTGCAATGAAATTTGTTGAAAGCTTAAGGGAGGTGGATTTTAGACACCTCTTCTCAAGAGCAGGACCAGGTGGATGTTATAGTCAGACAGGATGCACCCATCTACGAGCTGTTTCCCCGCAAAGATCAACCTCTGCAGGTCGGGGAGATGCCCTCTTTGTCTTGGATCTTGGCCTTGACATTCTCGATGGTGTCGCTGGGCTCCACCTCCAGGGTGATGGTCTTGCCGGTCAGGGTCTTCACGAAGATCTGCATCCCACCTCTGAGGCGCAGGACCAGGTGCAGGGTGGACTCCTTCTGGATGTTGTAGTCAGACAGGGTGCGCCCATCTTCCAGCTGCTTGCCTGCAAAGATGAGCCTCT